>CM061068.1:131462996-131949231 GCA_030762895.1 Sophora flavescens
GACAAAGAGTGAGGGGTCACATTTACTCTTTTAAACCCAAAAAGTGACGAGTGGCTCGAGACTGGTCAAACCAAGCCCTGTGTGGGCTTGCTTCGGGAGCCCATAAATTGCCTGCTTGTAAACTAGACTTTATTAGATTAAACCAGCTTGTCAGCCATGTACACTTCTTCCTCTAAATAGCCATTAAGGAAGGTATTATTAACATCAAGTTGTTGGACAAACAACATGAGTGGCAGGTCAGTGAGAATGAGCTTCAATCATGATAAATGCTTGACAACGGGTGAAAATGTCTCAAATGTCACTACAGCCATGTTGTCGATGGTATCCTCAAGAACCAACCTTGCCTTCTGTACTGGGATCGAGCCGTCGTAGATTTTCTTTCACCCTAAAAACCCCATTTGCACTTATGCCTTGCCTATTCGAGGCAACTCAACTAGTGTCCAAGTCCGGCTCTTAATTAGTGGGTAATATTTCAGTGATCCAAGGTGTACTCCCTCTTCCAATGAGGAATGGACAAGGCTTCTTTCAATGCATTTGGTTCAAAGATAGGTAAGAAGCTCAGTGGACACGCTTCCCGACATGCAAATTCCAGACTGGGATCTAGCCTGCACAGGTGTACATTCTGTGGGTTATATGTTAAACAGAGATTACGTATTGATTTGCTAGTCATTATTCGAGAAGATTCTACAAAGAGCATTGTTGGAATCCACCGCCCTGTGATAATCCAATTTCAGCCCAGCATTATCCACCGCCTAAAGGTTCAAGCGGACCGTCATTAATGTTAAATCCACCGTCCAAAGGTTCATGGACCGTCATTAATAGTTTAGAAATAGCTATCAGAAATTAACAGGTTCGTGTATTCTCTAGTCATAATATTAGAAATACCATAGGACCAGGTGCCCCATTTATTTGTCTCTTAATTATCGCTGTATTTAATTCTTCAGTGTATAAATAGAATACTTATAACAGGTGAAAGTAACACAAGCAACGTAAAATATTTGTTTTGTTCCTCCTTTCAATTTCGCATCGAGCTCTCGACCTGAGTCTCTACTTCGTCACGCTTCTGCTTATTACTGGTGCGGACCTTAGGTGCCTGCCTCATTGCGTGATTCGTTTGTCTTGCGGCTCTTCATTATATGTTCAAGACTTTCATTGTGCTTTTATCTTTCTAGTTAGCGCACTCCAAAGCTCTATCTTCTTCATCACAAACCTTCTTGTTGTCTGTCATCATACCTTTTGTGTTTTTACACCTTCATCGTGACTTCTTGCTGTTACTCACGCCTAACCATCATGCGCACCAGAACACTCTGAGATTACTAACATCTCAAATATCACCCATTACTCTGGCAGAAGCGTACTGTACTCTTCTTCAAATGGTGTAAATGGTAAGAATCTATATTCTTTATTTTTTCATGCTTCGGTACTCATTGTCTAGGATTTTGGATTAATCATTCTAGCGCCACCAACACATGACATTTTAGGCTTTTCCTCGTATTTTTTCATCCTATCAAACTCTACCTGGGAGTCATCAAGATAATCAGAGTCGATGGCTCTCTCATTACACTCACTTTTATGTGATTTGGTAACGTAGCTCAGTCCTTTCAAACACCCTGGGTAAAAAATGTGCTTCATGTTCCCTTAACTGTCATCTAACCTTTCTTTCTATAAGCATAAAACTTACCAAAGACCTAAGTGCGCTGTAACATTTTTCCTTCTCATTGTGTATTCCAAGACAATACTACGTGGGAAGACTACTGAGTTGCCAAGGAACGGGGAGGTTTGCATTTACCTATGAGATGGAAACTCGTGAATCGTGGGTGAAGTTGCAAATATTCCCCGTCATCAATCCAAGTCTTGCTCCTCCCAAATTTGGCTCCAACATAATCGCCTGGGCATCCCCTATCTACCTACTTAAGTCCATGTTTTTTCTTTGTTTTTGAAATTGAACCCAGCCGAGTCCTTTCAATGTGATGTTTTGTGAATTTTCCAAATACCTATCTAGTAAGTTTTCCTTCGCCGCTAAGAAAAAGTGATGAACCTTTTTCTCTTATTCATACCTGGATGTTCGGGGGTCCGAAATTTTCCGCTCCTAATATTTTTCGTGCAAAATGGTTCGCGGTCATTTATCGATGATTGCACTCATAAAGGCTTCGTGATTTTTCTAATGAAAAATAAATCAGATGTGTATCATTTGTTTATCCGGGCTTTATCATAAGAGCCAAACTCAATTTGATAAAAACAAATAAACGCCTCGAGGTCCTGAGCACGGTTGTAGAGCATGTGAACCGTGTACTTCTCCACCTTTCTTAAACAACATGGCATTGTTCATGAACTTACATGTGTTGATACCCAACAAAACGGGTTATTAAAGGAAAATCGACACTTGCTTGAAATTACTAGGAGCTTTTATTGTTTTGTGATGTCTGTTCAAATTCATATTCGGGGGAAGTCGTTTTAATCAGCTTGCTTATCTAATAAATAGAATACCTCAGAATCCCTCGTGGCCTGAGTCCTGCTCATGTCATGAAAACATTTTTTCCATCTCTGCTCCGCTATGCAAAGTCTTTAACTCGTGTTTTTGGTCAGGTTGTTTCTTTGTTCATGTCCATCGCCAAAGATCGGGGCAAACTTGACCTCGTTATTAAATGTTTATTTATTGGTTATGCCTCCGACAAGAAAGGAGATACAAATGTTAATACCCTTCGTCGAGTAAATACTGCCCATGATAAGCCACTCCAAGAAAATCAATCATTCTTCAGCTCCTCTCGCCTTCGTGGGGAGCATTACTCGATTTGGAAGCTTCGAGATTTTTTCGTATGCGCATTCCCCTTGCCCAATCTTCCTGCATATGCTCCCTTTGATACACAGAATTAGCTCTCGCATTGCAGCAAGCTTGCCAAACTGGTCTATCAAAGTAAGGAACACCTCCCTGGCCCAAATTTACAACCCAAATATCTCGAACCATGGTATATTGAAAAAACACTAGTCCCATTCATGTTGAATTATTCCTTTCATTCATTCTCAACCTACTCCTTGATAATTGTGATCCTAACATTGATGATGACTTACCATCGGCTTTAAGTTGAAAAGGGAAAAGATCCTGTGCTAAGCAATTTATTTCCAAATTTGTTTCCACCACAAACCTTCTTTTGCAAGACTAAAGCTTTATTGCAGCCATTGACTTTACTCGTAATCCTAGAACCAGAGCAAGAAGCATTGGAAGGACAAGAACTGGGTTCGCCATGAATTGGTAGAGATGCAAGCTCGAAAGAAATGGAACATGAAATTGTCGAGAAACCGAAGGAAAAAGAAACTGTGTCGGGGAGATGCACCTACACCGTAGCACCTACGACAGAAAATTCCCAGACAGGCAAAGCAGACTAGTGGCAAAGTGGATACACCTCGCATCTATGGCATTGATTATGAGGAGACATTTGCTCCAAGTGGCAAAGATGAACACTGTTCGTATTTTCTCTGGACGGAACTACACCAGCTTGATGTCAAAAATGCCTTTCTGTACTAGAGACTTGGAGTGAGGAGGTGTACATGGAGATTCCCCCAGGGTTTGGTCCCACAAGTGAACAAACAAAGCTCACAGATTGAGGAAGGCCTTATATGGGCCAAAACAAATTTCCTAGAGCACATTCTGAAGATAAGTTTTATGGTGTTGCCGGGTTACAAACAAAGCCAAGGAGATCATACACTTTTCTTAAACATTCACAAGCAGGAAAAAACTGACTGTATTTCTTGTTTATGTTGGACATATAATTATTACAAGAGATTTGACCCATTTGAGAGACAACCCGCTAGAAAAATTATTTGGTGCATTTAGATGAAGGACCTTTCGAAACAAGTATTTCCTCGGGATTGGCCTCCTCAAACAAGGCATTTTCATCTCTTCAAGGAAGCGTGTTTGATCTTTTGAAGCGAAACAGGAACCTGATGTAAACCACTGTGTTTCCATCGAGCAAAAACACGAGTGAAAGCACCAAGAGAGAGAGTGCCGGTTGACAAAATCCAATACGTAGACTCGCGGGGGAAGTTGATTTACTTGGCACACACTAGACCGCATCTAGCATAGCGGTTGTCATGGAGCTGGCCTGCACGATCCGAGGGAGCAGACACTTACAGCTCAGAACGTATACTGCAGCATCTCAAAGCCACCTTGTGAAAGGGGACTTTTGTTCAAAAAAGGTGAAACCAATTATGGAGGCTTATACAGTATGCCGACTACATGGTGTTCAAAAGAAGCTGATGTAACATCCACATCGTTATCGTGATGTTCCTGGCCGTGGGGAACCTTGTTACTTCTGGAGTAAGTAAGAAACAAAATGTAGTGGCTCGATCAAGCCGCAGAAAGTGTAATTTGTGAGCCATGGCACAAGGAATCGCGGAACTGCTGTGGATGAAAATTGTGCTCGATGACTTGAAGAAGATAAAGTGTGAAGTGTTCTATGAAATTGTTTTGTGATAATAAACTCCGCCATCAAGATTAAGCTCATAATCCCGGCCGTAAGATTTATAGGACAAAACACATCGAGATGTATCGACATCATCAAGGAAAATTGATAGTGGATTGATAAATACAACTCACATTCCCTTTCCGGGGGCAAGAAATGAAGATATAAAGTGAATAAAGTGGTTTGCCAATGGATCGACTCAACTACTTTATTTGCAAATGGGAATGATTGATATCCATTCCTCAGCCTTGAGGAGGTTGAATCATCTATCTGTAAAGATAATCCAACGCCCAAAGATTATCCACCGCTTCAAATGGCTTCATGGATCACATAATGTTGAATCTATCGTCCAAAGGTTCATGGATCATTAATAGTTTAGGAATAGCCATTGTAAATTAAATTTATGTTCGTGTATTCTTCTAGTCACAATATTGGAAATGTCTATAGAAATGGTGCTTCATTTATTTGTCTCAGAATTATCAATACATTTAAATTTTCAGTGCATAAACAATACCCTCGTCGTAAGGAAAGTAACACAACAATTCGAAAATATTTTGTTTTGTTCCCCTTCACTAGCATGACCATTGGGACTCCTGGAACCAGGAGAGTCCTGAGGCCGGAATTCTCGAGGAGAAGGTATATCGGGAGAATGGATTCGAGGAGACACAGTCAGCATTTGGAATATGATTAGGCACTTGAAGGTAACAACGAGAGGTGCATAGAGAGGTGAAATGGTTGAAAATTAATGTTAGATGAGGAAGAATCATGACTATGATTGTGCGGAACCTATATTCACTACAGCACATCCTTAGATATAGATCCTTCCATCGAGGACAAGCACTTATACTCCGTTGAAGGAATAGCCCAGGAGTTGCACCTACTGACCTAAACGCATCATTTGCATATGTAGCCACAGTGGGAAAGCAAGCACAACCAAACACTCTAAGAAATTTGTAATCCGTGTCTGTTATGTAGAGAACATAGGTACTTTGTTATGTAAAGTGATGAGGAAGCCTATTAATTAGGTAAAACAAGAGAATGAAGGCATGATCCAGAATTTGATAGGTAAACACCTATTAGGGCAAGTGAACCTAGTACATGCACACTATAGCCATGTAATAAGAGAAACTAGAAGGATAATGAAGTGGGACCCCCAAGTCAATAAAAACAAGTTCAAATGGTTTACTATAAAGGTAGTAGACAAATGAGAGAGGGTAACTGTGAGATTTTCTAACACATCAGTCGAACAATCATTATGAGATTTATTTATATTCAAAACATTACTTTGTTTGAGTATATCAAGAACAATAGCTTCACTAGATGTCCTAAGCACAGTGCCACAAACGATAAGTGGAAGTTCACTAGGATGTCCAGCCAGTGCCATAAACGATAAGTGGAAGGCACGAGCTTGTTACATTGTTTATTACAACAGAATTCTACAGAGGAATGAGTAGGAATTACATCAAGTACAATTAACACTAGGAATTACACCATCGTAATTACATGGAAGTAAACTAGAGTATTGACTACTTGGAGGCGAGGGGAACCAACTTGGGACGGGACTCGTATACAGGTGAAAACGAACTATCCCTAGCAAATTTGCTTACGACCAAGCTTTTAAAGTGATAAAGAACATGTAGTAAAGTTCTTTAAGGGAAGTAGTAACATTAGGATTAAAAGGAGAGGAAAGGATCGTTGAACCAATGGAGTAGGATAGGCAAACCTTGGCCATTACCCGTGAAAATTTGGTTATCACCACACAAATTAGTCCTCCGTCCCAAATTGTTTAAATCCAGTAGGGTGATGAGTAGTACTAACGACCAAGTTCTTGCATCAAAGCTTTGAGATGCAAATACCATAGCCATGGCTCCTTGGTGTGAAGGTGGACTCGTGGTGGAAATTTTGTGACCCGGGAGTAAGTGGAAGAGACCACCGGGAGCCCAAGGCGAGAAGGTGTCTCGAGAGAAGTAGAATGGGAAGCTCTAGAGAGCATAAGGAACTCTTGGTGTATTATAACCATATGAAGGAGCACCAAAATTACCACCACCATATCCATTATTGAAGCCATTATTATAACCAAAATTGCCCCGATAATAGCCACCATAGTTCGTTGTTATTTCCATTGTAATTACCACCATAACCATTGCCACCAAAGTTATTTGACTTGCTGAAACGAAGGATCAAACCTATGATAGCAATTGAACACATCATGCCCATGCTAAGCAGAGATGACGAAAAGGCTATTCCGCCACACCCACCATCACTCCAAGATCGCTCACCACGCCCTCCACGAAAACCAAAATTGGAACCAAAATTAGGTTATTCGGAGAAGGATCTTGATACTAAATCGGATAAGCAGCGTCACGAGTAAAGATTCACTTGAGACGCGGCGGCGCGCGCGTGTCGGAGTGGGTTAAGTATGTCCTGCGCAACATTTACGTAAAAGAGAATCGGTCATTGTCTTTTGCCTCGCACGCTCAAGGCTTACACTAAGTAAAGTGAGAAGAGATCCGATCTCACCAAATAATAGGAATCAAGGCGACTACGCTATGGCAAGTGACAATCGATTGGTACTCGCTGTAACCCCCCCAAAATCACATCCAAATGCTCCCGATGCATGATCGGAGAACCAATTGAGATGAGAGAGTCGACGATCGCCTTTGATACGAAGATATTCCAAAATTGTTCTTCCTCCTTCACCTGTGTTGCAATTCAGATCGGTAGCCGACGATCATGAGCGGTGGTTTGCGAATGAGTGCGATGACTTCATCCCAAATCAAAAGAATGAACGCAACTAACCACTCAAGAACCGAGTCCGATAGCATCGTAAGCAACCAAGAAAAGAGGTGTTGATCTTGTTGCTCCCAAGCGAGATACTCGGGCTCACGCGTGTCAAGCGCGATCTTACTCGGAGGGATAGCGACTAGAACTCGAGGATGTAACACACGGCTGCTCGAGGCGACTAGATTTGATAACCGCTCAACATGTTGTTTCCAAACAAGAAAATTCTTATCATTCAACTTTGATGTGACGATGAAGAGAGATTAGAGCGCCGCGTGAGCCGGGGCGCTGGTGGTGGCGGCGGAGGAGGAGGAGCTTGGGCCATGAACCAACCATTAAGCTCGATTGGTACGGTAGATAGAAACACAAAAAATGAGAGAGAGAGGAGAGATAACATAAAGCAGAATTGCAACTAAATCTCAATCAATATTTCTTAACCCAATCATTACAGTGAGTGTTCTATTTATACAAGATAAAGGTAATCACATCGATTACTCAGAATTCACAATGCACTCTAACATATTCTAGCACAATTAATATTAGGGGTGAATTGGGTTTATAAAAAAGGGGGGAATGTCATAATCAAAAAGGGAGACAATGTAATTACGAGATTACCAGAACCCCAGCCACCTAAAACTTAGACGCAGGTCATCTCAATGAAGACCATGAGCAGCACCTACATTGAGCAACCCAGATGAACTCAGATGCTGCATCAACGCAGCCGAGATTGAAACAGAACAGCAACAACCCGGAGATGAACCAAAGATGGGGAAATATGGAACTTGATTTATTTTTTATTCATGAAAAGGTCGCCAAGAAAGATCTTATAGTTTCTCACATTCCAGCCCAAGATCAAGTTGGGTACATGCTTACAAAGCTTAGTCAATGCCAGATAGCGGCCGAGGATCAGCTGACCCCAAAAACGTGGAAGGTCTGGTTAGAAGCAAGCAGCCTTTGTGCAAGGAAGAAGTTCTCGTGGAATGTTAGAGGCAACAAAAGAAACAGTAAAACTGAGATTTACTTAGTTTAAGTGAGGGAAAACAAGGCGATGATAAGATAAAAGAGGGCACAATAGAGATTTGTTGAATTAAAGAGGGTAAAATAGAACTTTGATCACTGAAAGTGAGGGTAAAATTGTAAGAAAAGTGTCAGGGAAACAGAAATGTGAAAGAAAAAAAAAGAAAAAAAACTAATTCTAGCTTTCCAACAGCTGCGTGAAAGTTTCCAGCAGATGCAAGAAGGCGCGGCAGCTGCTACAACCGCGAAAGCAGTCATGCAGTGCACGTCACGGCGGGAGGCACGACACCCAGCGATGGCGGCATGGCGCAATAGTGCCGTTTATCACGCGCTATTGATAACATAGTTACAAAGCTCTATCTAATCTCAGGTTCTGTGAGTTAAGGGACAAACTTATAGTGTCTGCTCTGTTGCCATCAACCCACCCTAAGTTTGAGGGGGAGATATTAGAGCATTTTCAATGGTGCAATCCATTAGAGTTGCTTGACTCCTCCTTTTATGGGCCCTATCTTGTCACCCTCACCACTTTTTACTTTATTAAGCAATTATATATTCCAATGGTGAACTCTTAAAAATTCACCAAATGGGTTCCACAAGTTACCCCACATATTTATCTACATTTGTTTTGGTTTCAATTTAAAATATCAACTCTTTATGTTCACTTGATATTAATATTCATTTAACTATACTATTCTTCTCTCTCTTATTTTTACTGGTGATTCTTATATAAGAATAGTTGTTCTATAAGCAATAGTCCTTACATGTGGCATCCACATCAACTTGCTCCAATGGTGCAACCCAATAAGAACCTATCCTCAACTTTAAGAACCTACTAAGAAACCTCGCATTGGAGTTGCTCTTAGAGTATAAAAGTACTCCAGCCTGTAAAGCTGACATGGCAGCTACTGCTAACTGTGCCAGCCAGGATACCATGTGGCTCGGGTAGTTTGGATTATGACAGTTGTTGACAGCTGGACAAGTTAGTTACAGCTATGAGAGTTACGATTTATCAATTCAGTTAGATAGGTCAATTTACATATGTATCAGATAATCAATGAATTCAGTTGAGACAGTTATTCAGTTTCACTCGCTTTTGTTATCTCTCTCTATTTCAATTTTCTTTATTTTCTCAACCAAGATCACGAACTATTAACAAAGAAAACCCAAACTAGGTAAGACTTCCCATCAGTGGCAAATAATTGGCCAGGAAAAAAGGATTTAAAAAGTAAACCAACCTTTCATTTGCCACATGAAGGATAGGATAAAGAGGACCAGCAAGCATGGAAGAAAACGTAGGTTAGACTCGGGCTATCTGGAAAGCTCGCAAGATCTGCCTGCACATTATACACAATCTCAATGGCATAAGAAAAGTAGGAAAAAACATTTTTTTTATAAAAAAAAAAGAAGAAAATTTGTGAATAAAGTCATGAAAGAAAAATGCTCTAGTTTACCTCTAGTTGTGGAAGAAATGGAAGCAATCGATTTGTCATGTCTTGCAGCAACTACAAACTATGAAACATCAGAAAGGAAATACAAATAATAACAATAACATTATAACAATAATAGAAGAAATAAATTACATAATAAGCATGTCGATGACAGCAAAGATGCAATCTACCTGGAGATGCATATCATGAGGATCTTGTTTGTTAGATAAAATATTTGGCAGCAAGTAATTAACAACCGATTGAAACTCAGGTTCAAGACCAGTCACAGAAACTCCTATCAGCTGCAAGAGACCCAAGGTAAAAACAAGCTCAGTAATGACAAGTGACAACCATTTGAATTGAAACATAAAACCAAAAAGTTTGCAAGAAATAATATATAAGTTACGGCATTAGAGAATCAAGATCCATTGGAATTTCCAATTCTCCCAGAATATGAGTGATAAATGTTGAAACTTGAAATTACAGGGAAGGAGATGTAAAAGAGAGAAGACAGACTCTGAAAAATTGATATTTCAATGATTTTGTGCTCAAAAATATTAGCCTAATACTCCTATTTATACTAATGTTCTAGGTCAAGCAAGTACACACCATTTAAACTGGTACATAATAAGACTCATAGGTCAAGGATTTGGAAAGAAGGGAAGTAAAATCTTGTGAAAATGAGCTGTTTATGTGATTTTGTGGTTGGATTTGGAAAGGCATGCCTATATCTTGAAGGGTGTTTCTGCACCGCTGATTTTGTTATGGGATAGAGTTGTTTTCATAGTTTCTGTTAGGTGTTCAGCACATGGTCTTTTTAGGGGGTCAGCATTTCGGATATGCAAAGAGACTGGACAGCTCTTCTGCACTGACTAGTTTTTGGAGTACTTCCCTTTCCTTGTATCTTTTTTTATCTTTTGATTTGTCTTCAATGAGGATTTCTTATTATCAAACCTTTTGTACTAATTCAAACAAACTTGGAATCCGGTTCTTTGTTGATTGGCTCCTTCATTTAGAAACTAAACCAGACAGGAGGATTTAGACTCTTGCTTTTAGACTGAGAGTAATCAAAATAGAGCATCATGTCACATCTAAAGCAATAACCTGGTGCACTGATGAGTTTGCTTCAAAGGTAAAACACTGTAGCCATTGAGCTGTAAAAGCAATATTTTTAAATAACAAATTACATAGACACAACACCCATTCATCATAAGCTCAAATGCTTTGGTCAATAAACAGAGAGCAAAGCAGTGCGGTTAGTATGCTGCTCTTTGCAGCATTTGGCTGGAGTCAAATGCTCAGAACTTAAAGAAAAACTTAAAAGAGACCAATAAAACAATGTAGAGAAGACATCTCCTTTACCAAAAGAAAAAAAAAAAAACTATCCCATAAAAACATTACCAACTGCACTCCAACAAATACACAAAATCAAGATAATAGAAGTACCCATAAAAATTTAGACATCTATTATCAAGAAATGTGACGCTAGTTGCTACCCAAAAATAAACATCATATACAATCTTATTAACCAAATAGCCTAAAGTAATCGAAGACCAAAAACAAAATCTAACAGTTCTATAGGATTTAACTTTTGGAATAGCACATGATGAAGAGCAGAAGCAGAAAGGGCAAAGCTATTATAGTATACCTGAACAAAGAAAATAGCGATAGGATTTCCACGCAAAACAAGATATCCTCACATAACGACATGGAGTGTATTTGTAGGGTAGATCATGTCACGCCTAGGTGCTTCACAACGTGGCCGAACTTTTTGAAATGTCTCTGGCTGGCAAACAAATATTAATCAGCAAACGATGCACTATGGTATTTTTCATCACGGAAAATGCATAATGAAAAGCCTAACAATTGAAGAGGAAGAACTTTAACTGATAGAGCATCATTTGCAAAACAAGTAATTGAAAGAGCACAATTGGACATTTGTAGTGCATATGCTTTCTCAAAAGCTGAAGAGAGAATTACTCCAAAGTCTGCATTTAGATTGTTAATAAAATAAAATGGCATCCACGTCAAGTTAAACTCGCATTTGCTCTTCATCTCCCTTAATCAAGTTGTTGTATAGCAAGCTATCAACATTATTTTCCCCATCAATTAATTTATCAATCTTCATTTAATCAGCACATAGCTTAATTACATTATAAATCATGAATGACTTGTCAAGAAAGAATTCAAGAAGCCAACATCTTGTTAAGGCAATGGGAGGCTATCCTGCAACTATTAAGAAACCCCCTGATAAAATACTAAGATCAGATATCTTATAAGATTTAACATAGCAAAGGATCAACCGTGAAATGAACAATTAAAAAATCTGATAGAAATGGTAATTTATTTTGTTTCTCATTTCCAACCAAACCACCACTTCATTTTTAGTAGTTGTAATGGAGGGTAGCCCAACTGCTGGATGAGGAAGGAAACCATGAAAAACTATAAGCAAAAATCATTAAGAATTTAGATGTAAATGGTTTGTCTATACTCTATAGACATGATTTACGATAGAACATTATGGCGTTATTTGACCCATTTAATGACCCCACCTAATGGGAAAGGACTTGGTTGTTGTTGTTGTCGTTTATTGTAATGCCAACAAATGATTAAGATCAGTTGATCTTACAAAAGAAAATATAATATTCAATATAATTTGTAATAGGAGGCATCAATGGTTGGATGGTACCTCCTGCATTATTGATAATTAGATTATATATTGACATTTGTTCAACAATAAACCAACCAAAATAATACTGCCAACAAGAATGAGGTACCATTAAATTCTCCTTTGTGATATTATGGTCATAAAGCACTAACTAGCCCAAAATTGTCCAAAATAAATTTGAGAGTTGACACATAAACCTTATAAATTTATAAAATACACGTAAAAAAGAATATCAGTTGCCAGTGGTTATGTTTGACAATTTTCAGCTCCTGACCTTGTAGCGTAAGCCAACTGCAATTTCCCACTCAAGTACAGACTTGTTATAAATCCGTATATGTGACAATAGGCAAGGCTCCTGCAACACAGAAAACAATACTATTAAAATATGCAAGGAAATGCATAATAACATATTTTTCACAACAATTTTAATGCCCTTTCAAAGGTATTTAGCTTTCATTTGGATTGCAATTCAGAAAGGATTAACACAAATGACCTGTCAAAACAATTTTTTTAACGTGACCTGTTACAAGAATTCTAATGTCCCTTCAACAATCACTTTTCAGCATGGCTACCTCACACTCTTCCTCAAGATCCGCACCTGCCTTTTTTCCTTTTGTGAAAATACTCCAAAAACATCAACGAAATAACCCACACAGTGCTCACCCAAAACCCACATTACAACATGCAAGAACAAGTGCCTAGCTGCTTCTGAACTAGAATTAACATAACACAGAAAGATGAGGCCAACGAACCTGCAGCAAAGCATTTATATTAATCCTACAAATTGGAATAAATTGCTCCTTTCCAATATCACTAGTTTATGACATAGCAAAAAAAAAAAAAACTTGGCAAACAATGAAAGCCCTCTCCAACAAATTGATTAAAAAAAAAAGTCCCTGAAAACACTATTCAGAATACTCAATTTTAAGTCCATTATTTGCATTAATCATAAACATTGCAATAAATTCATCCTTTTCAAACCACTACTCTATGGCATTTGCAAAAATCACCAATAGATATTTTGCAAAAGTCAATAAACAAAGAAAAAAACCCCAGAAACTCTATTTCAGAATACTGATCTTTATGTTAGGAAACCCCAGAAAAAGGCCATGAAGTTTGCACCAAATAGATGCCAACTGCCTACTCTTATCCCCAATCAAATTTGGTACCAAATATATTTCCCTTAAAAGTGCCTCTCCCACCAAGTACACCATATTACAGCATAGATTGCACATTGCCATAAAATTTTAGCCTCTTCACTCCAACTGAAAGCATGAAAGTTAACCATCAAAACTTGGTCCAAGGACCTAGGACATACCCAACATTCACCAATAATACCAAATAAACAGTGCCATAAAGTAACTGTTTCAGAACAATACAAATACAATTGTGTTATTTGAGCATCAACATGGGACAACAAAATTCGACAACAATTTTCATGGTTAATGCAATTCAAAAATGTGGTTAATGAAGTTATGAGTTTGGTTAATGGATATATCAAGGTGTCGCAACTCATTCACCATCAAGTGGTCTTTATTAACCACAATTTTGGACGTCATTAACCACAATTTTCAGGTGTTCAACACTAGAAAATCATGGTTAATGACGTTCAAAATTTTGGTTAACGAAGTTCGTGGATGGTTATGAGTTGTGACACCATGGTATATCCAATTATCCATTAAGCAGACTCAACCCTTCGCTAACCACCTTTCTGAACTGCATTACCCATTAAAATCATTGTCGAATTTAGTTGTCCCATTTTGGTGTTCGAATAAATTTTTCCATACAAATACAGGTGAGGTACAGATTCTGAGCAAGCACCACACATTATACACATATCAGGGAAAGAGCCTCAACATGTTATTAGTATGGAAGGGTAATAAAAATACCAAACCCGGATGGCATGAAAATGAGAGGGTTTGGATGCAGTGGAGTGTCTTGGGTTCCCATCCTCAACGCTCACTCCGTTAATGAAGCAAACAATAGGTTAATGAATTTTTACCAATCCACTCCATTACTAATCATCTCACTCCATCCTCCCAAACATAGTTTAAGGACCAAAGTCCAAATAAAAGCCTTGACCTTAGAGGGAACTTTGGACTTACACAAGGGTTTATCAATAAGAAAAGTATCCATATACAAGGAATGCATTAGGAACTAAGCAATATATATATATATATATATATATATATATATATATATATATATATTTGCACGAAAAATGACCAGAAGAAAGAGAGAGAGAGTACGGACGTCGAGTTCGAGCAAAATCCACTCTTTGGTGTTGGTGGCGGTTGACCAGTGGGTACGGAGGTCGGTGTCGAGGACGTGGAGGGCCTTCTGCGAGGGCGATTCCCTTGACATGGCTTTGACCTTGAAAGGAAGAGGCGTCACGCGGGGTTCCAACTCCACCTCCATTTTTTGATTGAAGATGAATGAATCAATAGAGTGAATCAGACACGAACACACTTGGGGTTCAGGTTTTTATACTTGCACATTGTAAAGTGAATGAGCCAGTGTTGGGGTTCAGGTTTTATAATTGTTGTTTTGTCTAACTGATTAGATGCAGCGAACCCATCTACAGATCCTTTGCATGAAATTGAGGTTCTATGACTATCCAACACTGCGAGGATAAAGCCGAGCTTTACAAGGTCTAATCATTACGATTAAAAAAAAAAGGAAGACCAACATGCATTAGAGGTTGCTCCAAATTGGGTCACTTTGCTCCAACATGGTGAGGTTGATTTCGGTACAACGTGAAGACTGTTTTAGAAAGCCCAATTCAAAAGACAAGAAGCATTCAAAGGCTGATTAGTGGACTTTATCAATGGACTGATTAGATAATAATTAAAGTCCAATTTTTACCATTTTTATTTGTCATTTTCGTAGTTATTTTGGGCACAATTTTCTGGTGACTTTTAGTTTTCCCCTAAGTTCAATAAATGCTTCCTAGTAGTTCCAAAAGTCATAATAATTACTGGTGGGAATTTAATACCTTGATTATGCTTACTTTCTAGGTAGTGTACATGCATTTGTCAATGTATGTGGTAAACGCATGGTAGTGGGAATTTATTTTTTGTATTTCCTAGTTAGGCTATAAATAGGGAACTCTTGTACTGCACAATTCAGATTTTGATGATTAATGAAATTTGTGAGTTTCTCTATTGTGAGAGCTTTTCCCCTTGTTCTTGGGTTAAGAACTTTATAGTGTTGCTTCTACCGGCAGGTCAATGTTACGGTCACGCTTCTTTGATAACTCTGGTTCTACTGGCAGGTAGCGGTTAGGGTCAAGTTCCTTGTGTCCTTTGCCTGTTTCAAGACGGTCCTAAGTGATCTCCTATCATTTGGTATCAGAGAGCTTCAGCTCTTGAAATCAGGTGTTATCTATCCTTTGTTTTCAAAAAAAAAAAAATCCGTTGTTGTTTTTCTCTTTATTTTACGTCATCTTCCTTTGTTTGTTTCTATTCTGCTTTTAAAAAAAAATCGTGCAAAAAAAAAATAAGGAATTCTAGATTGAAAGAAAAAGAAGAATTTGCAAACAAAAGTGAAAAAAAAAATTGAGTCTCTTTGGCTTATTTCTTAATTATTCTATAATTCCTTCATTGATCTTGTCCTCATTACAGTACTTTTTCTTGAATTCCTTGTTTATATTCAGTTGTTCCTTGCTAGTTTTTGGTTCACCAAAGTTATCATCAATTCCTTGCTGTTTCTTGTTGTGTAGAACCGTCCAAAGGTTCTTACTAAAGAACTCGTAAGGTAAAAGTTGAGTGGTAAAAGACAAGAGTGGTGAGAACATCAGAGGGAAAAAGCCAAAAGTGTGAAACACATAAGAGAGTGTTTGTGTGAGGATTTCCCTAGTGTTGGATTATTATTCATTTGTTATCACTTCTAACATAATTTTTGCAGCATTTTTATCATGAGTGGAGGACAAGAAGGAGAGTTTAATCTTAGGTTGTTTGTGAAGGCTGTTCAAGAACAATTCCGAGCTCTAAACACAAGATTAGACAATCTACAACCTGCATCCAGTTCTAGAACACCGCCACAATCCAGTTCTGAAGAAGAGGAAGAGGAACATTCGAATAGGAGAGTTAATAGGAGGAGAAGAGGTGAAACAAGAGACACAAATTTGGGAAGTATTAAGATGACAATTCCTTCATTTCAAGGAAAGAATGATCCTGAATTGTACTTGGAGTGGGAGAGAAAGGTTGAACATGTGTTTGACTGTCACAATTATTCGGGGGAGAAGAAGATTAAACTAGCAGTTGTTGAATTCACCGATTATGCTAGTATTTGGTGGGATCAATTTGTTATTAGTAGGCGGAGAAATGGGGAGAGGCCTATTCGTACATGGGAAGAGATGAAGGCTGCCATGAGGAAAAGATTTGTCCCTAGCCACTACCATAGGGACTTGTACCGGAGATTGCAAAGCCTAACTCAAGGTTCTATGAGTGTGGAAGATTACTACAAGGAGATGGAAATAGCCATGATTAGAGCAATGTTGAAGAAGACCGAGAGGCAACTATGGCTAGATTCATTGGAGGATTAAAGAAGGAGATAACCGATGTGGTAGAATTGCAACATTATGTGGAAATGGAGGATTTGCTGCACAAAGCTATTCAAGTGGAAAGGCAACTAAAAGCTAAGAGCACTTCCAAATTTCCTTCTAATTCTTCATGGAAATCAAATTGGCAAAACAACAAATCTG
Source organism: Sophora flavescens (assembly GCA_030762895.1). Classification (NCBI taxonomy): domain Eukaryota; kingdom Viridiplantae; phylum Streptophyta; class Magnoliopsida; order Fabales; family Fabaceae; genus Sophora; species Sophora flavescens. Next base: position 131,480,055 of record CM061068.1, read on the forward strand.
TGCCAAAGACAAAAGAAGATGGAAAGGCAAAAAATTCAATTGTTGTGCCCAAAGGTAAAATGGAGACTAATTCATCTTCTAGATATCGTGATGTCAAATGTTACAGGTGTCAAGGAATTGGGCATATTGCTTCTCAATGCCCAAATAAAAGAGCCATGATACTGTTGGACAATGGAGATATAGAGATTGTGAGCTCAAGTGATGATGATATGCCATCTTTGGAGGATTGTAGTGATGTTGAGGTTGTTTGAACCTGTAAATGGAGATGTACTTGTTACTAGGCGTGCTCTTAACATGCAACCTAAAGTAAACGGTGATGATGAGCAGCGCGAGCATATCTTTCATACAAGATGCCATGTCAATAATAAGGTATGCAGTTTAATCATTGATAGTGGTAGTTGCACAAATGTTGCTAGCGCCTTGTTGGTTGAGAAACTGAGTTTGCCCACTTTAAAGCATCCAAATCCATATAGACTCCAGTGGTTGAATGATTGTGGAGACATAAGGGTGACTAAGCAAGTGTTAATTTCATTTTCTATTGGGAAGTACAAGGATGAAGTTCTTTGTGATGTGGCTCCTATGCATGCTGGACATTTACTTCTTGGGCGTCCATGGCAATTTGATAGAAGAGTTACTCATGATGGATACAAAAATAGATACAGTCTTGTTATGGACAATCGCACCAATGTTTTAACACCTCTCCAACCTGGGGAGGCTTATGCTGACCAAATCAGAATTTCAAGAGAGTGTAAGTTGAGAGAAGAGCTAATGAGCTTAGAAGAAAAAGAGAGGAAAGATAAGAAAAGTGAGAGTGAGCAAAAAAAGTCAGAAAACAAAGAAGATAAAAATAAGAGAGTGGGTGCATTTGCAAAGAAAAGAGAGGTTGAGAGTGCTTTGATAGCTAGAGAGCAGCTACTTGTACTCCTGTACAAGGATGTTTTTCTCACTGACGACCTTAATTCTTCTTTGCCTAGTGAGTTTGTTTCCTTATTGCAGGAATTTGTTGATGTTTTTCCAGAAGAGGTTCCCCATGGATTACCTCCCTTAAGAGGTATTGAACATCAAATCGACTTTGTCCCAGGTGCTTCACTTCCAAACAGACCAGCCTATAAATCAAGTCCCGAGGAAGCAAAGGAGATTCAAAGGCAAGTGGATGAATTCTTGCAAAAGGGATTTGTGAGGGAGAGTCTTAGCCCATGTTCTGTTCCTGTGATCTTGGTTCCAAAAAAAGATGGAACATGGCGCATGTGTACTGACTGTCGAGCCATAAACAAAATCACTGTAAAGTATAGATATCCTATCCCTAGATTGGATGATATGCTTGATGAGTTGCATGGTTCTTGTGTGTTTTCTAAAATTGATTTGAAGAGTGGATACTATCAAATTCGCATGAAAGAAGGTGATGAATGGAAAACAACTTTTAAAACAAAATATGGTTTGTATGAGTGGTTAGTGATGCCATTTGGCTTAACTAATGCACCCAGCACCTTCATGAGGTTAATGAATCATGTTTTGCGTTCTTTCATTGGAAAATTTGTGGTAGTGTATTTTGATGATATTTTGGTTTATAGCAAAACCTTGGATGAACATGTTGATCATTTGCATGATGTTCTTAATGTCTTGAGAGAAAATAAATTGTATGCCAATCTGAAAAAGTGTTCATTTTGCCTTGAATCTGTTGCGTTTTTGGGTTTTGTCATAAGTTCCAAAGGAGTAAGTGTGGATGAAGAAAAGGTAAGGGAAATTAAGGAATGTCCAGTTCCTAAGAATGCCAATGAGGTAAGAAGTTTTCATGGTTTAGCAAGTTTCTATAGAAGGTTTGTGAAGAACTTTAGTTCAATTGCTGCACCTTTAAATGAACTTGTAAAAAAGAATGTTGTGTTCAAATGGACTGAAGTGCATGAAAAAGCTTTTAAATTGTTGAAAGATAAGTTGACTAATGCACCTGTGCTTTGTTTGCCTAATTTTGATAAAGCTTTTGAAATTGAATGTGAAGCTTCTGGTGTTGGGATAGGGGCTGTATTGATGCAGGACTCTAAACCAATTGCATACTTTAGTGAAAAGCTGAATGGGGTAGCATTGAATTATTCCACATATGACAAGGAGTTGTACGCATTGGTGAGGGCCTTGCAAACATGGCAACACTACTTGTGGCCAAGAGAATTCATAATTCATTCTGACCATCAAAGCTTGAAGTTTCTAAGAACTCAAGGTAAGCTTCAAAAGAGACATGCTAAGTGGTTGGAATTCATTGAGATATTTCCTTATGTGATGAAGAACAAGAATGGTAAGAAAACATAGTTGCTGATGCAGTGCCCCGAAGGTACGCATTGCTTACTTCCTTGCAAACTAAGTTACTTGGTTTTGATCTTATAAAGGACTTGTATGCTAATGATTCTGACTTTGTTAAAGTATGGGATTCTTGCTCTAAACATGCTTTTGGGGACTATTATAAACATGATGGGTTCTTGTTTAAGAAAAATAAATTGTGTGTGCCTGATTGTTCTTTGCGTGAGATGTTAGTTAGGGAAAGTCACGGTGGAGGGTTGATGGGACATTTTGGAGTAAAAAAGACCTTGGAAATTCTGCATGAACATTTTTATTGGCCTAGCATGAAGCATGATGTGCAATCTGTTTGTAATAAGTGCATAACATGTAAACAAGCTAAATCTAAAGTCATGCCCTATGGTTTCTATACACCTTTACCTGTTCCCAATCAACCTTGGACTGATATTTCAATGGATTTTATGTTAAGGCTGCCTCGATCTCAAGGTGGCAAAGACAGTATATTTGTTGTTGTTGATAGGTTTAGCAAAATGGCACATTTCATTGCATGTTCTAAAACAAACAATGCAACACATATTGCCGATCTCTTCTTTAGAGAAGTGGTGCGCTTGCATGGATTACCAAGGACAATAGTGAGTGATAGATATGTAAAGTTCCTAAGCCATTTTTGGAGAACTTTGTGGAATAAGCTGGGAACAAAACTCTTGTTTTCAACCGTTGCACATCCTCAAATGGATGGACAAACTGAAGTGGTAAATAGGACACTTACTACCTTGTTGCGTGCTATCATTCAAAAGAATTTGAAAAATTGGGAGAAATGCCTGCCACATGTTGAATTTGCTTATAATAGGAGTGTTCATTCTACAACTTCCTATTCTCCTTTTGAAATTGTATATGGCTTAAATCCTTTGACTCCTTTGGATATATTACCTTTGCCTACTAATGAGTATGCTAATTTGGATGGTAAGAAAAAGGCAGATGCTATTAAGGAGTTGCAAACAAAGGTTCGAGCCAACATTGAGAAGAAGAATGAACAATATGCAAAGCAAGCAAATAAGGGGCGTGTTAAGGTTATTTTTGAACCTGGAGATTGGGTATGGGTTCATATGAGGAAGGAAAGGTTTCCTACTCAAAGGAAATCCAAATCACTTCCAAGAGGAGATGGGCCTTTTCAAGTCCTAGAGAAGATAAATGACAATGCCTACAAGCTGGATTTGCCAAGTGAATATGGTAATGTGAGTGCTACCTTTAATGTGGCTGATCTATCTTTGTTTGATGTAGGTGATGGATCAGATTCGAGGACGAATCCTTTTGAAGAGGGAGGGAATGATAGAGATGCAGCCAGCCCATCTAAAGATCCTTTGCATGGAATTGGAGGTCCTATGACTAGGTCCAACACTAAGAGGATGAAGCAAGCTTTACAAGGCCTAATCATAATGATCAAAGAGAAGGAAGACCGAGCATGCATTAGAGGTTGCTCCAAATTTGGTCACTTTGCTCCAACTTTGGTGAGGTTGATTTCAGTACAACGTGAAGATTGTTTTTGAAAGCCCAATTCAAAAGACAAGAAGCATTCAAGGGCTGATTAGTGGACTTTATCAATGGACTGATTAGATAATAATTAAAGCCCAATTTTTACCATTTTTATTTGTAATTTTCGTAGTTATTTTGGACACAATTTTCTGGTGACTTTTAGTTTTCCCCTAAGTCCAATAAATGCTTCCTAGTAGTTCCAAAAGTCATAATAATAGCTGGTGGGAATTTAACACCTTGATTATGCTTACTTTCTAGGTAGTGTACATGCATTTGTCAATGTATGTGGTAAACGCATGGTAGTGGGAATTTATTTCTTGTATTTCCTAGTTAGGCTATAAATAGGGAACTCTTGTACTACACAATTCAGATTTTGATGATTAATGAAATTTGTGAGTTTCTCTATTGTGAGAGCTTTTCCCCTTGTTCTTGGGTTAAGAACTTTATAGTGTTGGTTCTATCGGCAGGTCGCGGTTAGGGTCACGCTTCTTTGATAACTCTGGTTCTACCGACAGGTCGCGGTTAGGGTCAAGTTCCTTGTGTCCTTTACCTGTTTCAAGACGGTCCTAAGTGATCTCCTATCATTAACACGTCCAAATGAAAGCTCTTTTTTTTTCATTTTAAATAAAGAGTAAAGGTTGAGAATGGTCTCGACAAAAAAATACTGGAAACACTTCTCGTTCCTTAAGTGACCCGTTAGTCCAACCGTTAGTCTCCCCCTCCATATGTCTATTAGCTTATTGACTTACACCGCTAAGTTATTATGTGTCCGTTGCTTTGCTGACTTGTACATTCTATGGAAATTGTTTAAAAAAATAAAAAAAAATAAAAAAAACCATTAACTAAAAAAGCTAAAAAGCACCCATTGTGGTCCTCGTACTTCTTCTTCCTCCATAACATTGAGAACCCTAACTCCATTGAAGGATCTTGCACAGGATTCACATTCAGCTATTTTGAAAATTTTGGAGTTTGTAATATGGGTTTTTCTTATTCCATCACCATTTCATTTTTAGTTTTACCTTTTATTTTGTCATAATACAATTAGTTTGATAGCTCTCATGCCCATCAACAACCTCCCAAACCGAAGCACCAGACCAAGCAAAAGAGGCAAGATCTTCAAATACCCATTAACTAGATCAGTCTCAAAACCCAGACTTTAGCCACACCACCTCTCAAAATATCCCTTTCACCAGAACAAGCCATACCCATATGCCCCAACAAAGATGCCACCACCACTAACAGTCGCACGATTGACGTCGATGGGGAGGCTGATTTGCGATAGAGGAGGAGAAACATTGCTGCGTTTTGTGGCTGACGACGACAGGGAAGAGGGAACATCCGCATCTCGCACTGTCAGAGACAGATAGGAGAGGTCGTGCACGTGCTGCAGTGGGGACGGTGGCAACGCTGTGGGATGTGAGGATCTATGGAGATGGATGAAGCATGGAAGCTTGAAGACAAAACCATCCCTATTCATATATTGGTTTCCTCCCTCATGACGCGCTTCTGGATTTCACCATTGAAATTATTGATTTTTAGCTTAATGGTGATCTGGTGTTCGATGATTTTCATATATTGGTTTCCCTTCAATGGAGTTATGTTTTCATTTTAAAAATCGAACGGAACCGGCTGTTCAACTAGCTGTGTATACGGTTTGGTTTACTCATAAAATCGATAGTCCTAAAGTGTCATAACTCATTAACCATCGAACAACATTAACCATAATTTTGAGGTGAATTCTTCAATGCCCCTTAAAATTGGGGTATTGTTTACCCCGTATATGTGGTCTAATCATGTCTTGCCAATTAATGCTACGTCATTTTAAAATGACAACTCATCTCTAACTTAGTCAAACCTCCCAGATGGCATATTTGTAAAAGCAAAATGACTTATTTTTTATTTTCCCCATGTCCTTGGAAGATCCTCCATCCTTCCTCTCCCATTGAAGAAACAAAACTGCAGAAAATTCAACCCTTCGTCCCCTATAACAGTTGATCATTCTACCTAGATTTTGTTGCTAAGTGAATTTTACTACAACACCAACCATGTTTTGTTTCAACCCCACCATTCGATTCTCATTCCTACAACAACATGCTTCGACAAACAATTCAAAATGACAGCCCAACCTCAGGGAAGGGTCTTCACTGGACATTTTCAACGTGGTGCTTGTTGACTTGTTTGCTCACAACACCCTTCTAAACATGTACATGCAGTTCGAGTCCCTTGAGGTTGCATCGAAACTATTTGATGACATGCCTCGTAGAAACACCATCTCTTTCATTACATTGGATCAGGGTTACTTGCGTTCTAACCAATTCGATCACGCACTTGACTTGATTCTCAAGTTATTACAGTACAGTTGTTGCTAAGTGAATTTTGCTACAACACCAACCATGTTTTGTTTCAACCCCACCATTCGATTCCCATTCCTACAACAACATGCTTCGACAAACAATTCAAAATTACAGCCCAACCTCAGGGAAGGGTCTTCATTGGACATTTTCAACGTGGTGCTTGTTGACTTGTTTGCTCACAACACCCTTCTAAACATGTACATGCAGTTCGAGTCCCTTGAGGTTGCATCGAAACTATTTGATGACATGCCTCGTAGAAACACCATCTCTTTCATTACATTGGATCAGGGTTACTTGCGTTCTATCCAATTCGATCATGCACTTGACTTGATTCTCAAGTTATTACAGTACAGTTATAGCTCGTTTCATTTAAGACTTTAAGTTCACTTCTAAAATACTTTGTAAAAATAATAATAGAATATATGGTTAGTTAGTTGGTTAGGGGGTTAATTACATATGGTTAGCCTAATCAAGCTCTATAAATAAGAGCATAATGTACCTAATTCATCATCTTTTTCAACAAGATCCCATTTGAGAAATCTTTCTCTCTTCCAAGCTTTCAAGCTTACAAGCATTAATTCTCCTATGAAGTTGATCTCCATCTCTATGATCATTTGTAACACGGTATCGGAGTGATACCGTGCTTAAAATAGATGAGAGTGACAAAGTGATATGATCCTAGAAAGGAACATATAAATTTTCGGATCTATCCTTGAGTGACCAACAAAATTCAAAAGAAGAAGAATATAAGCAAATAGATGAAGGTAAGAAATGGGATATGGCGCCACAAACCAAGGTGGCTTGATAAGCCAAGGTGAGGATTGCCACAAGGGTCTTCGACTCTTGATATGATCAAATGGGTTGGCTCAATGAAGAACCCAAGAGAGAACACTCTCACAATTGGTAAAAACCAAATTGAACATCAAAGTTGTTATTCATCATGTTTGGGCATGTACAAATAGTAGTGGGGCTTCCAACTCTTGGCTTTAAAAAATATACCATAACCCCCCTAATAACTCACAGAACTAAACTACTAATTGGTGTAATAGATGTTTTTACTACAAACAATTAAGTGGCTTCCTAATATTAACTCTCCCACTTAAACCAAATAATAAAATGACTCATAACTAAAAAGGAGTTACTTTAGGCATGCAAGCCAAAAGATTCCCTCCCAACAAGACTAACAAACTCGTGTAAAAATTCGTTCATAACTTCCACCATTATTTTCACCATGATAGAAGCCGAATCTTGTCAAGAGGCGTGCAATACGTTTTGTAGAAAATTTCCTTAGCTTTCCAACGAACCAAAGAATGCATCAATCAAAGATATGTAACTCAAGATAATGCCAAAATAAGTCAACTAGTTCATTACTAAAGAAAATAAAATTTTCATCAAAAATCAATTTGGCCTTAGATTGTATATCATTCTTGGTTTTCATCACAAAGATTATGACTCTAATTCGGAGGAATAAATTTTAGAGGAAGAAGAACCGAGCCTCTTTGACAAAGCCATCTTTGTCCTTGATATTCTGGATTCATCGAGCAAAGGTTCCACAATCAAGACTGGGGAAATCACCTGCTTCCTTATTGCCTTCAATAGCTCCGGTAATTCACGTTGCAACACCTCCAATCAGAACAACAATGCAGGTTATTATGTTTGCAACACGGTGATTGTTCAAGATCCAGTGTTGAGTCAAGAAAGCCCTAATTACAGTGATGGTCCACTTTCTGGACAACCGAAGACCAACCAAGAGGTTCTTGTCAAGATTCTCGGTGTCATGCCCAACCACTTGGACAAGGATTTACAGCTGCATCATTCGGCTCCTCAACCGTTCACAGCTTCTCCATCACCACCAAGATCGTGGTCTCTGGCATCGACGAGAAACTGGAGGAGCTCATCGTCAAAGAGAAGCATCAAGGAGAAGCTTATCAAGAACCTCCTTCTCAGATGCTTCCACAGTTCACTCTCTCTTCCCACGATCCATATCGTATCACCTCCTTTTCCATCAATTCCTTTTGTGCTTATAGATCTGACATTTCTAGTTTCACTCTGAATTTTCCACCGTTCTAGTTCTCCACTGGTGTCTGCATTGTAACAGCCCGATTTTCGGATACACTGTATTAATGGTAAAGATATATTTATTTATATTTTTATCAAAGACTTAGGAAATGATTTTGGAGAAAGTAAAACCATATCTAGAACTTACTCTACGGTAGGAAGCTCTGGCTAAAATTTGGGTATAAAACTCAGACGGAAACCGGTCTGCGTTTTTAACTGGCAGTATAATTTTATACCGCCAGAAAACCCTAATTTGACCCGAAACTGAAATTTGTAGATTTTTTATATTTTGTCCTTGAGGAATCCTATTTTCCAAATTTCTGATCAGAAATAAAATATTATGTGTATTCGGACGAATTTTGGTGAAAGTTCGAGCGAAAGCGATCGGTGTTTTCACAACCAGGAAGATTTTAATGATCAGAAAACCTAATTTTGACTCGTGAACGAAATGGTTTAGGTTTAAATCATATTTCCAACGAGTCTGGTTAGTTTGAAAATTTTCTATCGAAAAATAGACAAAAACCCTAATCGGGAAATCGATAGAGTCGAAAACGGAACTGCAGAGACCCGTAAAGAGATCGGGACAACGAGTCATATATGATGACTCATGGAGGACAAGTAGCCAAGCATTTATGAGCATTAAATGCTAGTAATCATGACTTTTAGGTAAAATGACCAAAATACCCCCAAGCTTTCAGGGGTATTAACAACACACGTCTACGCACTCCTAACCACTCATTTTACATGGTTGTAAACCTCCCACATCTCTTCAATTTCGTGCATCCACCTCCAATAAATCATACCTATTTCATTTTGCTTTTGTTTCATTATTTTCCTCTCAAAAACTGAAATCGGGTAAATAACGGAGCTGCGTACAGGGTTTCCGGGAACCGCTAACGGATTAAATTGATGAGTCATGGATGACTCATTAGATGTGGCCCAAAAGCAGCCACACCTCCCTTCATTCTCCACCATATCTTTTAACCAAACCATGATTTCAAATTAACTCTAGTTAGGTTATTGTAACCATAGTTAAGTTATTATATTATTTTCTAAACTTAACATATGTCAACTAACCTAACCTTGGTTCATTTTTAACAATTAAACAAAGCCATTTCACTCTCACACTCTCATTTTCGTGGCTGCCTTCCTTTCCCACACTTAACACATTTCTTTCTCTTCCTATTTTCATTCTAACTTGTTCTTCACCAAGAACACTAAGAACATACTTTGTGTTCTTGAGAAGTTCTTCATTTCTCCTCAAGTTCTTGATCAAACTTCTTCATTCCAAGGTGAGGAATCCCTTCCTCATTATCGGAGCTTCATTAATCATGCATCAAATCTTCATTTCCATCAACTTTTCACAAATCTCCATTTCTAGATCTAGAACTTCAAATAATTCTAGAAAATTGTAAAAAAATCATTTTAATGTGAAACCAATTTCTATGATCCTTATATGACTTCTACTTTCATCATCTAAGTGTATGTAAGCAAAATAATTTTCCTTCCTATTTTTCTATATATGGCCGAATCTAAGTATTGGTGGGCAAATGAGATTTTGTCCAACTTTTAACTTAGATGAAGTTGTTTATAAGCTATCTAGGGTTTCTATGTTCTAAATCTAAGAGTTTAAAATCAAAAGAAATTCCTAACCCTATTTTCTAGTCTTGGCCGAAATTGGGTTCATATAAACAAAATAAGTTTTATTCAATCTTTAACTAGATCATGATTTCTATCAACTATTTAAGGTGCGTAGGTTCTAAATCTAAGAGTTTGCGATCAAAAGGAATTTCTAGCCTATTTTCTTATTATGACCGAAACCCTAAGCATGGAGGTTAGAGGATTTTGTTTCATATTTTTGAACTGTAACACTTGATTTATGTTAGTTAATACTCTAGGAACTAAGATCCAACAGATGGAATTGAGAAATAACCCTAGCCTATTTTTGATATCATGGCCGAACCTAGCATGAATTAGTCATATTTGGTTTTTGTTTGATTTATTTGTGTTATGTTGTTTTGGTTGAAGGTTAACCATTAAGTGTGGTAGAGTAACGAGGATCGTAAAGTTCGGGACTTCGGTGATAAGTTCAGGTGGGGGAAAGAAACAATCTACCGTCGGAAACGATAAGTTATATATTCTATAATAATTGTGTAGGGCGACCTAAACCCTACTAGTTGAGTAATCGACAAGACCAAAATCACATTGGAACCCTTTTCTGTAAAACCAATGGTGATTCGGGGATTGTAGGTTTATCGACGTTAGGATGATTTTAGATTGTTTATGGTTGATTTGACTTTATTATCATTATTGAGTTGATGTTGTGTTATTTTGGTGATATTGGAATATGTTATTGATATTGTGTTATGCATGATCTGCCTGGTTTTAATATTGTGCTTAGCTGATTTTAAGCATATATATATTGTTTGGGAGATAATTGTTTGGGTGTGAGGATAATGGTGACTTAGAGGTGCCAAACCTAAATGAGTTATTTTAAAGAGGAAGGGTGACATAGAGTCTGTGTTAAGGCTTTGATGGAAGGTTAAGGCACTAGGATGTTATTAATATGGGTTAGTGATATTCATACGTTTACGTTGTTGTTTACAACTGTATATTTGGAATATACGAGGTCAAGAGTTCTCGTTAGACCGTTCCACCTTAGAATTTAAGTTGTGTAACTATAGTGTCATTGTTATGCATGAGCACCCTTGATAGAGATGAGAGAGAACTAGGGTGTGCACCGACGGTATTGTGCTGCTATAGCGTCATTGTTTTGCATGAGCATTCTCACCACGGATGAGAATGTGCACCGGTGTTCGGAACGTGTCACCTGGACGACTGACTGACATTCCTAACGAGGAATGTGTGACAGGATTAGTGGTGGCCACGTCAGTATAAAAGTGTAGTTGTGTGAGATTGGGGTAGAGGATGGTACATTAATTTGAGGATGATTTGTTAGTTATGTATGTTGATTGTCTGGGACATTTATTGTATGATATGCTATGACTCTTTTCCGCTTTTGATGATAGAAATGTTTCTTATCCCCTATATCTTTCTGTGTGTTCTATTTTATTTCCGATGTGATACATGCGAGAAGACCCGATGGAGGAACCAGTTGCTGAGGAGGTAGATGGAACTCCGTATGAACCAGAGGCGGGAGGACGAGTCGTGGATTCCAGCAATGTAGTTTAGTGTCTAGGGCCAATGAGCCTTATAGGATGTTTTATTTTCCGTTGATTATAAGCAGATTGTATGACTAAATACCTGTGCGGGATCCTACTGATAGGTATCCTAAACAGTGTTTTGGTAATGTAATGGACAAACATGTGTGTATTTATATATTATAACTTTGGTGTGTTTAATTTGCAGAAGTTATATGGTTAGTAAATAAGTTTTTAATTTTTACATATTTTCAACGATAAGTGCGCGATTAACTAAATAAATAATAAGATTTTAATTTAATGGCACAAAAGGGCACACCTGGGTGTCTCATTTGGTTGTATCAGAGCAGTTCGATTCTAATCGAACTGTGAGGTCTAGGATGTTGTTACTGGCTGTGTCTAGTTGAGTCCACATCGCATTTTAACTATGCTTAGAAGTTGGGTAGTGTGTCCGAACCCGATGCGATAATTAGCATTAGTATGGCATATGGTATTTATATACCTGTCTATGTAGTATTATATGTCATACTGATGAGAGCGAATGATTTATTTTACAGAATCATGGATCGTGGAAGAGGAAGTCCGATTATTAGTGGTGACAGATCTCTTGAGGGAACCATTGGAGCTGACAATACTGGAAATGGAGGAGAGTCATCTGCGACTACCAATATCATGGAAACGATAGTTGCTGCCTTGTTATTACAAACACAACAGAATGCGGAGATGCTGCAAATAAACAAAGAGCGGCGAGAACTGAGAATCAAATTATAGCTATTGAAGCTTAAGAGGCAGGATTGATTACATTCCTGAAAGGGAAGCCACCACAGTTCCGAGGGGACTATGACCCAGAGAAGGCAGAATGGTGGGTACAAGAGATAGAGAAGATATTTGACACCATGCATTGCAGAGAGGAGAGGAAAGTGACTTATGCTGCCTACATGTTAACTGGAGAAGCAGAGTATTGGTGGAGAGGTAAGAGAAGATTACCGGAGTAAGAGGGCAGGATTATCTGCTGGTAGTTGTTTACTGAATGCTTCTTCGAGAAGTATTTTCCGCATGTAGTCCGACGTGCGAAGGAGAGGGAGTTTACTAGTCTCCTACAGGGAAACATGACTGTTGGTGATTATGCATCACGTTTTGAGGCTTTTATTAAGTTTTCGAAATTCTATCAGAGATTCCCAGATGAGGATTGACGGTGTAGAAGGTTTGAAGAGGGACTGCGAATGAGCTGCGAAGAGCTGTAGTGTATTTAGATATTCAGAGTTTTCCGGAGTTGGTTGAGAGTTGCAGTGTTATAGAAAGCATAGACCAGGGGCAGGCTGCTGAGCAGAGGCAGCAAAGGAGTGGAGGTCCTATTCGATCAGGTCTCTAGAGGAGAGAAGGTAATGGTTCTCTGGAGAGACAAGGACTATATACCATACCAGTACAGGCACTGATGCAAACCAAGAATGATATCCAATTTAAGGCCAAATTAATTTTTTATGAGAATTTTATTTTCATTGTGATGAACCCGTATGCTTGTTTTGGCAGTATCTTGAGCTACAAATCTCTGATTGATGTATTCTTTGGTTCGATGGAAAGCTTAGGAAATTATCTACGAATCATAACTCACTCCTCTTGACCTGATTTGGCTTCTATCATGGTGAAAAACGGGCTGAAACTTTTTGACGAATTTTGGACATGATTGAGCTTCAAAGGAGGGTGACTTTTGGCTTGCATGCCTAAGTAACTCCTTTTTAGATGTTATGGATCATTTTTATTATTTTGCTTAAGTATGGGAGTAACTCCAATTAGTGGAGAGTTAAGTCTTTAATTAGCCACTTGGTGGTTAGTAAATGTTTTTATTAGTCCATTAGTGCAATAGTTATATTTAGTTATGTTAGGGATTATGTCATCTTATGATGACCTTTTGTAAGCCTTCTCTTGGCAGCCCCAATTCCCTATATGTACTTGCCTATTAGATGATGAAGTACAACTTTGATGTTCAATTTGGTTTTTACCAATTGTGAGAGTGTTCTCTCTTGGGTTCTTCATTGAACCAACTCCTTTGATCTTATCAAGAGTCCAAGACCCTTGTGGTGATTCTCACCTTGGCTTATCAATTCCCTTGGAATTGGGGCGCCTACATTCCATTCCTTATCTTATCCATTTTTGTATTTCTTCATATTTTGGTTGTCACTCAAGGATAGATCCAAAAATTTACATGCTCATTAATGTATTTAGATATTCAGAGTTTTCCGGAGTTGGTTGAGAGTTGTAGTGTTATAGAGAGCATAGACCAGGGGCAGGCTGCTGAGCAGAGCCAGCATAGGAGTGGAGGTCCTATTCGATCAGGTCTCTAGAGGAGAGAAGGTAATGATTCTCAAGAGAGACAAGGACTATATACCATACCAGTACAGGCACCTACACCCTTATCGGTTGTTACAACACCAGTGAGTGGAACGGGCCAACTGTAGAGAGGCTTAGCTTGTTTCAGATGCGGGGGATCGCATCATGTGAGAAATTGCAGCGAGAGACGTGTTTGTTACATCTATGGTAAACCAGATCACTTGGCTCGTGAGTGTAGTGATGAGCCTCTGTTTGACTGGTTTTATAACTAGTAAAAACCTTGGCTTTGTGCTAATTTTATATCATTTTTACCCAAATTAGACTTGATTGTCTCTAAGTAGTATTTTGAGTCTTTAAATTGTTTTTAAGTTAATTTAGTTGATTTAGAGTTAAATAAAATACTTATTATATTTTCTTATTTTCAGGTTAATAAAAGGAATAAATCTGGAGCTTTCGCCCCATGAGAGGCTGTCGCCACGCGAACCGGAAGGTGACTGTTTCTGAAATTGCAAAACTTTCTGTCTCGCCCCGTGAATAAGGACTCGCCTCGCGAGTACCCGGAAGTCGAGAGCATCACGGTTTACCGTGTTGAAGGCCACGGGCGTTACAGTTGGGAATTTGAAGAGTTCGCCTCGCGAAGATATGCTCGCCTCGCGAGAAGACCAAGAGTTGCAGACCTTTCGCATAATTCGCCTCGCGAGCAGTGCTTCGCCTCGCGAGGACTTGGATTCCAGAAACGTGTATATAAGTAGTCTTAGGCAGAACTGAAGAGGGGTCAGAATTAGCCAGTTTTGGCTAGTTTTCTGAGCTTGTTAGTCTTTTGTTTTTCTCTTAGTTTATTGTTTTCTTCTGTAATGGAGAGCTAGTCTCCTAGGATTAATCTACTGCAATTGGTTTCTATTAACACTTGAGGTTCTGTGATCCCTGTCTCATTTGCTCTTCTCTTTTCAATGCCATATTATATGTTTCTGTTTGTTATTTCATTAATGTATAGTGTGGTATTGTTTCATTTCGGTGATGCTATGTTCCTATATATAATCGCGTTTGTTATTTCGCGTGTGTTCATTCATGTTCGTTTGTTCATGAGAGCTTAACCCCGTTTGTTATTTCGGGAATAGGAACATACATCTGTAGTAGCGGTTTTCGTTTGTTAATTGTTGCTACAACCGGGAGGGGATTAGTATCTGCTTAGGATTTGCATGAACCAATGATAGTGGGAAACTGAGAACAGTAGGTTAATCGCTTTTGTTTATTTGCTAATTTCTTAAACTGCTTTGTCTCTTTTCTCTGTTTTTGATTTGTTTTGTTAATTTAGTTTTAATCTCAAAACCCCCATTTCTAACTTTTACTAATTTTATGTTAATAATAACAACACCTAAGGAGTCCTTGAGAGACGATCCGAGTTGTCGCTCTATACTGCATTATTTTCATAATCGCTCGTTCTTTTGGCGCGTGGCGACAGCGCGTTCATGTAGACATAGAGGAATGCAACAATTGGTAGCTGTGGGTAGAGAAGCCAGTGTTCAGAGAGGTAGAGCTGAGAAAGGAGTCCCAATAGCAGGACCATGGGTGGCTAGACCTCAGACCACTGGGAGAGTGTCTATTGTGAGGGGAGCTGAATCCTCTCAACATGCGGATCTTGTAAAAGGTATGTATTTGATAGATGGTAGACCTTGTTTGTCTGTCTAAGTAGCATGATAGACAAGAAAGTGATGAGAGTTTTTGTTGAGGTATAGTTGTGACTGGTAGGATGTGAACCCTTAAGATGAATATTAGTGAGTAAGACAATTACTATAAGTCAAATGTTGATCGAGGCATAGTATCATTATGGAACCTAAGGCAATGATTAATGTTCGTAGTTAAGTTGGATTGTATGATTTTGGGAAGAGGAAACGAAAGTGTATATAGTAATTTCACCTAAGTTGAATATGAGCAGAAAAGATGATTTCTGATGTAAATTGAGGTTACTAGAAAAATTCAAATTTGTTAAGTTAGATAATCCTAACAGTTGTTGTTCTTTTGATTGCAGATTATCTTAAGGAGTGTTGAGATGTTTATTTGGAAACATGAAATGTGTGATTTTGATATAATCTAGAATAGTGAAATACATTCTAAGTAACTAAGACTGTGATTGAATACATGAAATAGGAAGTTAAGGTAGTATTGATTGTGGTGTTAATTGTGGGAGTTAGATGTTGAAATAAGGTTCTCTAGTGGATCAATAGTAAGAAGAAATAAAGGATTAAGTTTTAAGTATGTCCTCCAAGGATGATAGATCAAGATGAAATGTTAAGGACAATGTATATAATGTAGGGATGGATTGTCTCGAGGATAAATAGAACGATATAAGAATGAATTCTGTTATAAAGTTACCGCTGTCACGTATGGGAAAGACAATGATGAGAAATATAATGTAGGATCTTTAGATTAAGATACGATTGCAAGATGATGTCTAGTTTGAGTCACGAAATTCCGATGACAGAATTTGTTTCTAAGTGGGATAGTAATGCAACAGCCCGATTTTCGGATACGCTGTATTAACGGTAAAGATATATTTATTTATATTTTTATCTAAGACTTAGGAAATTATTTTGGAGAAAGCAAAATCATATCTAGAACTTACTCTACGGTAGGAAGCCCTAGTTAAAATTTGGGTTTAAAACTCAAACGGAAGCCGGTCTGCATTTTTAACTGACAGTATAATTTTATACCGGCAGAAAACTCTAATTTGACCCGAAACTGAAATTTGTAGATTTTTTATATTTTATCCGTGAGGAATTCAATTTTCCAAATTTCTAATCAGAAATAAAATATTATGTGTATTCGGACGAATTTTGGTGAAAGTTCGAACGGAAAACAGTCGGTGTATTCACTGACAATAAGATTTTAATGATCAGAAAAC
Organism: Sophora flavescens; assembly: GCA_030762895.1. NCBI lineage: Eukaryota > Viridiplantae > Streptophyta > Magnoliopsida > Fabales > Fabaceae > Sophora > Sophora flavescens. The sequence continues at coordinate 131,496,677 of CM061068.1, forward strand.
CTAAGTATGACTCATGAACGAAATGGTTTATGTTTAAATCATATTTCCAACGAGTCCGGTTAGTTTGAAAATTTTCGATCGAAAAACAGACAGAAACCCCAATCGGCAAACCGACAGAGTTGAAAACGGAACTGCAGAGACCCGTCAAGAGATCGTAACAACGAGTCATACATGATGACTCATGGAGGAGGAGTCACCAAGCATTTATGAGCATTAAATGCTAGTAATCATGACTTTTAGGTAAAATGACCAAAATACCCCCAAACTTTCACGGGTATTAACAAGACACATCTATGCACTGCTAACCACTCATTTTACAGGTTGTAAACCTCCCACATCTCTCCAATTTCGTGCATCCGCCTCCAATAAATCATACCTATTTCATTTTACTTTCGTTTCATCATTTTCCTCTCAAAAACCAAAATCGGGTAAATAACGGAGTTGCGTACGGGGTTTCCAGAAACCGCTAACAGATTGAATCGATGAGTCATGAATGACTCATTAGATGTGGCCCAAAATCATCCACACCTCCCTTCATTCTCCACCACATCTTTTAACCAAACCATGATTACAAATTAACTCTAGTTAGGTTATTATAACCATAGTTAAGGTATTATATTATTTTCTAAACTTAACCTATGTCAACTAACCTAACCTTGGTTCATTTTTAACAATTAAACAAAGCCATTTCACTCCCTCACACTCTCATTTTCGTGGCTACCTTCCTTTCCCACACTTAATACATTTCTTTCTCTTCCTATTTTCATTCTAACTTGTTCTTCACCAAGAACACTAAGAACATCCTTTGTGTTCTTCAGAAGTTCTTCATTTCTCCTCAAGTTCTTGATCAAACTTCTTCATTCCAAGGTGAGGAATCCCTTCCTCATCATCGTAGCTTCATTAATGCATCAAATCTTCATTTCCATCAACTTTTCACAAATCTCCATTTCTAGATCTAGAACTTCAAATAATTCTAGAAAATTGTAAAAAAATCATTTTAATGTGAAACCAATTTCTATGATCCTTATATGACTTCTACTTTCATCATCTAAGTGTACGTAAGCAAAAGAATTTTCCTTCCTATTTTTCTATATATGGCCGAATCTAAGTATTGGTGGGCAAATGAGATTTTGTCCAACTTTTAACTTAGATGAAGTTGTTTATAAGCTATCTAGGGTTTCTATGTTCTAAATCTAAGAGTTTAAAATCAAAAGAAATTCCTAACCCTATTTTCTAGTCTTGGCCGAAATTGGGTTCATATAAACAAAATAAGTTTTATTCAATCTTTAACTAGATCATGATTTGTATCAACTATTTAAGGTGCGTAGGTTCTAAATCCAAGAGTTTGCGAGCAAAAGGAATTTCTAGCCTATTTTTCTTATTATGGTCGAAACCCTAACCATGGAGGTTAGAGGATTTTGTTTCATATTTTTGAACTGTAACACTTGATTTATGTTAGTTAATACTCTAGGAACTAAGATCCAAAAGATGGAGTTGAGAAATAACCCTAGCCTCTTTTTGATATCATGGCCGAACCTAGCCTGAATTAGTCATATTTGGTTTTTTTTTGATTTATTTGTGTTATGTTGTTTTGGTTGAAGGTTAACCATTAAGTGTGGTAGAGTAACGAGGATCGTAAAGTTCGGGACTTCGGTGATAAGTTCAGGTGGGGGAAAGAAACAATCTACCGTCGGAAACGATATGTAGTATATTCTATAATAATTGTGTAGGGCGACCTAAACCCTACTAGTTGTTGAGTAATCGACAAGACCAAAATCACATTGGAAACCTTTTGTGTAAAACCAATGGTGATTCGGGGATTGTAGGTTTATCGACGTTAGGATATATTAGATTGTTTATGGTTGATTTGACTTTATTATCATTATTGAATTGATATTGTGTTACTTTGGTGATATTGGAATATGTTGTTGATATTGTGTTATGCATGATCTGCCTGGTTTTAATATTGTGCTTAGCGGATTTTAAGCAAAGATATATATTTTGTTCGGGAGATAATTGTTTGGGTGTGAGGATAATGGTGACTTAGAGGTGCCTAACCTAAATGAGTTATTTTAAAGAGGAAGGGTGACATAGAACATGTGTTAAGGCTTTGATGGAAGGTTAAGGCACTAGGATGTTATTAATATGGGTTAGTGATATTCATGTGTTTACGTTGTTGTTCACAACCGTATATTTGGAATATACGAGGTCAAGAGTTCTCGTTAGACCGTTCCACCTTAGAATTTGAGTTGTGCAACTATAGTGTCATTGTTATGCATAAGCACCCTTGATAGAGATAAGAGAGAACCAGGGTGTGCACCGATGGTACTGTGCTGCTATAGTGTCATTGCTTTGCATGAGCATTCTCATCATGGATGAGAATGTGCACCGGCGTTGGGAACGCGTCACGTAGACGACTGACTGAAATTATTTACAATGAATGTGTGACAGGATTAGTGGTGGCCACGTCAGTATAAAAGTGTAGCTGTGTGAGATTGGGGTAGAGGATGGTACATTAATTTGAGGATGATTTGTTAGTTATGTATGTTGATTGTCTGGGACATTTATTGTATGATATGCTATGACTCTTTTCCGTTTTTGATGATATAAATGTTTCTTATCCCCTATATCTTTCTGTGTGTTGTATTTTGTTTCTGATGTGATCATACGAGAAGACCCGATGGAGGAACCAGTTGCTGAGGAGGTAGATGGAACTCCGTATGAACCAGAGGCGGGAGGACGAGCTGTGGATTCCAGCAATGTAGTTTAGTGTCTAGGGCCAGTGAGTCTTATAAGATGTTTTATTTTCCGCTGATTATAAGCAATTTGTATAACTAAATACCTGTGCGGGATCCTACTCATAGGATACCCTAAACAGTGTTTTGGGAATGTAATTGACAAACATGTGTGTATTTATATATTTTAACTTTGGTGTGTTTAATTTGCAGAAGTTATATAGTTAGTAAATAAGTTTTTAGTTTTTACATATTTTCAACGATAAGCGCGCGATTAAGTAAATAAATAATAAGGGTTTAATTTAATGGCACAAAGGGGCACAAAGGGGCACAACGGGGTGTCTCATGCATCGCTGCCTTCGATCTAGGTGGAACTTTCACTGCCAGCTACAACTCCGCCGTGCACCACTGTGCATACTGTCTTGTTACGATTCTTTTTGAGTTTCATTTTATTCAGTGACAGCCTTACTTCGGTGAACCAATAACACACTCGTTGACGGTGCAATAGATGGAGATGACGGTTCCGGCAAGCTCCTCCACCGTGAACTTCGACTTCATGATCCCGACGGAGGCAAATCTTCTCGAAAGTTCTAGAAGCTTGTAATGGCGCCTTAGTGGGGAGACATATTCTGGAGTGTTGCCCTTATGCAACATTTGGGATGGGATGTTCTCATTTCTTGCTCAGTAAGGATTGGTCTGCTTTCTTTCTCTGTTTCAGCTGCCAACAGTTTGGCCTTCTGCTGTTTTTTATTTGGGATTCTTTTCTGTTTGGACTTTTTTTTACTGTTGCATTTTGTTGCAGATTGGTCTCTTGTAATATAGGAAGCATTTTCTTTTTCTTTTCACTTCAAGTTGCCTATGGTTACCATTTTCAAGTTGTGGGAAGGTAATAGAATATATGGTTAGTTAGTTGGTTAGTAGTTGGTTACATATGGTTAGCCTAATCAAGCTTTATAAATTAGAGCTAGCTTAATGTACCTAATTCATCGTCTTTTTCAATATGATTCCATTTGAGAAATCTTTCTCTCTTCCAAGCTTTCAAGCTTACAAGCATTACTTCTCCAATAGAACTGTGAGTCCACCCTGTCTTCCTCCATCTCCATGAACCCATGTACACAAGGAAAAAAAAAATTCTCGATCCAAATTCAAAACCAGTCTCCTTTTTTAAATAAATAATCAATAGAAAATTAAAAAAAGAAGAAGAAAAGAAATAGATGCATCTAAGGAGAGGTGAAGAAGAATGCAAACGTGGGTTTGTCCAGTTCTGTCGTTGGATCTTTCTTCCACAAAATCTTTTAATTTCATTATTTTTTTACAATTATGCCCTTTAGAAGGTTTTACTAAGGCAGAAATCAGCTATTAAAATTTAAATGATGTGGCGTTAATTGGCAAAACTTGATTGGGCCACATATGTAGGTATAATATTACCCCAATTTTATAGGGGTACATAAGAATTCACCTATTTTTGAATGTCAATAACCACCATTTTCAGGTGTTCAAATTTACATATAGTATTTTCATATTTGAACATTTGGGAATCGTGGTTAATGACGTTCAAAATCGCGGTTAATGAAATTCAGTTGATGGTTGATGAGTTGCGGTACCTTGGTATATCCATTAACCAAACTCCGCACTTCATTAACCACGTGTTTGAACTGCATTAACAATGAAAATTATTGTCAAATTTTATTGTCTCATTTTAATGTTCAAATAACACAACTGTAAATAAATTTACTCCAGTAATAAAGGGTTGTTTTAGTTTCGACCTTGCAGAATATTATTGATAGTTTCCGTTATTGTAAAGTAAAAAAATAGTAAACATTACTACCATCGATTCATATATAACAAACGGTGTGTCATATTATCAGTGACATGTGACATTGCTTAATTTTAAAAAAAAAATTAAGTAAGTTTTGTTAAGTCTCTAAAATGTCTGATGTGCATTTCCCTAAGTTTTGATGAAAACTAAACATTTGTTGATGATTTAATTAACATTCATTTTGGTTGCTAACCTGTCTACCTAGTGTACAGATCACAAAAGTCAGAATTCACTTTCTCACCTGTTTGCCCGCATAGAAGTCCATCTGTTATGAGAAGCAAAAGTCAACCTGTCTGATGACTAGGATGTTGCTTTATACACTGAAGTTTCAACTTGCCTATGCGAAGCTCTCACACTCATCTGTGGTTCTTCGATGGGAAATTCAAGTACAAAGAGCTTTTGAAAGCTATTCCCTCATACAGAAGACTCTGAAGCTTTCTCTCTCACACTTATCAAGAAAGTTAGAAGGTCATTCTCACAAGCAACCTATGAGATCAGAAATGAAATACAGTTAAAGAATGTTTCCAACATGCTTTATTCCCTAGTACTCTTGGTTATTACACCAAAAGGGAAATGTGTTTTGCAAAGTGTAAAAGCATTTTGCACAACTCTGATTTGGTTATTGCACGATGCTTAAAGTCATGATCCTCCGTGTTATAGTACATCCAATGTTCCTGTTACATTAATGGCTACGCAGAACGACTCTATTGCATTTAATGGAGTTCTGCTTGAAGGCAACACATGAAGGAATGTCTCTAACGGATCTTAAATGCTTGAAGGCTATAAATACAGAAGTCATTGAAGATGAAGATAGTGAACACACAGCATTAAAAAGCCATTACTCTGCGCATTTATTTCTTTATTTTTTCAATCTGTATTCTTCAATCATTTGAAGTTATTACACAGTCTTTCTAAGCTTACATTTAATTCACTCTTCTGAGTGTTAGTGAAAGACTTGCAAATTGTATTAATTACAATCATTCTCTCAAACAAACCTGAGTGAGTCTGAAGAGGTTAGGTGAGCAAAGAATACTTGTCTTGGAGCCTGAAGAGGCTAGGTATTCAAAGAATACTTGTTGTCTATAACCTGATTAATTATAGTTGAGAAAAACTTGGTGCTGCCAAGGACTGGACGTAGCCCTAGTGTTAAAGGGTGAACCATGATAAATAGTTGTGTTTATCTCTCTTCCCTTAAACTCTTTAATTTCTTTGATTATAGAATACTTAATTAGGCATCAAAAACATTTTCTAACCCATAAAAACATGTTTGGTTGAAATCACTCATAAAACCCACTTTAAAGCACACTAACTCTAAACCATTACATTTTTACGTACCTTAAAACATGATTTTTGTTCCCTTAGGTCCTAAACTCTAATTAAGCTAATTTTGGAACCAATAAAACCTTAAAAAACAGTCCTAAACACCTTCAAAAAAGTTTTGGAAAATCTTGTTTCCTTCTTAGTTTTATTTCTCTTTAAAACACTTAACAAAACATAGAATTCGTGTTACTAACATTAATTGACAATTGTTCTATTTTCTAAGCTTGGCCTAAACTTGGCAAGCATCAAGTGAAGGTTTCCACTTCACCAAATCAAACTCACATTCACGCACATACTTCAACTTATCAATGATCAACAAAGTGGCATATGATTCCACTAGTTAAGACACATAACTTATTATCAATATAATATTTTCCTCAATCAAGCATATATTCAAATAATCAAGTATATCACTAATCAAAATCAATCATCAAGCTCACAATCTCATACACATATCCATGTATCAATCCATAGATCCATGACATAAAAATTAATGTTTTAAAGCATGCTTTCCTACCAATGATTAAGTAAGTCAAGCATATGATTTTTCCTCAAACAACCATTTTATTCTCCACCAAACAATATTTAATCAAGTAATCATATAATTGTAACATCCGTGTTTTAAGGCATTATTTATATGTTGGATAACTAGGTTTAAGACTTTGATTTAAGACCTAATATGCATGTTTGGGTGTTGGGAACCTTGCATGGAAAGTACGAGATTAATCGCGTTGAATTGAATGAGAACGTGTTCTAGAATTTCCGTTATACCGTTTAGAACGCTTAAGAATACACAATAGGAAATTATATTTTGTGGAAGAGATTAGGTATTTTTGAGGGCTTGATTTTATTCCTTAGGTATAGAGGAGTCTATGTGTCAAATTTCAGGTCAATCGGACTTCAAACGAGCTAAGAACACGATAAAATGTATGAATCGAGACTTGTTGGTAGCATGGGGCGCTGAGCGCAGGGTTTGGGCCGCTGAGTGTTGGAGGTTGGACACGTTGGATGCTGGGATTAGGGGAATGAGGCGATGCAGCACCCAGCACTGAGCGTTGGTGCTTGGGCGCTGAGTGCCAGAAAAAAAAAATGGCAGAAACAATTTTTTAGAGAGAGCGGGAGAGGAGAGAAAGAAAGAGAGAGAAACTTCTAGTGGAGATTCTGATTAATCCGTTCGTCCAATTGGAAAACCTTTTATACCATTGTGATCCTCACGACTTCTACTTCATCATCCTACCTTTCTTTTCTTGATTAGGCTAAGGTGAGCCTATGTTCTTATTATGCCGAAATGTCGTTGAAGTTATCTCTCAATCCGTTTACCTGTTTTCAGTTATGTCTTCAGATTTAGGTTACACGTAATGTGTGCTTCATGAATATGTATTCAGGTGATTTTTTGGAGCGCGCCCCGGAGGTAGGAGAACCTCACTAGGCAGATTTGAGGGGTTTAGAGAGGGCTCGTTTCGTTGCTCTAAAGCTAGCCTACGACACTTCAGGTGGGGGAAGAAGCTTCCTATGTCGGAATTGGCTAAGTAACATATTTTAGAATAATGGCGTATGACGACCTAAACCCTACTAGTGGGCGAATAATTGACAATGTCAATACCACATTGGCAACTACTTAGTGGTACCAATGAGGATATGGAGATTGTAGGTTTACCGCCGTTAGGTTAATGTTGTGATATTTGAGATTGTCTGATTTTATCATAATTGAGCTGCTTGTTGTGTGCTGTTTGGATTAACATGTTAATTATAGTTATCATGTTTATTTGAATATGTTATTATTATATTATTATTATTATGATTTTATTTTTTTTTATTATTTTATTTTGATTATGGTTGATAACATGTATTGAGTGATAATATGCTTTAGTTGCTTTGACTTGTTTAGTTGGTTCCTAGGTACTGAGATATGATATTGTAAAGATATACATGTTGGGGAGAGTGTGATATTTGATTTAGTAGTGCCTAACCTAATGAAGTATTATTTTATATTGAGGTGACTTGAGATATTATATGAGATGATGATGAAAGGTTGATGCACTAGGATATGAACCGATATGAGTCGGTGAGGCACAAACAGATTCGTGGTGTTGTTCACAGCCGTGTGAGTGGAACACACGAGGTTAGTGTATCTGATTACGGATACCGGTTATCATGGGTCAGTTCCCTAATGGAAATGGGGGAGACTACTGTGATACTCTTGTAGTCCTTGATGAGTTGCTCTTAGTGCTTATGCACTATTTCTCCATAGGACGCGTTGAGGTCTTTTGGACGTGCTGAGGTCTATGGAGAATAGGGGAGCACCATTATGTGCTTATAGCACTATTCTCAATGGGGGAATAGTGGCACGCCGTGCTTATGTACTATTCCCTACTAGAGATTAGGGAATATGGGCGCACAGAGATCTTTGGATATGCACCGCTTAGACGACTGACTAATATCCCTAATCAGACGAGGGATGAGTGACAGGATTAGGTGGTGGCCACGTCAACATACATGATTAGTTGCATGGGTGCGAAGGATAGAGGAATATTATCTATTTCGAGGATGACTCATATATTTATATGTGTTTATTTGGTGATGCATGTATGTGTGCTCTTATTGTTGATATGTTATGTAACCTTTTCCGCTTATTACGATAGAATTTTTCTTATCCCCTATTTTTGTCTATTTTGTGTATGTTTATTTATGTGATCGTTATGAGAAGACTCTGCGGGGGAGCCATCTATTGATGAGTGTTAAAGGATTTCTTTTGAGCCAGATGTTGGATAACAAGCGGTGGATTGATCAGCCGCTGGCTAGTCTAGTTTTATAACTAGAAAAACCTTGGCTTTGTGCTAATTTTATATCATTTTCACCCAAATTAGACTTGATTGTCTTTAAGCAGCATTTTGAGTATGTAAAGTATTTTTAGGTTAATTTAGTTGATTTAGAGTTAAATAAAACACTTATTATATTTTTTGTTTTCAGGTTAATAAAAAGAAATAAATCTGGAGCTTTCGCCCCGCGAGAAGGATGTTCGCCCCGCGAACCAGAAGCGTGACTGTGCAAGAAAATGCATTCCTTTCTGTCTCGCCACGCGAAGACATGACTCACCTCGCGAGTAATCCAACCCTGGAAGACCAGAAGCCATCACGGCTCATCCATGTTGAAGGTCACGGGCATTACAGTTTGGAATTTGAAGAGTCTCGCCTCGCGAATATATGCTCGCCGCGCGAGAGAACCCAAAAGTTGAAGACTGTTCACATTATTCGCCTCGCGAATGTACGTTCGCCTCGCAAGTCAGCGAATTCCAGAAGTTGTATTTAAGCCTGTTTGAGGGCTAGTAAGCTGGCTAGTTTTAGTCAGAGTAGGAGTCAGTAGTTAGTCTTTTATTTTCTCTTTAGTTTATTGTTTGCTTTTGTAATGGAGAGCTAGTCTCCAAGATTAATCTACTGTGATTGGGTTCCACTACACTTGAGGTTCTTGTATTTCCTGTTTTTATTTGGTTTTCTCTTTTCAATGCCATGCTATACATTTCTGTTTGTTATTTCAGGAGTGTATAGTGTTGTGTTGATTCATTTCGGTGATGTTATGTTTCTATAATTAATCGCGTTTGTTATTTCGCGTGTGTTCGTTCATGTTCGTTTGTTCATGAGAGCTTAACCCCGTTTGTTATTTCGGGAATAGGAACATACATCCGTAGTAGTGATTGCGTTGTTAATTATTGCTACAACCGGGAGGGGATTAGAATCTGCTTAGGGCTTGGAATTTGCATGAACCGATGATAGTGGGAAACCGAGAACAGTAGGTTGATCGTTCTTTAGCTTATTTGGTAATTACTTTTTATTGCATTGTTTTTTTGTTCTGTTTTCTTTATTTAGTTTTCAATCTCAAAACCCCCCAAATCTGACTTTTACTGATTTTCTGTTAATAACAACAACACCTAAGAGTCCTTGAGAGACGATACTCGAGTTGTCGCTTCCCTATCTACATTATTTTGTAAACGCTCGTTCTTTTTTGGCGTGTGGCGACAGCGCGACCAAAAATTGGCGCCGTTGCCGGGGACTCTTGTTTGTGTTATTAGCAGAAAATAAAATTTAAAAAAAAAAAACTCTTTGCTGAATTAGTTTTGTCTGTTTTGTCTGGTTGTGAATTTTAGTACTGCCATGGAGAATTACATTTGTGGGTACATGCTTAATGTTTACTATGAACCACCACCATGCATATCTTATCCTGATTTTGCTGGTTTAAGGCACTGGTTGCCAAGGTTTAGTGGTCTTGCATGTGAAAATCCGCAGGCGCATCTGAAGGAATTCCAGGCTGTTTGTTCTATAATGTTGAGACCCGAAGAACTAAAAGAAGATCACATCAAGATGGGAGCTTTCCGTCTCTCACTTGAAGGCGCTGCAAGGGATTGGTTGTATAATCTTGAGGCGAATTCCATCTTCAGCTGGGTTGATTTGAAGAGTGTCTTCCTATTGATCTGGGGAAACCATCCAAACCCTTGGTATGGGGACTCTCAACTGATGTTACCATCGGCACCACCCCAGAATCCTAGCCAAGTGACCACCTCTGCACCTTCCGAACCTTCACTAGAGGACCTGTTCAAACAGATGACTGCACAAATGGAAGAAATGATACAACAAATGGAAGAGAACAATCAACGGTTGGCACAACAAAATCTTGAATTCCAACAGAGGATGGAGGCAAGTAATCTTGAATACCAGAGGAGAGAAGCTGAATCTCAGAAGTTATCCATTCTAATTGATCAAATTGTCGCCAATTCGGCTGCACTGCTAACTCCACAGCCCCTGGAAGAACATAAAGATTCACAGATGGTTATTCTTGAAGATACTTCTGCTGATGAGTTTGATAATGTTTCTGTTGATGAACTGTGTGTTGAATCCCCTGATTCTAATGCCTGTGCTGATTGTAATGGCACTGCTTTGTGTATAGATTGTTATGCAGGTTTATTCTTTTCAGGAAACATAGAAAATGAGGATCAGGAGGACATCTGCTTCACCGTGCTTGAGGATGATGAAGAACCTTTGGAAGTAGATGATTCAATTAAATCAAATGCATGTGTTGAGAGTAATGGGATGGATGAACTAATTGCCGAATTTGCAGACATTCAGAATTTTACTGATTCAGTTTATTGTGATATATGTATTGATTCTACTAACACTAACCTTTGTGTGGTGTGTGCTGAGATTTCTGCAGGTTTAGCCGGTGATGAATTTGTTAGTGCTGTGAATGAAGACCTTGCAGAAGTTGAAGCAGCACCAGTAACACTTTCTACTTGTTTACCACCTTCCCCTGTGGAACAACCGGTGATGGAGTTCAAGCCTCTGGAAATTGCCCTATGGCCAGTCCAAGAGGTTGAACCCCACTTCTATTGGGAGGACTTTATGGACAAAGTTGAGAAAGAGGTCATCTGTGACCCAAGAAGGAGTGAGAAGTCCGCCGTACTCGGCGAGGTCATCATAACTGTCAAGCACTCATTCCCAATTCAAGGCTGCAAGTTATGGAAGCATGGAATGAACTTCCACCCTTTGGCTATCACTTGGGCCTTATGTTACAAGCAATGGGATCCCGGTGGAACCGCCCTTCAATGAGTTTTTCTGAACCTTGCTCTTTTAATTTTCTTTTCCTTGCTTTATTTCTGCTTTGTTTTCAATAAAGCTCCTGAATAATTTGAGAAGCTCAGGAGTTGTGTTGAGTCTTGTATTGGCAAGTTTGCTTGATTTGATTAATTTTGCATAGATGGATTGCATGTTATTTGTTGACTGTTCCCCCTAGGATTTGAAATTTTTGAAAAATGATCCCGATATGATTGAAAACTGAACTTTGAGATTTTATTATGATGGCATGATTTATGATAAGTTTGGGGTGATAGGAAGCACACACTAGGGATAGAATCTCAATCAAACAATTTGCATGAATGTCCAGGTGATGTTTTGAGCCTCCAACATGTTTTTGACTATGTGAAGATCACTTTCAAGTTGCACTTTCCTGAATTTGCTTGAATCTCTTTTTGGTTTGCATGATTATGTGTTTGCTTCAAATGATTTAGGAATTTTGTTTGTAAATAACCACTTAGCCTAAAATAACAATTTCTAATGCATGTTCCTTAGTTAGCCCCATTGAGCCTAATTAGCCTGTAATTCTTGATAACCTAATGTTATAAGCCCAAAATCTGGAAAAACCATGTTAACCCGATCTTAGGATTAGGAAAACATGGAATCTTAGCAAGAGAATGGGTGCAAGAAACTAAGTTTGGGGTGGCTACAAGGTGTGATGTGTTGTTTGGGATTGGGAAAAAGAAAAAAAAATAAAAAAAAAGAAAAAGAAAAGAAAAGAAGAAAACAAAAAGAAAATTGTAAAAATGTTAAAAATAAAAGTATTAGAAAAAAAGAGAGGCTGTAGTCACCCAAGGCATAAAGATGAATGAGAAAAGGAACTTGAGTGGAATTTCAATGTTTTGAAATGTTTCATGCTCTCTTAGTTCCTAGGATCTTCAGCCTAGTACCTTTGTATATCCTACCCTTAGCCAGGCCCCATTACAACCCATAAAAGACCTTCTGATGTTGCTTGCGTGTTTTCTGTGGGAATCATTTAGAGATGAAAATCAAAATTATGGGAAGTGCTCTTAAAAGTGAAATTGAGTGAATTGTTGATAGCCTGACACAAACTGAGTGAATGAGTGAACACAAATCTCCCTTGTGAGGAAGGCAGTTGTTTGAACTTGGTGATCTCTCTTTTGTGTGTAACTTGGACCCCCTGCTTAGATTAATGATTGTTTGAATGATGAAATTCTCAATTGTTTGGAATAAATGATTGTGGGGATTACTTTGTTTGAAAGGGGGAACATTGAAGAAAACTGTTTGATGTATTGCTTGAAATTTGTGCAAAGTTGATTAAATCTTTTAAGCTTGCCATGTTCTGCCATGTCCTTAGTCTTTTTAAGTTTTTGAGTTTTAGTTTGCTTGGGGACAAGCAAAGTTTAAGTTTGGGGTATTTTGATCAGCCGCTGGCTAGTCTAGTTTTATAACTAGAAAAACCTTGGCTTTGTGCTAATTTTATATCATTTTCACCCAAATTAGACTTGATTGTCTTTAAGCAGCATTTTGAGTCTGTAAAGTATTTTTAGGTTAATTTAGTTAATTTAGAGTTAAATAAAACACTTATTCTATTTTCTGTTTTCAGGTTAATAAAAAGAAATAAATTTGGAGCTTTTGCCCCGCGAGAAGGATGTTCGCCCCGCGAACCAGAAGCGTGAATGTGCAAGAAAATGCATTCCTTTCTGTCTCGCCACGCGAAGACATGACTCGCCTCACGAGTAATCCAACCCTGTAAGACCAGAAGCCATCACGGCTCATCCATGTTGAAGGTCACGGGCATTACAGTTTGGAATCTGAAGAGTCTCGCCTCGCGAATATATGCTCGCCTCGCGAGAGAACCCAAAAGTTGAAGACTGTTCACATTATTCGCCTCGCGAATGTACGTTCGCCTCGCGAGTCAGTGAATTCCAGAAGTTGTATTTAAGCCTGTTTGAGGGCTAGTAAGTTGGCTAGTTTTAGTCAGAGTAGGAGTCAGTAGTTAGTCTTTTATTTTCTCTTTAGTTTATTGTTTGCTTTTGTAATGGAGAGCTAGTCTCCAAGATTAATCTACTGTGATTGGGTTCCACTACACTTGAGGTTCTTGTATTTCCTGTTTTCATTTGCTTTTCTCTTTTTAATGCCATGCTATACATTTCTGTTTGTTATTTCAGGAGTGTATAGTGTTGTGTTGATTCATTTCGGTGATGTTATGTTTCTATAATTAATCGCGTTTGTTATTTCGCGTGTGTTCGTTCATGTTCGTTTGTTCATGAGAGCTTAACCCCGTTTGTTATTTCGGGAATAGGAACATACATCCGTAGTAGTGATTGCGTTGTTAATTGTTGCTACAACCGGGAGGGGATTAGAATCTGCTTAGGGCTTGGAATTTGCATGAACCGATGATAGTGGGAAACCGAGAACAGTAGGTTGATCGTTCTTTAGCTTATTTGGTAATTACTTTTTATTGCATTGTTTTTCTGTTCTGTTTTCTTTATTTAGTTTTCAATCTCAAAACCCCCCAAATCTGACTTTTACTGATTTTCTGTTAATAACAACAACACCTAAGAGTCCTTGAGAGACGATACTCGAGTTGTCGCTTCCCTATCTACATTATTTTGTAAACGCTCGTTCTTTTTTGGCGCATGGCGACAGCGCGGCAATGGATCCTAGTGGTATAGTTTAGAGTCTATGGCTAGTGCGTCTTTTTGAGAAGTTGTATCTTCCGTAACTGTTGTCAGTTTATGATAGTGTGTATATTTTGGGACCCTGCTGATGGAGTACTCTCTTTCATTTATCAACACAGTATGTTTGTATTTATATATGTATGTGGTGTGATGTTTAATTTTTGTTCTTTACTTTTAAGTTTTAATATTTACATTTTTCTGTATATATGTCTAATGCTAATATTACGATTAAGTTTTAGTTAATTAGGTTTTTATTTAATGGGACATCTGGGTGTCTCAATAATCACCCATAATCATTCTTACACCTATCAAGGTATTAATGATCTAAAGCATGGCATACACTTTTGCATTTTTGGCATACTTTTCTATTTGTGATTCAGGTAAACCAAACTTAATTCTTCTCACTCAAACATCAATCACATAGTCAATTACACTACTACTTATCCACAAATTACAACTACAAATATCATGCCAAATCCTCCAAAAGAATCACATAAACACATATATACATAACCCATTTGACTTAGTGTTCCAAAACAAACCAACAAACAAATAAACCACATATACACCCACAATATGGTATGATGGTGGTTAGTCTCCCCCATACCTCTTGTAGCTCACTTATGATGCAAGTTGATGAAGCCAAATCAACAAAGTGACCATGGTTTTGGAAGAGAAAGGACCTAGCAAGACAACATCATTTAACATAAAGTTATCTACATGAATCTAACTATGACAAGAAGAATGAATCAAGATAGTATCCTTAATTGAAATGAAGAAAATGATGATTCAAGGGTTTGAAGCTCTTAGGTTAGAATACCCGCTTTTGTTAGAATCCTCTAAATGGATTTTTGTGTGAAATCAATAAGGCTTAGAAGGTCAAGAGGAACTTGGATGTGCTCTTAGTTTCTCAAGGGGGCAAGTGGATGATGAGTTATAGAGTTGGGTATAGAAACCCATTTTTCAAACTTGTTTAAAATGAAAAATGGATTGAAGAACATAGGCTTAGATGATTGAGGGGAGTGTGAATATGGTGTTAGTTTTTCAAAAAAATGAAAGGAAGATGGTGCTATAGAGTAAACCAAATTTTTGCAATAGATGAGGAAGAATGAAGCTTTTTGACATGAAGAAGATGAAGTTGAATAAATGAAAAGTGAGACTGTGTGTGAAGGGGTAGTAACCGTGTAATTAGTGTAGTGAGGAGAGATAATATGTGTGGTGAGGGGTGGTCCACGGTTTGTGAAGTAAAATAGGGAGGGTAGTTGTGTTATTTTAGCTATTAACCTTAGGGAATAATTATAGATCAATGGTAGGTTAGTAATTAGGGAGAAAAGTACACTAGACTTTTGTATAAAGTGTGACAACTTGTCACATTAGGGTCACATCATTGACTCTATGTCTTGCACTTCCTAGTGTTCTACTTCCTCTACTGTTATGCCCTAGGTTCTGGTTTTATCCAAACACCCGAGCTTGACACATATTTCAAGATTTTTGGTCCCGAAATTAAAATTAACGGACTCGATTAAAATAATTATATTTTCACCGGCTCCGCTTAAAAATAAGTGAGATACTCAAACAATTATTTTTATTATTCATTTTCCTCAGACATATACCGGTTCACGGAATTCACAATTTACGGTGTAAATTCATAACGATGTTAAAACACAGTCCGATTCTTATCTAAGCTTTTAATCGAATTTTGTTGAATTCTCAGGCATAAGCAGTAAACATTATTTATAATTGTTAAATTGTATTTCTCAAACAATCTAATCATAAAATTAATTAATAAACAGATAAAGCATTTTTCGGGGTGTTACATCTCTACTTCCAGGTAAGATAACATCATGTATACTTGGGCTTTTTCTTTCATCAAAGCCTTAACTTGGTTGGCAGAGAGAAACCTAGGATCCTTAGACTCCATGGGAGTTCCAAAAACTAAGGTTTTATAAAAACAATTCAAAAGGACGTGGTTGGAAGATAACCAGTCCATGCCAAGAATAATGTCAAGTTGTTTTAAAGGTAAGCATACAAGATCAACAGTAAAATTCCTACCATTAATGGTAATTACACAATTCTTGCATGCATTCGAAGTGAGAACTGGCTTGTTTGTGGGTATGGCAGCAATCAAATCATATTCAAGAAAGGTAACAAGCAATTTAAGACTCTTGACCCTATCATGTGATATAAACGATTGTGCAGAACCCGAATCATACAAGACAATTAAAGGAGTTCCATCAATTAAGCACATACCTTGGATCAAGTCCTCGGACTCGGAGGCCTCAGCTCCACTAAGAGTAAAGACTCTCCCAGTGGTCTTTGGTGGATTAGCCTAAGACTGGTGATTCTTGCTATCACTTGGAGGTTTTGACTTTGGTCCTCCACACTCCCGGCTGATGTGGCCATACTTGCCACACTTGAAACAGATGACGTCAGCTTCCTTACACTAGGAGGTGAAGTGATCCTGTGCGCCACACTTGCCGCATCTCATGGACTTGGGGCCATTAGAGCTCCAACCTTTGGACCTGTCTGAAGAGAACTGTGGCTTCCTGCCACTCTGCTTGAAATCCCGACCTCCTAGAGTGAAACGCTGCTTGCCCTTATCCTTCTGACCGGTCTTCTTGATGCCCTGGTTGTCTGAACCCTTGAAACTGGCCACTCCGGACTTGTAGGCATCTTCAAAGATCCTACATTTGTTCACCAAGATTGGGAAGACTCGGATCTACCGGTAGTTGATTGCCTGCTTGATTTTTGGGCCAAGGCCATCCTCAAACTTTACACACTTAGAACGATCATCAGCCATAATCTGATATGGTGTGTAATACCTAGCCAGATCCTCGAACTTCGGCGTATACTCTCCCACTAACATATTCCCCTGCTTCAGCACCAAGAAATCCATTTCTTTCTTGTCACGGATATCCGCAGGAAAATATTTATCCAAGAAATTCTCTCTGAAAGAATTCCGAGTAACCGCCATGCCCTCAGCCTCCATCCTTTGACGACAATTCTGTCACCAGTGCTCAGCCTCCTTAGTGAGCATAAAAGTCCTAAAGATAACTCTCTGCATATCATTGCAATCTATAGCTTGGATGATCCATTCCGTCTCTCTCATCCATAACAGAGCACCTTCAGGGTCATAAGCTCCTCTGAAAGATGGATGATTATCCCGCTGGAACTTGTCAAGACCCTGAAACTCAGTCGGTCCTCCGTTGTTGTTGTTCCGAACTTTTCCTATCGAATTGACAAGGAGTGCCAAAGCGTCGACAATAGCCTGATCGTTTCTGCCTCTTCCTGCCATTAGTTCCTGTAAATGTCCAAAACAACCATTAAAAACAGAGAACTTAAGCATGAAAAAGCTACGAGCTTTTAACATTGAGCATCATTGACTAAAACAAGTATAGAAAATCAAAACAAGAGCACACAACAGACTCATACCATGGCCTGATAGGGTAGTCCTGCTCTTATACCACTAAATGTGACACCCTCTACCTCGCATGTTATATAAAGCTATAAAAGATAAAGATATTAAGATAAAACATGCATATTCATTTAAAGATAAAAAAGGTCCACAGGTAGAAAAGGTACCACATGAACTAGTTCAACGACGTGGAAAAAGAAACATAGTTTAAAAGAAAATAAAACATAAACATCAAAAGAATCCAACCCTGATGTGACATACAGAGCAGGTATAACTGTTCCTCGGATAACAACTAAAACTGAAACTAAAATAACTGGAAATCCTAGTTACAGAGTCGCGACTCCTCAGAGTCACTCCTCTCCAGGCTACTCGCCTTCCTCTTCATAAAAGATACTTGCCAACAACAAAAACAGAGAAAACGGGGAGTAAGAAAACATATGAAACACATCGACATGGAGATAGGAAGCAAGATGAACATACATCATATACATGGCATATAACATCATATAACATTGAAGCATCAATATAAATGCATAACAACATACTATTTCAACCAACATATGTTATGCGGTGCAACACTACTACGCTACTCCATTATGTATATGGATCCAAACTATGAGGCAGGCAATTTCGGAGTTACATATTCACATTGGTCAATAAGCACCAACGCCGGCAGTTCACCAAACCATAGGTGAACCCCTTGGATAGCCAACACACCATACTCTAGGATGTGCCACCACGGGGGGCCAGATTCACAAAACCTTGGGTGAATCACTGCAGATGGCCAGATCGCCGTACTCTAGGATGACCACCCCTATTTTGAGCTTCCCCCACTAACAACTTCAATGCGCGAATGCATGGGCACAACAACAAAAAAAATGGCAACCACCTCCTCCACTTGGGCCAATAAGCACCCTAGTCACATCATCATCAACACCTTGACCCTTATGAGTCAAGGCCCCCTTGGCCAAAAAGCACCAAGGTTCAACTTCAACAACACCTCGACCAAAAAGCATCGAGGCCACTTTGGCGAAAAAGCACCAAAGCATATCAACGTGCGGTAACCCATTTGGCATTGGCTTAACCAAGTTATTATTCTTGTTTATCTTAATTAGTCTTTAATTAAGTTATCTAACTTGTATCTATTTGATTGGTGTCTTATTTCATCATTTGGGATATTTAAGGTAAACACCCCTTTAAAAACATTAAGCTCCCGTTCTATTCTGGAGGGGGAGCACGGGCGTGCTCACCCTATGCACGGGCATGCTTCAACTTAAGTGAACCACGGGCGTGCTTCCTATTATGCATGGACGTGCTCAATGTACGACCATTTTCCAAATTTAAACCGGGAGCACGATCGTGCCCCCTATTAAGCACGGTCGTGCTCCTGAAGCCTGGTCGTACTGTCTGGGTAGAACTGGTTAAATTGTTTTAGCCAAAAAATCCCTAAAACACTCTTAAATCACTCCTAGGGTCTTTGACTAAACCATTTGGCATAAACCACCATACATTCAATCATGGCATAATCAACATCATCAACCAGCAGCATTCATGGCATAAATAACATAGAAATTTACTCAATCAAATCATGACATAAACAACACAACTCAACCATAAGACATATTAGCCAGCATACATGATTTGGCATACAACATTATAAACAGTTCAACAACATAGCAATCAGGCATTCATAACTGACATACCAATAATCCAATGAACATATATTTAAACATGTAATAGACGTCATTTAACAGTTTAACAAACAATAGGGTCATGGGAACCCTTCATTTTACGCTACCCCCTTGCCTAATGATCATACTATCCTTATCCCCATACCTGGTATGAAGATTCCGACAACGACAAATCAAACGGTAAACCCAGTGTGTTCCCTCGAGCGGCTCAAGTAACTTTCCAAGCCGTGGTCAAATAAAAGAGTTAACCAGTTAGTTCCCAATTCTAAAAAAATGAAAAGGAAACATTAAGAGGGAAGAACAGTTACCTATGACTAGCACAGACGAACTAAGCTTTCCCAAATGTCTCCAAAACTCCAAGAATGCAATGGGTTTAGGGAAAATAGGGAAGAACAAAGATGTAGCCGCACTAGGGTGGCCAAAGCCGCCAAAATAAGGTTTAAAACGCAACCCTCGGTTACTGTACTAATTTTATAGGCTCCAGATCAGAGCACGACCGTGCTCCTTACTAAGCATGGGCATGCTTACATTAGCGTCTCTACGACGCTGATCCCTTGCACGACCATGATTCCTATTGAGCACGGCCGTGCTTTTGACTCAGACAATCCCAAGACACAAGCCTTGAGCATGGGCATGCTGGATATGAGCACGACCGTGTTCATGTACCAGAAAGTGATTTTAAGCCTAGAAATCCCACTTAGCCCTTCTACAACAACTCTAAGCTAAGTCCTAATACTTTAACAAACAAACAAGTATATATATAACATAGAAGTGCTTAATGAAAAACGGGGTGTTACACTTCCAATACCAATTGAACAATCATTGTTGCACCAAGATGGGCTTGCCAAGGCCGATTTTTTTAAAAATCTCCATGAACAAGTAAAATAAATATTGAAAAACAAGGGGAGCACAATGCAAGGCAAGTAAATAAAGGAATAAAACAAGTGTTACTCAACCCAGGTGGTTGGGTATGGGTGCACTTAAGAAAAGAAAGGTTTCCTTTACAAAGGAAGTCCAAATTCCTATCAAGGGGTGATGGACCTTTCCAAGTATTGGAGAAAATAAATGATAATACATATAAAATAGATCTCCCTGGTGATTATAATGTGAGTGCCATGTTTAATGTGTCTGATCTAAGTCTTTTTGAAAATGACGCAGATGATGATCAACACAATTCATGGACGAATGTGCCTCAAGAAGGAGGGGATGATGTGATCATGGACACACAAAGCCAAGGACCAAGCATTGAAGACTTGCATGGACCCATGACAAGGGCAAGGTTAGAAGAGTCCAAGACACACTCAAGAAGGTGGTGGTCAATCACTTGACTCATAGGCAACTCTATGAAGAGGGCATTATCATGAACCTCTTATGCATTGAGCTATTGACCACCTAGTTATGGATAGGGGCTAGGACCTTTGTATAGAGTAGAGTTTATGTAATAAAGCTAGGAACTAGGACCTTTGTATAGAGTGGAGTTCATGTGATAAAAGTGCTTATTAAAAAAGCACTTGGGTAGTTTAGGCTTTTGAGTTTTTTCTTTGGGCTTAGGCTAATTGGGCCTCATGTACCAAGTAGGCCCAACATAGGAATCCTACATTGGGCCAAGAGAGGCCCACACTTGGGAATTGGATGGGGGAGGCGCTAGATGATATACTTGGATGATGAGCTTCATGCTCTCATCTATAAATAAGTATAATGTAATTCATTTTTCAGATTTGGAATACATTTTGCGAACTTCTCACACTTGAGAGTTGAGTTGTGAGAGAGAGAGAGAGTTCTCTTATTCTTGGTTCATGAGTTGAACCAATTGATTCTTATCTTGAATATCCTTATTCAAGTGGTGAATCCTCATTGGCTTATCAATTTCAATCTTCTTCTCCAAGGTGATTGCAATTGTGGCGCAATTCCCCTCCTCTTCTTCCTATTCCATTCTATTTTCTTGTTCTTTAATTCATTGCAATTTAACTTTTCATAGCTTAGATTTACTTTCATGTTCTTAATTTCTATTCATGTCAATTGTCTTTTCTTCTACTCCTTTTCATTTTCCTCTTGACTCTTCACTTGAAAATCAAGTTCATTTCAATTGTGTTCTTGAATTGTGTTTGATCTAAAATCTTAAAACAATTTAATCAAAGTAGATCCTAAAATGCTAAGTGATCAATCCTAGATCACATCACTCAATGAATCCGCCGTCGGGTTATAAAAGGAAGACCTTCGACTAGCCCCTTTTCTATCCTAGTACAGAAGGAAGAATTAGGGGGCACCATTGTCATCTAGAAAAAGGCAAGAAAACGGGGAGGAATGAAGACATGAATGAATTCCTCTTTGAAAACTTTAAAGGAATCCTTGAAGGCAGTGAAAACTCCTATATGATGATGGGTGGAAAGGGTGGTCCAACCATGACGGTCGACTTCGCGCTCGGAACAATTTGTGGTCGTACCCACCGAAAAGCAATGGAAGAACGCCTTGATTGTACACAACAAATTGTACACCCGGTAAAAGATAACAAAAGCCTGGATGAAACCCCGGGAATTGGGATGAAGCTGAGAGGGAGCCACCTGGAAAAAGTTCAGGACAGGCATTTGAAAAGGAGAAAATGGAAGACAAACCCCGAGCTCCGTAAAGACGGCATGATACATGTAAAAGGATCGGTTACCATCTTCGGTAGAACAATCCAAACATATATACCCTCTCATCCTCAGACGGAAATAAGATGTTATAATTTTGTATTTCCACTTCGGTCTCTTCCTCCACCACCACTAACTCACCCAGTTGAGGTGTCATCGAGCGACGCCCCAAGACCTCCCTATTAACCCAAGAGTATCGATCGGCACCCGGAGGCTAAGGATTCCTCTCATAATCCTCGAGGTCAAAACTACGACCCACATCGACTCCCTATGAAACAAAAAAGGAGTTGAAATCAGAGGAGGACCCAAAAGATAGAGAAATTCCCTTCTCCTTTAAAACACATTCCCAGTGGGAAAGGGTACTAACAAGAGGAGGAAACACGAGGGGTTCCGAGAGAAGGGCACACATGTGGGAGCCCGAAGGAAAATCGGGACCTTGGTGGCCTCCAACTACATCACGGGAAGGGGTCTCCTTAAAAGTCACAGTGGTACAAGCATGACGGCGCTGGGAAATACAGGGAGGAGGGTTTGACGAAATCTCCATATCAGAGTCACTGTCATCCTCCCCCCATTGACTCAACCTCTGTGACACCCTTCTACCCCGCATGATATAAAGCATTAAAGGACAAAGATATAAACCAAACATACATTTACTGAATAAAATAAAACATTTGTCCATGGGTAGAAAGGTCCCACATGAATGAGTTCTCAAAATCTCGGAAATAAAAACAAGTTTAAAAACAAATAAGACGTAACAAGATAACAAAACTTAAACACCCAACCCCGATGTCGCAATTCAGAGCAGGTACAACCGTTCCGGAAAATATCCTCGGAATACAACTGAACTAACTAAACATAAGGAAAAGTCCTAACTATGAGTGGTGGCTACTCAGAGTCACTCCTCTCCCGGCTGCTTGCCATCCTCTGCAAGGTGCCAATAAGGCCAAACAAACAAATAAAGAACGGGGAGTAAGAATCATGTAAACATATACGGCATGGAGATAGGAAGCAAGGTAAAACATACAGCATAGCATCATTAAACATACATCAACATATATATATATATATATATATATATATATATATATATATATATATATATATTGATATGAACATGGATTCACAAAGCAAAGGATCAAGCATTGAAGACTCACATTGACCCATGACAAGGTCAAGGCTAAGAAGAGTCCAAAATACTCTAAAGAAGAATCCAATATACCTAGTTAGGGATAAGACTTAGGACCTTTGTATAGAGTAGAGTTCATGTAATAAAAATAGGGATTAGGAACCTTATCTAGAGTAGAGTGCATGTAATAAAAGTGCTTATAAAAATACAGCACTTGGGTAGTTTAGGCTTTTGGACTTTTTCTTTGGGCTTAGGCTAATTGGGCCTCTTGTACCAAGTAGGCCCAACATAGGAATCCTACATTGGACCAACAGAGGCCCACACTTGGGATTAAGAGGGAAGGAGGCGTAACTTGCACCATTAGGGAGGATGAGCACTTTTGCTCATTTATAAATAGTCTCCATGTAACTCATTTTGCAAATTTTGAATTCATTTGAAAGGTTTTCTCATACTTGAGATTTCTAGAGAGAGAGAGAGAGAGTTCTCCTCTTCTTGGTTCATGAGTTGAACCATTGATTCTTATCTTGAATTTCCATATTCAAGTGGTGAATCCTCCTTTGGCTTATCAATTCAATCTTCTTCTCAAAGATGATTCAATTGTAGCACCTTCCCCTTCATCTTCTTCTTATTCCATTTTCTACTTTGTGTTCTTTGATTCTTGCACTTTAATTTTCTGCACTTTAATTCTTGTTCTTGCTATTTCAATTCATATACAATTGTGCTCTTATTCTCCTTTTTGTTTCTCTTGATTCTCACTTGAGATTCAAGTTTCATTCAATTGTTCTTGTTTGTGTTTGATCTTGAATTTAAAGCAATTAGTTCAAAGAAAGATCCTCAAATGTTTAGTGATCAATCCTTGATCACATCATGTGGTATCTAGAGCTAGTTCTTTGATCTTCAATTGCTTTGAATTTTTGATCAATTTTTTTTTTCAAATTCTATGATGATTCTTGAGTTGGAGCCAAATTCATAATGAAATTTTCACGCTAGTGGTGTCATTTACCACTTGATTTGGATGATGAAATTCAATTTGAATCCAATTGTGGTCATGAATCTAGAATTTGAAATGTGTTTGAATTGTTCTTGCTTGCATTTGGTGAAAATATTTTTCCCTCCACTTTTCACCTCTTGCTTTTAGGCTCCATTTTTTTGAATGTATTCATAGATTACATTTGAATTTTGGTTGCTTCTTGAAAATTCAAGCATAAAACTCTGTTACTTACTTTGTGAATTTGAACAATTGCAAAATTCAAATTCAAATTTCAATTCACAATAGTAAGCTTGATTCAAATTTTAATTAAAAGTGCTTCAATGATTTCATATTATTAGAACATCATAGATCTTCATGAAATTCAAATTGTGGAAATGATGTGTTTATAATCCACTTGAATGAAAGATCTAGGTCTCTAATCTCTTGATTTGTGCTTCATTACTTGGAATTTTTTTTTACACTACTCCAATTGTTCATATTTCCAAGTTACACCAATTATGTCCAAATTTGTCCATACTTGAAGGATCTTTTTGTAATTTCGAAATTTCATTGTAATTGCTGTGAAATTATAATTAGAAAAAGTCAAGTGACTGAACTTTAGAAAAAAAAAATCTAGTGTAAAAAGAAAAAATGGGCTAAACCGTAAATATACAAAGTCTTGGGGCAAAAGTATAAATTCTGGAAAATTCCAGCAAAAGGTAAGAGACTTGCCACCATTTCACATGCTTGTATTTGTATAGATCCTTCACAAATTGGTGTAGCACAATTCACATTGATCATTACTTGTTCACCAACACTTTGATTAAATTTGAATTACACTTTGTTGAACTCTTTCAACTTGTCTTCTTCATATCAATTTGAGTGTGCAATTCTTCTTGAACCTTTTCTTGCTTGTCTTCTAAACTCCATTAGTTTTGTATTAGTTGTTTTCAGATTTCTTGACCTCTTTGAATTGATTGCCTATTGGTTGATTTGTCATTTGTTTAATGGAGACTAATTGATTGAGAATCTTGTTTCAATTTGTAGATCGCTTGAAGAGGAAACTCTTGAGTGGAAAGAGACAAGAGAGAAAATCATCTTGTAAAAGTCTACATTGAGTGATATACACGAGTGGCAATCTTTGAGTGAATGGTGAGTGTGTGGTGAGGTCCTTGTTATATTCATTTTTGACTTCTACTCTTTTCTTTCACCTGTTCTTTAAGATTTGTTCCTTGTTGGATTGTACTTAATTCTATTGATTTTTGTTGGTGTAATTGTTCTTGTTGGTGTAATCTTCAATTGATTTGTGTAATTTTAAATTTTATGGAGTTTTTATTGTAATTTCTCAAATTGTAAGTGCACCATGACTTCA
Source organism: Sophora flavescens (assembly GCA_030762895.1). Taxonomy (NCBI): domain Eukaryota; kingdom Viridiplantae; phylum Streptophyta; class Magnoliopsida; order Fabales; family Fabaceae; genus Sophora; species Sophora flavescens. Next base: position 131,522,021 of record CM061068.1, read on the forward strand.
TAACATGAAGAAGATTCTCCTCCATCATCACCATGAACAAGGAACTTGCATAGAAAGTTGGATAGAATGACAAGAAACTTAGAGAGAGCGTTTGAAAGATTAGAAGTGCTTGAGAACAAAAAAGGATCAAGGCATGACAACTCACATAGAGGCTCATCAAATTTGGAAGACAACCATGAGGATAGACCTAGATTTAATTGATGGAGACCTAGACATGAGCATAGAGGAAAAAGGCATGAGAGGGATGACAAGTTGCATATTGTGAAGGTGAAGATCCCTAGCTTCCATGGGAAGAGTGATCCCGATACTTACTTGGAATGGGAGACCAAATTGGAGCATATATTCTCTTGCTACTACTATAGTGAAGAAAATAAAGTAAAGGTAGCTAGTCTAGGATTTCATGATTATGCTTTAATTTGGTGGGATCAATTGTGTAAGGAGAGAAGAAGGTATGATGAGGAACCAATTAGTACTTAGAGAGAAATGAAGAGGGTTTTAAGAAAAAGATATGTGCCGTCAAGCTACACTAGGAACATACACCATGCAATCAAGGTTGAAGCACAAGTGAAGAGAGAGAAGTCCTTTAAGAAACCCTTCTTCAACAACAACACCTCATCTTGGAAGGATAATTCCAAGAAGGAGGGTGACTCATCAAAACAACTTAAAGTTATTGGTAAAAGTGGATCAAAGGCCACAATTCCTAACTCTAAACCTTCCACTTCTATCCCTTCTTCAAATACTCTTGTACCCCTCCATCCTAAAGAAATTGGCGAGGATCAAACAAAAATGAGAGGGAAAAGGGAGCTTGAGGGAAAAGCCAAGAGCGACAAAGAAGAAAAAGAAATAAATGCAAAAGAAACGAATATGCCACAAAATAATATGGAAAAGGAAATTGGCACAAGTTAGCAAAACTTTTACGAAAACCATAAGGTTAAAGAATAAGATGGCAAAGGATGGATAGTTTTAAACGAAAAGGAAGTAAAGAAAATACTTTTGGAAACACCTCCATTGTGTTTTCTTTACTCCAACAATTTTTGTAACAAGTCTCTTCCATCTTTTTCTTTACCTACTAACTTTGAGTTTCTTTTGGATAAACTTCAAGTCACTTCTAAAGAAACTAAAGAAATTCAAAGGCTTGTGGTTATCTACAAAGATGCTATCTTGGTACATAACAAAACACAAGAAAGTCTTCTTGAACAATTAAAATGTGTTTTTTTATTAGTTATGAAAGAAAAACCTTTTGCTAATCTTGAAAAATACATTTTTTGCACCACCAAAGTGGAATTTATGGGCTATGTCGAAAGTGCTAAATGTGTGCTTGATAAGGTTACAAGTGAGGTAAATGAAGTTTTCTTAGTAGGGCAACCAATAAATGATTTTAAACATGATGATGTTTGCTTGCCTACTAATACTTCTACCTTACCTATGCGCATTGCACCTATTTTGCAAACTCAAAAGAAACTAATGCACATCCATCAAGGTTCCCATTCATTGAGAGAACTAAAACACCTATTAAATATTTTTCCAACTGTTTCTCTCAATAATGGACAAACATTAACTAGCAACCTTCAAGAGATTACAACTTATGGAAGATATTTGAAAGGGTTGTTGAAAAAATTTGTTTTCAACAGGGTGGTTTTTGACCCGGGAGGATAAGTTGAGAATTACAACAATAATAAGGGAGTTACCTTCCCAAATAAGGGAGTTTCCTTCCCAAAAACTTTTTTTCTTTTAGGAACTTTATCAAGAATAAACCTGAACATCTTCTCTTTAATGTAGGATTAAAATTCGGGGACGAATTTCCTCAAGAAGGAGGGGATGATATGAACATGGATTCACAAAGCAAAGGACCAAGCATTGAAGACTCACTTGGAACCATGACAAAGTCAAGGCTAAGAAGAGTCCAAAATACTCTAAAGAAGAGTCCAAGGTACCTAGTTAGGGATAGGACTTAGGACCTTTGTATAGAGTAGAGTTCATGTAATAAAAATAGGGATTAGGAACCTTGTGTAGAGTAGAGTGCATGTAATAAAAGTGCTTATAAAAAAACAACACTTGGGTAGTTTAGGCTTTTGGGCTTTTTCTTCGGGTTTAGGCTAATTGGGCCTCTTGTACTAAGTAGGCCCAACATAGGAATCCTACATTGGGCCAAGAGAGGCCCACTGTGACACCCTAACTTGGTCATCACATGGTTACCCTTTTTGCGGAAAAATGCTCGTTTAAATGCTGGTCGCTTTCAGAAAAAGATTATTCAACATACACAAGGTTACCAAAAAGGTACTTAATTTTTTTTTCTTTAAAGAAAAGAAGTAAAAGGTAAAGAGACTCACAACTTGAAAACGACAACAGATACATACATATAATATTGCCTCGAAAGGTCTTAGGTTTTAACATTACACCACGGCCTTAATCAATATGGCCAAATAAAACGAAAACATAAACCGAGAAGATAAGGTAAATAAAACACCAACTCGGGAATGGGAATCTGGGAATCTAAACTCAAAAGAAAAGCTCAAAAGCCAAGACTAACGGACCACTCAAAACAAAGCCTCCAACCACTACCAATGCCTACGACACTCGGAGTGGCCACAAACGCTCCCACAAGAAGAAGTCTCCGGCTCCGGGTCAATCACCTCTCCTCCGTCATCCAACGGGACATCCTCCTCCTCAATATCCAAAGGGTGATAACCCGCCTCGAGCTCCTCATCCCACCAGTCGTCTACCAGCTCATGAGGCTCCTCCTCAGGATCCTCTTTGGGATCTTCTTCAGGATCTTCCTCCATCGGTTCCTCCTCTTCTGGCTCGGCAGGCTCAACGTGAGGGTGAAGTAGACCGGCTTCCTGTAGCGTGTTCAGGTACAACCATGGCGGTGGAAGAATCACGTTCTTGGATTCCACCGAGTGGATCCTCCTAACAGCTCTCCATGTATATTAGCTTCGAGTAGTAGTGATTGGCCCTCGGTACTTCGCCGTTGTCGCATTCGCGTACATCCTACACTTCCCAATCCTGTATTCATCTTCAAAAGTCTCTTTACGTGTGACCTCAGGTACAAGTGGTACAAGAGGGTCCATCTAAAGCATACGCATACCCTCAGACGAGGAAAATAAAAGAACATACAGACATGCAGGAGTGAGATACCGTCATAAGATATATCCCACAACAACCATATACATGATACATGCAACACGAATCAGATCAACAGTTAAAGCATGCATAATCATCATAATATAACAGTGTTATATCAAGGGGTCCTCAAGCCCGTACAATCAGTTTTCGAAAATGTGCATGACACTTCAATATCAGGCTCTATCCTAATCTCATGAGATCACAACACCATGTTATCACTAGAGAAGATAGAGTTGGTCAAGCTCGCCCACCGGGCTGTTGCCACCGCATCCCCGATGCACCAGGCCTCTTGGTCGACAACGCCACATGCCCTTAACGAAACAGCTAGCAATGTGATCGACTCTCGGATACCCCATGGGTATCCTCAATAAGCAAAGGCACGTCTGCGGGGGAAGTGCATATGAATAAAAACTTTCCTTTTAAGGTTTTTCTTTGTGTAAATATTTCACTGTCAAAGCTCAAAGCTAATGACTTAACATTATTTCCCCATCACTTGAAAACTTAGAAACATAGGACACACAGTCCGAATGCTCAATCCCAACACCTAGACCGTGGCCGCAGTCAAGGTTTGTGGTAATGGAAATCAATATACTTTTAGTCATGTTTTACTTATCATGCTAAGGACAATAGCCCACAACAACGGAAATCAGAACGAACTGTCCTCGATTCCGCGAATTGGACTTGAAGTCCATAACATTACGAATAGGACTTTACGGTCCCGAATTAACACTGATCCAAGATCACGTGCTAAGCATGGAAAACTAGAGGCGACGTCTCACGTCTAGATTCCTATTCTTTTAGTACTTATCTTTCATTTGACGAAAACAATTTTCGAAATCGAAAGCCTCGATAACCTATGCTGGCTATCGGAAAGTTTCTAAATCGTTTGGGAGAAAACATTTCTTTTGAAAATCCTTTATAAAACGTTTTTGAAACACTTTTAACTTTGAAAATCCCCAATAGGATATTGTAAAATGTTTTCGAAAGTTTTCACTTAAAACACATAGTTCGAAAAGGGTTTTTCTCTTGCATTCTAGAAATCACTAAAACTATATTGTCACATAAAACAAGTACTTTTAAACATTCAAGCTTTTTGGAAAAGAACACCCATCCTTTCATCTTCAAAGCTTATTAAGGTTTTTAATCCTTATTAATGATTGAGCACAGACACACGTCCGGCTTAGCAAACTTCAAACAACAACAGCAGTATGTACACATATATATATTCACAGTTCAATGCCAATATCACAGTTCATCACAGTTATACATCTCAACATATATAACGATACCGTTCAACTTCATATAATAGCATAACATTTCGGATAATCCAAAGAACTCAATAATAGTCAAGTAAACAATTAATCAAATACACACATGCATACAGTTATTGAATATCTTTCGGAAATCCCCTCTTACCTCAAAAGACGATAAGGGTTCCGACTACGAAAACTAAGGATCACGAACGTCCGCGCAGAATCGAATCTAAGGTTACACACATGAAACCATAGGTTAGATTTTTAATCAAAGAACACAAGCCACAAGGCATAGGTTCGGTTTTCAACAATGGTTTTGGATTAAGGTTTCCAAAAATCATGCAACTTATGGATTTATGATCCTTAAGTGCTAGGAGTTCTTAAACATCAAAAGTTTAACAAGTTTGAATCAAGAATCCCACTAAGTCATCAACTTAGGGTTTCGGTTTTCATCCTCTAAAATAGGTTAGGATGTTCTAAATTTTCCAATCTCTTTAGGTTAGCATCCATACCTAGTAAGGAGCCTAAAACCTTGATCATTTTGGAAAAATGAAAAAAATCAAATACCCTAGGCCACAAACACTACCATTCGGCCTTGAGTAAAGATGAGGGTTAGAGGTTTTCAAACTTTCCAATCTCTTGGATCTAGCATCCTTATACATCAAGGAGCCCAAATCCATGATCACTTTGGAAAACCTCAAAGTACATATAACAAAACACTTAGAGTTTTCACTTTTTCATGAAAATACATAAAAGTTTCTAAACTTTTCCAATCACTTAAACCTAGCATCCTTATGTACATAGGAGCTCTTGGTCATGATCATGTTGGAATAACACTCAAACACAAGCTTAACCAAGCAAAGATGAAACAAAACTCATATGGCACAAAAGACATAGATTCTGTCCAGTACAGAAAATGGTGTTCGAGATTTTTGTTTTCCACAAGATTTTAGTATGTTGTAGAGGAAGTAAAAATAAGAATATAGAAATTGGTTTCACCTCAATCGGAGTTTTCTAAAATTTTTGAGAATTTTTTGAAGTTTAAAAGCATATTATGAACTCAAAACATCAACTATGAAAATAAAGCCAAAACTTGAAAAACAAATGGTATAGGGACATTACCCTTACCAATATGAACAACTTTGATGAAGAACACAACTTGAAAAACTTAGTAAAAATGGTACCTTTAGTTGTGTGAAGAAGAATATGAATAGTTGTAAAAAGTGTTTTTGTGAAAGGAAGCAAAAGTGTGAAATGGTTACACTTTGAAACTTAAATAGAAGAAGGAAAAGAGAGGGGGAGGGCGTCAGTTTTGGGGCAGATTGGAGGGGAGAGAAGAGCTTGACTTGGTTGAGAAGAAAGGAGGTATGGTGTAGGTAAGGTGTGTGTATGAAAGTATGGTGATTTGACTTGATTGGTGTAAGGAAGGTATGGCCATGGACATGCCTATGTCATAGCCTTCACATCAGTCAATCTACTCCATTTTTGCTCTGCTCCAACATGCATCAGATGAATTTCCCGATCGTATTCCCCGACGATTCGCCTGGGTAATACTCGGAAATTCGGCCCCGAACAAGATTTCTCAAAACACTCCAAACCCACACAAAACATAAAAAAAACACTAATCGTCTCGTTCACGAGTCAATATTAGGTCTCTAGCTCAGTAAACTCAGACGGCTTTGAAAACCCAGACCGGCTTTCGTCTGAATTTTATACCGAAAATTTTACTGTGACTTCATACAGTAAAATAACACAAGAAAATGATTTTATTTAAAATAAAATCATCCTCTGGATTTTATCACAATTAAATACATTAAAGCATGCATTTACTAATAATTAAGCACACGAAAAACAGGGTGTTACACCCACACTTGGGATTAAGAGGGAAGGAGGCGCAACTTGCACCATTAGGGAGGATGAGCACTTTTGCTCATCTATAAATAGGCTCCATGTAACTCATTTTGCAAGTTTTGAATTCATTTGAAAGGTTTTCTCATACTTGAGATTTCTAGAGAGAGAGAGAGAGAGAGTTCTCCTCTTATTGGTTCATGAGTTGAACCATTGATTCTTATCTTGAATTTCCATATTCAAGTGGTGAATCTTCCTTTGGCTTATCAATTCAATCTTATTCTCAAAGATGATTCAATTGTGGCGCCTTCCCCTTCATCTTCTTCCTATTCCGTTTTCTACTTTGTGTTCTTTGATTCTTGCACTTTAATTTTCTGTACTTTAATTCTTGTTCTTGCTATTTCAATTCATATACAATTGTGCTCTTCTACTCCTTTTTGTTTCTCTTGATTCTCACTCGAGATTCAAGTTTCATTCAATTGTTCTTGTTTGTGTTTGATCTTGAATTTAAAGCAATTAGTTCAAAGAAAGATCCTCAAATGTTTAGTGATCAATCCTTGATCACATCATATCGACCAAGTATGATATGCAATGCAATACAACACTACTCCATTACTCCAACTTGCATGTGGATCCACACTAACTCAGTATGAATAACTTTGGAGTTAAATATCCTCATTGAGAATCTACTCAATGCCGGAGAATCTACTCCTTGGATAGCCAACACATCAAACCAACGAATGCCTCGTCACGGGGGTGCAAGGTTACCAAACCTTGGGTAACCTACTGTGGATGGCCAGATCGCCGTAGTCTAGGATGACCTCCCCTTTGTCGAACACCCACCAACAACAACATCTTCAATGATGCATCCAACAGACAAAAAACAATGGGCAACCACCACCTCCTTTACTTAGACAGAATCAACCGATGACTTCAGCGGAATCGACCGCAACGGAATCTACCGCAACACTTAAACCTTTAGCGGAATCAACCGCAACACCTTAGACCCAACCGGATCAAGGCCCCCTTGGAGAAAACTCTCTGCAACCAAGTTACAACATCAACAACACCTTAGACCCAAACCGCTGGGTCAAGGTTCCCTTGGCCAAAAAGCACCAAGGTACAAGTCATCAACATGCGGTAACCCAACGGTTACCGACTTAACCATCTTAATTAATCTTTAATTAAGTGATCTAATCATCATTGATTAACTATGTCAAAATCATCGTTGGGGGAGATCGTGGTTAAAAACTCCTGTTTAAGTCCTTAATCTTAGATTCTGTCCAAAGGGGTGAGCACGGTCGTGCTTAACCCCAGCACGGGTGTGCTACCACTTAAGTGGAGCACGGTCGTGCTTCCTTTTGAGCACGGTCGTACTCAACTGCACTGGCGTGCTCCTCTGCTGCACGACCATGCTGGATGCGCGGCCATTTTCCAGAATTCAAACTGGGAGCATGGGCGTGCTCCCTATTCAGCACGACCATGCTTAATGAGCGACAATACTGTTCTGGGCAGAGTTCTAACTTAGGTTTTAACCAATTAATTTGGGGATTAAATCCATTAATCATCATGTCGTTTTAGAGACTAATTAGCCAATTAATAACTTAATCATGAAACTCAACAACAACAACATTCATCATCTTAACCAAGCATCAATCCATCATCCAATCATATCATCAACATAGCAACATATTCATAGACAACTAATCATGAACATAACATATGAAGCATAATGCCAACAGCCAATAACATGTTATCAAACAATCAATAAGGCATATTAGCTCATACATATATTCATACAAAACAATAACGGTGTTATGGGAACCCCTTTACCTTACACTACCCCCAATGCCTATGATATACACTACCATTCTCCCCATACCTGTTGAAGGTTCCAAACGTTAGTTCCTAACAGTAACTAGTCACATCCCCACGAGCGGCTCAGTCCAATTCTACGCCTTGGTTAACCAAAAACATAAACTAATCAGTTCCAATTCACAAAAGAAAAATAAATAGAAAAGGAACGTTACCATTACCAATACCGATTGATACTGACAAGCAAAGGTCTCCCAAAGGTCTCCAAAACTCTAAGAACTGGTTGAGTTTGTTGGAAATAGGGAAGGAGACTGCTCTGGCCACACTAGGTGACGACTGACGTCAGAAAGTAGGGTTATAACATAACCCTCGGTTTCTGTGCCATATATAAATAGGCTGCACTCGAGCACGGTTGTGCTTAACCTTGAGCGCGGTCGTGCTGGACTTAGGGTCAGTGAGACGCGGTCCGCCCATTGAGCACGGGTGTGCTCACTGTTGAGCACGGGAATGCTCAACTTAAAACTTGAAACACGCTTCATCCTTTAAGCACGGGCGTGCTGGCTAATGAGCACAAGCGTGCTCATGTACCAGAAAGGGACTTTTGAGCCAAAAATCTCACTAAACCCTTAACCAACCAAACAACCTTAACGAAACAAGCTTAAGGAAATCACTTAGCGAAAAGCAGGGTGTTACAACCTCACCATTGTTTTAATGAAAAAGGAGACAAAAATAATGAGAAGGATGTTACATGGAGAAGAGAAAGAGTGATGTGATCTTGGATACACAAAGCCAAGGACCAAGCATTGAAGACTTACATGGACCCACGACAAGGTCAAGGCTAAGAAGAATCCGAGATACACTAAAGAAGGTGGTGATCAACCATTTGACTCATAGCCAACCATATGAAGAGGGCATCACTTTGAACCTTTTATGTACAACGTTATTCACCACCTAGTTAGAAACTTTTGTAATAGAAGTAGGATTAGGACCTTTGTAAAGAGTAGAACTTTTGTAATAAAAGTTCTTATTAAAAAAGCACTTAGGAATAGTTTAGGCTTTTGGGCTTAGGATGATGGGCCTATTGGACCAATTAGCCCAACATGAAAACTAGGATTACACATTGGGCCAATTGGCCCAAACACACATAGATGCACATGGCTAGACCATAGGGGGGCGCAACTTGCACCAAGTGTCACCTATAAATAGGTGCTTTGTAACTCATTTTGAAAGATTTGAATACATTTGCAAAGTTTCTCATAATTGAGAGCTAGAGTGAGTTGAGAGAGTTCTCCTCCTAGAGGTTCATGTGTTGCACCTTGATTCTTATCTTGAACTTCCATGTTCAAGTGGTGAATCTACACATGGCTTATGATTCAACCTCTTCTCAAAGATGGTTGATTGTGGTGCCTTCTTCCTTCTCTAATCTTCTTCATTTTCTATTTCATTTACATTCTTTAGTTCTTGCAATTTAGTTCTTGCAATTTAATTTTCTTTTTCTTTAATTTCAAGTCATATATCAATCGTCTTCTCTTCTAATCTTTTGTTTTCTCTTGATTCTCACTTGAGGATCAAGCTTCATTTAATTGCGTTCTTATTTGACTGTTGATCTTGAATTCTTAAGCAATTTGATCAAATAAAGATCCTATCAATTTAGTGATCAATGTTAGATCATATCATGTGGTATCATGAGCTAGATCTTTGATCTTTAATTGTTTAAAATTTTGGATAAATTTTCAAATTCTATGATGATCTATGATTAGCGCCATTATCATGCTAAATTCAATTGAATTTGGTGCCATTTGTCTATGAAATTTTGATGATGAAAAGTAATTTGAATCCAAATATGATCATAGATCTAGAATTTGAAATGATTTTGAATTGATCTTGCTTGATTTTTTGGTGAAAAATTTTTTCCTCCACTTTTTCTCTTCTATTATAGGTGCTACTTTGCATGTGATATTTGATCACATGTGATTTTGGTTGTTTCTTGAAAATTCAAGCATAGATATACTTTCCTTACTTTGTGAATTTTTTTTTGACTAGAAAACATTCATTAAGCATAACAGTTATAAATTTTTGGAAGGGATAGACAAAACATTTAATCATTTGAAGCCTAGCAACTAAGATCCTAAACTAAAGCATTTCTAACAATATCACCCTAACTCTAATGACATCATAAACCATTAAAATAAACCTTTAATGAAATAAGTCCCTAATAGAGATAAACAAAGAAAATACTAATAAGAGCAACTACTGAAATTGAAATGGGCTGGGCTGCGGGGGATGTTGGAGATCTTGGACTTGGCACTATATTAGCAATAGGCCCTGGTACTGGAATTTGCTGTAAAGGTCACGGTGCAATACTTTCACTTGATCCAGGCTCTGAGAGACTTGGCATTGAAGGGGAAGGTGCAGGACTTTCACTTAGTCCTTATGTAGCTTCACTTGGCACAGGAGACTCTGGACCATATAGTCAAGGAGCATGATCAGGGGTTGGTGCAGGACTAATAGATGCATCATATTCATTGAAAGGATATGTTGTCTCACAAACACTAGGAAGCATCATAAGCTTTGTGCGATCCATTGTAAAATGCAATTCATTACTTCCCATGGTCTCGTGACTTCCCATGGTTTCACAAATGCACCCAACTTTAGTTGTCACAACAGATTCAAAAGCAGAACAACATGCTTCATCTGGGTTTGATTCATCACTCAAAAAAAATGGTAGACAAACCATCATTTTATTGATGATTGAATCACAATCCGTTGTTGGAGCCGGAGAAGGCACATACATGGGTGGATTAGGCATTGTTACATTAGCATGACAAACAGAGCAACTAAGCAACAAATAAGCCAAAATTGTGAAAAACTTTGACATCTTTCCTCACTCGATTAATCAAGCTATGAGTTCCCACCTTTGTGAATTTGATCAAATTCAAAATTCAAATTCAAATTCAAATTCAATTCACAAAAGTAAGATTAATTCAAGTTTTTAATCAAAAGTGCTTTAATAATCTCATATTATTAGAACCTAATATATGTTGATGAAATTCAAATTGTGGATTTGATGTGTTTATCAACCACTTGAATGAAAGATCTAGGTCTATAATTTCTTGATTTCTTTACTTGGAAATTATATTACACTGCTTGATTTGTTCATATTTCCAAGTATTACACCAATATTAATCAATTTTGTTCATGATTGAAGGATACAATTGTAAATTCAAAAATTAATTGTAATTTTTTTGAAATTGTGAATCAGTAAAAGTCAAGTGGCTTCAATTTGAAATAAAAAAAGTGGAGTAAAAAGAAAAATGGGCCAAAATCGTAAATATACAAAAGTTTTGAGACAAAAGTACAAATTCTGGAAAATTACAGCAACCGTAAAAGACTTGCCACTATTTCACATGCTTGTATTTGTATAGATCCTTCATATATTGGTGTATCACAATCCACTTTGATCATTCATGTTTTCAAGTCATAATCGATTATATGATAGTCATAATCGATTATGAGAAGTCGGAAAGGCCAAAATCGATTAAAGGAATCCATTATGCGTAGAAAGGAGATAAATACCAAAAGTCAGTAAGGTTGTAATCAATTAACATAATCGATTATGCTTAGACGAGGAGCAGAAAGCCAAAAGTCAGAATGCCTCTAATCGATTAGAGTGATCGATTATCCACGTCAGCATTTTTCCATAAGAGTCCAAATCGATTAAATAATCGATTATGCAAATAATCCAGAAAACAACCGATTATATAAATGCTTTCACGAAAGGAAAAGGTCATGCACTCAACTTATGATTAGCTATTGCACATCTTGGTATACCTCATGAGAAATAACTATACTTGCATGTTAGATCCTTTTACATGGCCATCTCTTCGAAATTCTTTGAAAAGTGTCTTTCATCATGATACATGCTTGTCATGCTTCAATTTTTCCATTACATCAAATCAAGCTAAGCTTCTAATTTTACCCTTACTGTTTGTTGAGTTTAAATGTTTTATTTTACCCTTCTCTCCAATGCCTTATAAAAATTAAATATCAATTTGAAAAATTATTTTCGAAAGGGGGAGAAATATTTGCTTGCTTAAGGGAAATAATCATAAACTTGCTAAAGGGGGAAATCGTTTCTTTTACTATCCTGGTATTTGCTTCCGCACACTATGTTAGGATTACGCTGATGCCTGCATATATACGTTTTATCTATATTTCTTGCCTGAATATATGCCTTGCTTTATTTACTTTGCCTGATTTTTGATAATGCCAAAAGAGGGAGAGTTATCTGATTGCATGATTCAGGGGGAGTGGATTTGAATGTATGCATAAAGTAAGGGGGAGTAGAGCATAAAATTGCACTTAGAATTATGATAGTTTTTATTTGTCTTCTTTAACCCATTTCTTAAGCAAATCCCTCCATGAGATGTTTATCATCATCAAAAAGGGGGAGAATGTAAATATATGCCTTGACATGTACTTTTGTTTTGATGATGGACAAAAGGAAAAGGTCCAGAAGGACTAAGTTGCAAAAAGCGGAAAGTTATAAAGCAAGCAAGCACAAGGGGCAAAATGGGAAATTCAGTATTTGTATTGATTGTTTTAGAAAAGTGTGTAAATGGTAAGTAGAGTTCTCAATTTAATATTAGTCTCACACACACACATTTAACATGTTCTTAAAAGAATTTATCATATGCATAAATGTTTTTAACATGTGCTTAAAAGAAATAAGACTGACAATTAATTGATCTTAATGTGGAATCATTTCCTTAATTGCCAAGTTTTTGAAATTCAATTTGATACGCACCATAATCGATTATGGCAATCCTATAATCGATTATGAGTCGAGGTTAAATGGCTTTAATTAGTATTAATGAGTAATTATGATATTAAAGCCGTTGAGTTTGAAATTCGAAATAGAATAATCGATTATGGTTTTTGTATAATCGATTATGTCCTGTCTGACTTCAAATGGACATCAAACAGAAACCCCGTAATCGATTATGGCTTTTTATATGAAAGTCAGTGGACTCGTAATCGACTAGTGTAATCGATTATGACTATTCTGTCAAAGTGAGCGCTTCCTGAAATTGGTTTAAATAATCAATTATGAGAATGTAATAATCGATTATGACGTGACAGGAATGAATTTTAAGAGGCTTGACCTAATTTCTTTTGAACCATCACCCTTCTCATATAAAAACAAGTTTAGGCAGCCTTCAAAAAGTAACAACACACTACTATCACACTCTGTGCTAAAACTCTGATCAATTTTCTTTATACTACCTTTCTCTTGAAATTCACTTGACCAATTTTGAGAATTCTATACGCCATATAGGTGTTATTGTAATTGCTCTTCAATTTGTTTTTATCAGCACTATTAAGAGTACATTTTGTTGGTAAGAGTCGTGTGACTCAAACCCCTTCTTTCTACACCAAGTTTTCAAGAGAGGTGATATCTCTTGGCACCTCTTGGATGTGATTTCTAAGTGTTTACAAGGGAGGTGATATTCCTTGTGGTTGACAAGAGATGTGCTATCTCTTGGGTTATTGTCTTGAGGCTCCTTCATTGGGGGTGGTGGTGGTGATGGTGGTGGTGATATCCTTGGTCTGTGAGGAGTGCTCTCTAGTGTAAATATTCTAGTTGATCCTGTTTAAAAACTAGAGTTGATTGAAAACCCTTGGTGGTATTGCCTTGGGGACTGAACGTAGGCTACGTGGGTAGTCCGTGGCCGAACCATGATATATCGCTGTGTTCTTCTTCTCATCCCTTATCTTGTTATTTGTGCCTTTATTTTTTGCTCAAACTTTTTTATTTACATGCGACGTTTACAAACTATTTTTCAGAATATTTTAAAAGGATTATAATTTTAATTTGTTAAGTTTTTGAAAAATACAGTTCACACACAATTCACCCCTCTTGTGTTTGGAGTCACTTGTTAACAAGTGGTATTAGAGCTTAACTCTTGGATATAAAGGGCGAAACCACCTCAAGAGGTAATATGACTTCAAACCATTTTTGTAATGAGGGAAACTTCATAAACAGACCCCCATCTTTCAATGGTGAAGGGTATGGATATTGGAAAGAGAGAATGAAAATATTTCTTGAAGCTTTTGATATTGATGTTTGGATGCTGTGGAAAATGGTCCTTTTGTCCCTAAGCATGATGTTAATGGTGCTTCAGTGGATAAATCGAAAAAGCTTTGGACTGACGCTGAAAAGAAAAAAGTCCAATACAATTTGAAAGCTAGGAACATCATCACCTCAGCTTTAAGCTATGATGAGTTCTATAGGGTCTCAAATTGCAAGATCGCTAAGGAAATGTGGGACACCCTTCAATTGACCAATGAAGGTACTACCAAGGTCAAAAGGGCTAGGATGAACACATTGACCCATGAGTATGAGCTATTTAAGATGATACAGGGTGAAATCATACAAGATATGCAGAAACGTTTTACCCATATTATAAATCATCTTAGGGCTCTTGGGTAATCTTTTAATAATGAGGATTTGATAAACAAAGTGCTTAGATGTTTAATTAGAAATTGGTAACCCAAAGTAACTGCTATATCTGAATCTAGATATTTACCATCTATGTCTTTGGCTACTTTGTTTGGCAAATTGCAGGAACATGAGCTTGAACTATATCGCCTCATGGAAAGTGAGGAAAATGATAATAAGATAAAGAATGGCCATGCACTCAAAGCACGCATGATTGAAAATGATGAAGGGAGTGACTTTGATGATGGTCATAGTCTTGATGAAGACGAGGAAGATATGAACAAAATGATCTCCACAAATTTAAAAAAAATTCTTAAGGCGAAAAGGCAAAGCAAAACAAGTCTCCAATCCTCAAAAGAAAGATGAGGAAGAAGGAACCTCTTTCATCCCAACATGCTACAAGTGCGGCAAAAGGGGTCATATAAAACCCGACTGTCCTAAAGGCCAAAGAAAGCATGAGAAATTGGATAAAAGGGCACAAAAGGACCGAAGAGAAAGGAGGGCCTATATTGCTTGGGAAGACAATGATATGGATTCATCCGATGAGTCGGATAGTGAAGAGACAAATTTATGTCTCAAGACAAATCATGAGGAAGATGAGGAAATACAAAGGCATGAATGGTAACAATGCATGGATTCAAAAGGACTTATTGCCCAAGACTAACGTTCAAGGACCCAAAATGGATTGGGTACCAAAGGCCAAAACATGATTCTGTTTTGCAGGAGTTCTTGAAGACCAAGAACTAAAATTGGAACCTTAATAGTGGTCATTCAAAGCACATGACAAGAGACAAACACAAATTCCCCTTTTTCGATCACCCAAAAATGGTAATTATATTTTCTATGGTGACAACAGTAAATGGTATGAGGTAAATAATGTGTGCTTATCATGTTATTTGTTTGAAATATGTACAAAACATGGATGTCCATCTAGTCTTGTAACCTCCATAAGTTAAAGGACCAAATTATTACCATTGAATTCTATATTGTAAATGGCTCATTATATGTAGGTTTCAATAGGCTTATAAGTTAAAAGAGTTGTGTCCTATAAATAGGACTATGTATCATTGTAAACTTGTACCTTGAATTGTATAATACAATGACTCTCTTCTTCTCACTTCTCTATTCTTTTGTTCTCTCTATTCTCTCTTGTTTCTCCATCTCCATTGCTTCAAGTTATTTGGCTTTTACATTAATTTCATAACACGTTATCAGCATGAGACTTTACCATAGAAGCAATGATTGGATCAATTTGGAGATTGTATCAAAAGTATTTGTTTCTTCTCACTCTTCTTGGGTGATTATATCCTTATCTTATACTTTTGTTTTTCATGTTACTTTTAGTATGAAAGTATATTAGTGTTCCATCGATAGAAATTTTCTTGTGAATTTTGCACAATTATCTTCTTACTTATGATAAATTCTAGATGAATTTGATATTCAAGCATCTCTGTAGGATTGCACAAAACAATAATTTTTCCTAGTAATCATTTATAAGAAGAATGATAGTATGGTTGGTTCCTGAAGAAATAACCCTTTTTTTTTACATATTTTCTTTGTCCTAATTTTTTTTCTTATCTCATCTTTGTTCTATTTATCTTATTTTATCTTTATTGATATTGATTTTGTTACTCGTAATAATTTCTGGAAGAAATTATTGTTCAACAATCCCCAAAGAATTAGCTAGATAATTTTTGGAAGAAATTATTGTTCAACAATCCCCGAAGGATTAGCTATACAAAACCAATGATTTTTCTTGGTAATTATTTATATGAAGATTTATGGTATAGTTCCTGAAGAACTAGACCTTAGACCATAATTGAAATTTTAAAGATCTATTTGATGTTATTGTGATTTGAAAAAAAAGGGAAAGTAAGAGAAAAATATCATCTATTTTTGTTTCCCTCAAATATTATCCTGGAGTAGCAAAAATGAGAAAATATTTACAAAAATATTTTGAACTAAGTTTAAAGCTTTATTGAGATCAAAACAAACTTTCTTGAAAAATTCAGTTATCAGTCAATCAATTGTGTAATCGATGTATTAAACAAAGTTTTCATTTTTATAACTATGTACATCGATTGCCAAATCGATTGTGTTCTTGGAAATTCTTGATTTTGGCTAATAAATAGATGTGTACATCGATTGTGTTCTCGATAAACATAAGCATTCTCAGCCCAGAAGTCTTTACATCGATTGGTCAATCGATTGCATAATCATTTTCAAAAGTCTATGCCTCTATTTGGGTTTATGCATCGATGTATCAATCGATTGCTTTATCATTTTCAAAAGACTTTACTTCTGTTTTGTGTATGCTTCGATGTACTAATCGATTGGATGCATATTACAATAAGTGTTGTCTTCTGTTTAGCCTTATACATCGATTGTGCAATCGATTGTATTCTTATTTCAAAAAGTGTTAGCTTTTGTTTCACCTTATACATTGATTGTGCAATTGATTTATTGAAGCTTGTTTTGCATACTAATCAAGTTATCCAGAATCAATCGATGTATACATTGATGTATATCATTTATACATTGTACACATAGGTTTTCAGTAAAAGTTAATTAATTAATTGAAAGTACATCGATGTACACATAGATGTACAAAACTTTCAATTAACTCTTTTTCATTCTAAGTTTATTTTACTTTATGAAACTATTTTGATTTGTTTTTAAGAGAGATATTTCACAAAGAGAAATTTAAATATTTCTTTACTTCAAAATCTAATTTTGCTTGAGATGCCTTGTGATTCAACTTTGAGATTCTTCATCTTCAAACATTCCTTCATGATCCTTTTTTTTTCTCCTTTGATCCTTTGCATCCTCTTCCTTGCACTAATGATATCTTTGTAAAAACATTCAAGCTTGCCAAGTATTTAGTGAATCAAAGTATAATTCAAGTTAGTTTGGTCATTAATCAAAACACAATAGGGTCATTATCCATACATATGTTCAGGACGAATTTCGGAGCACCGAAGCATTCGTCATGAGTGAGGAAGCGAATGTTCTAAGGTGTGAGGCACGAGTTTCGAGGTGTTGAAGCAACGTTACGACTGTCTAAGATGGGGAGAAAGTATCTGGCACACCGGGTAGGCAAGCGTAGTGATAATCTTCTAGATTATTTGTTTTTTGTGTGCTTATTAAATGGATTTTTGCCCCCAATTGTGTCGATTGATTGAGTTTTGTCCCTAAGTTTAGCTAATTTAGTTTTTAATAATATTTTGAATATTTTAGTTTAATTTCATGTTTTTAGAGTTAATCTAATAGTATTTTTACTTGTTTACATTTGTAGGAAATAATAAAGATGAGATGGAAAATTGAAGAGATTGATAGATTTGGCTTCTAACGAAAATTGCAAAAAGAAGATAGAAAAGTGGCAGCAGCATGAAAATTGGGCAAATTGATGTTATGATATGGAGCAAGTGGGGCTCCAAGTCATTAAATTGATGATAATTGATATGAAGAATTGCAATTGCCATTAATTGATGTGGGTCATGACCACAAATTTAGGAGATTCAGTTTTCATCCAAATTAAATCAAATCATGAATTACAATTTACAATAAGTGCAGCAACGTGATACAAGAATTTCCAGGGGCCCATGCAAATTGAATATTTGGAGGCTTGTGTCTATATATAGCCACAACGTCCGGAGGGAAAAAAAGAACGAGGGGCAGACACAGTAGCTGCACAGGAAAACAAATATAGAGAGAACTATACAGTTTTGAAGGGGAGAAAATGGAGCAATCAAGAGAGTTGAAGCTGACGAGTAGAGACTCATGATGACTACCTTGCCTCCATCTTCTTCCGGAGTTTGTTCTATTTCTATTATGTCTAGCAAATTTTCTTTTGTTAGAGGTAGATGGAACTGCCTAGATAACTTGTTTTGATTCTGGATAATTACTTGTTCTGGTTTGTTTAATTTCAAGAGTTTATTCACTGTTTTCATGTTTATCTACTGTATGAATTTGCAATTGGGAAATTCAAGTTCATAATTGCTGTTTGTGAATAAACGATTTGCGCGTGTTACTTAAGAATGAGAACACAACCAAATTAATTTTTTTGAGTGGAAATCTTTCTTAATGCTTATGCTATTTATCTAATACTCAATGAATTGAATTAATTAGTAACTTAGACATATAGGTTTATTCACTTAAGGAATTAGGGGATAAATTACAAAAGTCAGTTTCTTGAAATTGGATAAACCGTTCAAGTTAATTTCCAAGATCGAACTAGTAGGAAAGGTAGGGAAATCGATCCTCTAACAATTTCTTTTTGATTGTTAAAACGCAATTATTCTGTTGCTTAATTTTCTCATCTGAAAAAAATTCCAAAAATATTTTCTTTTCTTTGTTAAATTTCTATTCTTACTTATTGGCGAAAGCCAATTTCAAACCATTCGGTCGCTCAAACGAAATTGAGTTGGCACGTTAGTAGTTAACAGGTCAATCCCTGGGGACGATATTTTTATTACTAGAAAGAGATTTGGTGCACTTGCCAATTTTGCTCAACAAGTTTTTGGCGCCGTTGTCGCGGATTGATTTTCGTTAATATTAGTTGTGCCAATGAAATCTCGATTTGAGTATTTTATTTTTAAACTTTTACTTTGAGTTTTGTTTTTGTTAGGTGGATGCAACACATGGACCATGACTATTATTCAAATCAGGAATATCAAATTGATTGGGTCGTGCTTGATTGTATCGTTGCTAACAATGTAAAGACATACTCCAATGAGGAATGGAGATCACATTTGTCATCTTTACCACCACCACCACACTTTAAGCTGAATCCTGAGGTGCTAGAACTTCTTTGGGAGATAGATGCTCAACTTGTAATCCAGAGCATAGAGCGTAACAAGGCAGAAATAAGTACCATGATTCAGGGGTTTGAAATGCAAGCTGGGAAACATTCTAAAGAGCTAGTAGCGCAACTAAGTGTCATGATTCAAAAGTTAGAAGTGGAAACTATGGAACATTTGAAAAAGCTAGCTGAGGAGCCACTGGAAACCCATATTCAAGAGAATGTGGTTGCGGAGATGGATCAAAATGAAGATGTAGTGGTGGTGGTAAATGAGTCACAAGAGGAAATATCTTTCACCATGCTGGCCAAGAAACCTAAAATTGCTGCATTGGATAAATATGTTGGCTTACATGCATGTGTTAACACTACAAAGTTGGTCCCTTCCACTTGTTTGTCAAATTTCTTTGTGAAAATAACATTTGACCCGGGAGGAAGTGGGTTCATTATTGTACCTAAAGAGGTCAATGGAATTTTCACACACTTGCTAGGAGGAATTGAGGGTAGATTCATCTTGCTTCTGCAATTACCACTCCACAAGCTATGGGATCCGGGATGAAGCCTTTACATATTTAGCATCTCTTGGCCCCTATGCTACAAGCAATGGGATCCAGGTGGAAGCTTCTCAATGAGTTTTCTTAACCCTTCTCTTTAGTTTATTTTCATTTTCTTGTTAGTTTTTGTTGAAAAAAATAAAATAAATAAAAAAGAATAAAAAATTTGAAAAAATAGAAAATTTAGGAAAAAATTGATTCAGATGTATATTTAGTTGTTTTTTCTTTTATGACTTGTCTATCTCGTGCTAATGTTTTCTCTGTTTTGAGATATAAATTTAGTTGTGCTTCATGGTATCTTATGGCAAAAAGGAAGAATAGGAGGCACTAATGATGGTGACCTCAAGTTTGGACCAAATTTTGGAAGCGCAAGATAGGGGAGTTTTCTTTTCTTTTTCTTTATTTTGTTCTTATTTTTTTGTTTGTGTGCTGTTTTATTTTTGAGTTCTTTTTTTTTTGTGTTTGCAAGTTAATGTCAGTACTCCTCTTTGAAAAAGAAAAAAATAATAATAAGCATGCTTGTGTGGAACCCCATTCTTGGCAATTTCATTGTATTGTACACCCACCATGTTTGTTTTCCTTTGATATGAAGATAATACTTGTGGTTTAGTTTTTCATTTGAGTTTATTCTTGACTGTATTTCATAACTTTGGTGCATTGTGTTAAACCTTGTTGATTAAAGTTCATGGCTATAAAATTTTGGTGAGAATTAATTGGATTGCTTAACTTTATCCTTGTGAGTCATTGATGAGTATGATTACACCTTATATTTGTTTATCATTTTGCATGCATTTTCATATAGTTTAGACATTTTTAATTTGATTTTTGTTAGTTTTTACCTTGGAACGGGTAAGGCGGTTTTGTGGTGTTGTTTTGCAGGAATTAAGGATTAAAATGCTCGAGATTAGCAATGATGGAGCTTGCATGAAGATGGGGCTTGAAAAGTGAAGAAAATGAGCCAAACAGAACCCATCACGGCCTAGCCGTGACAGACATCACGACCATGGTCGAGCAAAGAGCTAAAAAGAAAGAAGGCTAAAGTCAGAAACGGTCACGGCCTAGCCGTGATGCCCATCACGGCCTAGCCGTGATGCCCATCACGGCCGCGACATGTCAGCTGAACCAGACCCTCACAGACAGAACTGATCACGGCCTAGCCGTGATGAGCATCACGGCCGTGACAGACCAATCACTGAAGCAACGCCCAAGGCAGAATCCGTCACGGCCTGGCCGTGATGGCCATCACGGCCGTGACGCGCAATACTTGGATCTGAAGAAACTGATTTTGATCCAAATTTGTGTTTGATTGGGATTCAAACTTCCCTAATCTATAAATATGGCATCTAGGCAGAGATTTTGGAAGACTTTTTGGGCTGCTACACTTAGGCAATTTTTTAGGATCTCTCCTCCTCCTCTTCTTCTTCTTCTCTTCTCTTATTTTTTATTTCATGTTTTTGTTAACCAAGCTTGTCATCACCATGGCGATGCTTGAGTAGTAGCTTTATTTCTAGGGATTGGGGTTATGCCCAAGATCTATTTTTATGTTGTGAATTGATGTTTTATCTTTGTTAATTTCGATTTTGCTTTAGATCTGATTTCTAGTGTTTTAATTACTCGTAAATTCGGTGGCCACTTATTTGCGTGTCGTAGATATTCTAAGGAGGAACCTAGCGGTGAACTTAGGTATCAGATCTATAGAATCAGACTTAGGACTTAAATCACGAGGGTTAGAAGCGGTCCTTCGAGGATTAACGAATTGTCACGAAACGTAAATGGTTCAATCTAAATTCGACTACCGCGAGAGTAGGGGTTGGTTTAATTGGGCATGGTTTTTGTAACCCGAGAGGGAGCATTAACTATTTGAGGATAAATTCTCCTTCAAAGCAATTTTGGTAATTAACAAGGGGTAGTCAATTTAGTAACATAAACAATCTTGTTGGTAACCCAATTCCTAGGAATCTCTTTAGATTTGAAAAACCACAAATTGATTTACTTTCTGTTTCACTTGATTGCATTCCTTAACTGATTTTCTAAGTTATCTCTTATTTCAAAAATCAAAACCCTTATCAAAATCCTTTTTTATACAGTCCTGTTTAATCGATTTGATAATTAGTTGCGATTCGAGATCACAGTCTCTGTGGGATCGATATCTTTTTATTACTTGGCGACGAATCCGGTACACTTGCTGAATCCCAGCACTTCAGTCATTTGAGCCTATAATTGTAAATTATTTCTTGTGAGTGCACCATTGAAATTCATGCTCTTGAGTTTGCTTGGTTCTTGTTTAAAGTTCATGATTCACATTCATGTTATAAAAATGATTTGGGCTGTTTTTCATGTATCCACTGAGACCAAATAGCCACCCTTGATTTTTTCCCCTTTGCTTAGACCATTTGAGCTTCATATGTAAATCTTTGTTTGTTTTTACCCATGAGCCTTAACTTGAAAAACAATGTTTCTACCCAACCTTAGTGGATAGGAGAGTATTGAAATATTGTGAGTGGGTTTGACATAAGTGTGGGGGAGAATATTGTGCTTATATGTTGGTGAAAGGAAGGAGTGGTTACCAAAAAAAAAAAAAGACAAAAAAGAAATAAATGTAAAAGAAAAAAAATATGAAAAATGGTATGAAATACTTGAGAAAAATAAAGTGGTGCTTTGAAAGAAAAGAAGGTGAAGGAAGTCCAAAAGAAAGAGGTGAAAAAAGGGTTGTATGCAAAGCATGGTTCTTTAAAAGTAATTGTTGCTCTCCTATTTCCTTTGGTGCAAGCTTGTTTATCTTTTCTTATCCTTCCCATTTACCTTGGCCACATTACATCCTAAATAAAGTCCCTTTGATTTATGCATGTTGTGAATTGTGGATGAATGATTGAGATGAAAATCAAACTTGAAGTTGCATGGTTTTGATGTGTGAATCTGAGTGATAAACTTGAAATTATTACCCACATAAATTTGAGTGATTGAGTGAAATTACACTTCCTCTGAGTAGTTGGGTGTCCAATAGTTCTTCCTTAATTGAGTTAACCATGTACTTTAATTTTTCAAGTGTGGAAATATTGGAGCACTATTGTTATGATTTCTTCTTTGGAATATTCTTGGATGTGAACTTGTTATAAGGTGATTCTTTTGTTTTAGGATTTCTTACATGGTTGGGTGGTGCATTGCTTTGTTATTGTTAAGTTAGGGTGTCCCTTGAGTCGATGTTTGCTTGGTCTGTTGTCCTTAGTGTTTTGTGTGTTAGTTTGGGTTACTTTTGCTTGGGGACAAGCAAAGTCTTAGGTTTGGGGGTGTGATAATCTTCTAGATTATTTGTTTTTTGTGTGCTTATTAAATGGATTTTTGCCCCCAATTGTGTCGATTGATTGAGTTTTGTCCCTAAGTTTAGCTAATTTAGTTTTTAATAATATTTTGAATATTTTAGTTTAATTTCATGTTTTTAGAGTTAATCTAATAGTATTTTTTACTTGTTTACATTTGTAGGAAATAATAAAGATGAGATGGAAAATTGAAGAGATTGATAGATTTGTCTTCTAATGAAAATTGCAAAAAGAAAATAGAAAAGTGGCAGCAGCATGAAAATTGGGCAAATTGATGTTGTGATATGGAGCAAGTGGGGCTCCAAGTCATTAAATTGATGCTAATTATATGAAGAATTGCAATTGCCATTAATTGATGTGGGCCATGACCACAAATTTAGGAGATTTAGTTTTCATCCAAATTAAATCAAATCATGAATTACAATTTGCAATAAGTGCAGCAACGTGATACAAGAATTGCCAGGGGCCCACGCAAATTGAAGATTTGGCGGCTTGCATCTATATATAGCCACAGCATCAGGAGGAAAAAAAAGAACGAGGGGCAGACACAATAGCCGCACAGGAAAAAAAATATAGAGAGAACTATACAGTTTTGAGGGGGAGAAAAGGGAGCAATCAAGAGAGTTGAAGCTGACGAGTAGAGACTCATGATGACTACCTTGCCTTCATCTTCTTCCAGAGTTTGTTCTATTTCTATTATGTCTAGCTAATTTTCTTTTGTTAGAGATAGATGGAACTGCCTAGATAACTTGTTTTGATTCTGGATAATTACTTGTTCTGGTTTGTTTAATTTCAAGAGTTTATTCACTGTTTTCATGTTTATCTACTGTATGATTTTGCAATTGGGAAATTCGTCGCTGTTTGTGAATAAACGATTTGTGCGTGTTACTTAGGAATGAGAACACAACCAAATTAATTTTTTTGAGTCGAAATCTTTCTTAATGCTTCTGCTATTTATCTAATACTCAAGGAATTGAATTAGTAACTTAGGCAGATAGGTTTATTCACCTAAGGAATTAGGGGATAAATTACAAAAGTTAGTTTCTTGAAATTGGATAAACTATTCAAGTTAATTTCCAAGATCGAACAAGTAGGAAAGACAGGGAAATCGATTCTCTAACAATTTATTCTTGATTGTTAAAACCCAATTATTCTGTTGCTTAATTTTCTCATCTGAAAAAAATACCAAAAATATTTTCTTTTCTTACTTATTGGCGAAAGCCAATTTCAAACAATTCGGTCGCTCAAAAGAAATTGAGTTGGCACGTTAGTAGTTAACAGTTCAATCCCCGAGGACGATATTTTTATTACTACAAAGAGATTTGGTGCACTTGCCAAGTAGCTTGCGATAATAAAATCCCTATTGAAACTGATTTTTAATACTGTATATGAGATTTAGTTACGACACTCTTATCAATATTAGGACTATTTTATCATTTCACGTGCATATGCTGAGTTTGTCTGTTTTGCTGTTTATTGATGTTGATTCTTTTGCTCCTGGTTGACGTGTGCTGTTTGCTATATATGTATGATGATGTTTGATGCTATGTTGGTTATTTATGTTAAGTTATTATTGATGCTAAGGATGATGATGTTATGATGCTGGCATTGATGCCGTTGAGGTTGTTTGGATTGTCTGTTTGTGCTGTTGGAAACCCTTGTTGACCCCTGAGTGTACGTTGTTGAGTTAATAATGAGAATGGATTGTGAAAGCGGTATATGGGTACCGAGTTGAGATTGTGGATACCGAGTACATCGTAATGCATGTAAGTGAGCAACTGTACCAATGTCAACTTAGGTTTGTGTTGCATTGCATATTGCCAAAGTGGTGAGCCGTGTGACTGGGAGTCAAGCGAGGTTGGTGTACCTGGGTGCGGGTACGGAATACGAGCGGGACGGTTCAGGGAACCTTGGGGATGTAGCCTGGTTCGGATTGACCGATAGTAGCCATTGGTTTGCTCCTATTGTGTCTTGGTCTCCGCTGGTACTCGACTATCTCGACATCTGGACCCGGAGTATTCCAGCCTATGGTGGATGTTCCGAGAATACCAAGATACCCCAATTAGAGTTGAGCTCATAGAGGGAAGGACCCTTATTGGTCACGATGAGCGTAATTGTTACCAGGACAAACCAGCTAACATTCTCTGGGGGACGGATAGGCCCAAGAGAGATATAGAATGTCCGGGGGATCAGTATCCCTAGTGTGAGAGATCGACCGACATGCATAGGAGTGTGAGTCCTTAGAGGATTGATCCTAGTTGGATAATCGAGGTTGACTGGGATATTATGATTCAGAAGATGCTTGCTGTATATGTTGAATGTTGTTTGATAGTATGCTTTACTATGTTTTCCCTTTCCCTATTTTTATGGTAGTGTTGAGATTTTTATCTCCCTTCTTCTTCCTTTTCTTCCTCTTTCCTTGTATGTATCGATTCTTCAGATGAGCAGCAGTCGTACGCGGACTGCAATCAAGCCAAGGAATTGTCAGATGCACTACCTGCAGATGGTTCTGTCAAGGGTCTAGAACTTGGGGGATATTGAGATCATATATCATGAGGACCGTGGGTGGCAGGTCGACCACTCACAGTTCTTCATGTGTTACATCGGCTCTGTCAGCATTTATGTCCACTCGAAGGGGGACCTGAATTCACTATGCTCGGTTTTTATTGGATCTCTCAGCGACTGCCCTTTCACGGAGATGTGGTATCCGCCACATCAGCACGAGTTCCAGAATGACAGGTGGAACAAGAGGGAGCAGTCTGTGGTTCAGGATAGAGTTGGCAGGGTCTACATAGGTAGGAGAAGGAGAAGTACGCAGACGTTGCACTGCTATCAGTGCGGTAGGATTGTTATCCGCAACGATGAGTCTGTGTGGGAGACCTGGATTCATACCAGGGATGCCAGAGATTATCGTCGTGCTTTTGACCAGGGTGAGGGTAGTTCCAGACGCCCATATCCTCCGTGATATGGTTCGACGCAAGCTTCTGCTAGGGAGAGCCTCTGTGAGCATAGTCTTCTTTTGATGTATTTTGTGAGAGGCAGGCGGGTAGATGGTGTCTATTTTAGGTTTTGTTATCTGTGTCTATGACCAGCCTTTCTATGACCAGTTTACTGTTTCTTTACTCAGTTTGTATAGTCGGTAGGTTTCCGATCCCTCTGTTCGGATCGATGGTACTGTTGGAGACATGATGTGTATACTATGTACATATCTGTTGTTTTTTCTTTCTTCCGTTGTGTATGTTTTAAGTTTTGTTTTTCACGTTTCCGCAACTTATAATATTTTCGAATGTATATCTGGGCTAATGCTAATAAAACGGATTAAGGCTTAGTTAATTAGGATTTTTTATCTTTCTTCTGTTGTGTATGTTGTTAATTTCTTATCTAAACCTATTTACTTTTTTTTTTAGATTCGATGAAGCTACTTATATATTAAGGATAATCTTTTCTTCTACACAACACAATCACCCGATACTGATCTAAGTGGAGATGATATCCTGCATATGAGAGACGATCATATATGATGAGTGATACACCCTGATGCCCCATTAAAGAAGAACTCTAACTAACTAAGCCTTAATCAATTATTAATGTTTGCGCACTTTATTAAAAACAAAAATATAAAATATTAATAAGCGGTCAATCAAAAGCCCATTAAAACATGCACAACGATGAACACTAAACAGATGTGTGTGTGTGTGTGTGTGTGTGTGTGTGTGTAATATGAAACATCCATCAGAGTACGTGAAGTCCCAACAAAGTGACCATAAACCTAACAAAAACTATATAGACACTGGTAATGAAAAGCTACATACATACTAGTCACAAAAACTATTCAAGGAAAAGGTCCTGAGCCTACTTAGCCGGCCTCTCAAACAAAAATGCATAAAAAATATAAAAATATGTTCACAGAGGCACACCCTTACAGACGCATCCGGTAGATCAACACAATCAGTAATGTGGGCATCTGGAACTATCCACACCCTCGCCGAACCTCCTTTGGTAGACTAGCATTTCGAGCCCTCGGCTCCCGGATGGACTCATTACTGCTTATCACCATCCTGCGGCGACGAAAGTGATACCTAGTATGAACTTTTCCCCTCCTCCTACATCTGTGAAGCATGCCCACATGGATCCTAGCCTCTGACTGATCCACCATATTCCACATGTCATCAGGAAACTCATACTGAAGTGGTGGATACCTGTTATCGTGTAAAATTTCTAATCAGCCGAATAAGAAATCAGTTGAGATACACGTATGGATTTTTAGAGCAATCAATTAATTTTGTACCAATGGAAAAATCCAACTCTCAGCAAGGTCCCCAATCTACTAAAGGAAATGTTTGGTTAGAAGGTGAACTCACTACAAAAAAAGCTCATTTAGCAACCAAAATATTGCGACTGAAATGTTTTGTCTCCAATAGCGACCGAAACTGCGACCGAATTCATGATTTTCGTATCTTATATAATTCATATGCTCAGCGACCAAATTATCGACCGATTTGGAGGGTCAAACACGCTGGTCACTAAATCGGTCGCAATACTCATGAATTTCAAAGTCAGTCTTGTTGACTATTTTTGCGACTGAAATAACGACTGATTTAAGTGTCACGGTAATATTGGAGTCAGTTAGTGACCAATTTTAATATTGGTGGCTAAAATGCGCATAACTGAAATTAGAACTGAGCTGCATGGCGTCCGATTTAGCGACCACTTCTTTTTTAATTGTACGATGAATGATTTAGGGACCGAATTTCGGTCGCTATAAATAAAAACCCTGAATTAGCTAACCCACCCCCTTCCTTCCTCACTTACACGATTTCTCCTCCTCACTTCCTCTCCACCCTTATCGTCCACCATTTCTCCCTGCTATGCTCACTATTCACACCACCACCACTGCTACCCCATCCTCCCTCCCTCCGTGCTACGGTTTCCATTCGCCCTCCCTCCCTCCCTCTGTTATCCTTCCCTCACCACTACCACCCCTCCCACGGTCACCGTTCGCATCACCGTCGCCACCACTACAACATCAAGGTAACTGAAATCCCTCTCTATCCCTCTTTCTTCATTCGTTCTCTATCTCCCTCTTTCTCACTCATCAATTTTTTTTTTCATTTCAGGACTCATTGCACACTGCTCCACCACTGAGCCGCCGCCGCCGCCACCACCCTCACCATCACCACAATTAGGGTACATCCCTCCCTCCTTACTTGTTTGTTTAGTGCATGTATTTGCTTTCAGTTTTTTTCAATTTTTGATTCTGCATCACAACCATAGGCTGTAACAGAAACTGGAAATTCATGGGATGGAAACATCTTGATTGATTCACTTGAAGCAAGTCTTGATTTTTTCTTTCTTCAAAAACTTCAGTTGCTATGATTTTCTTTCTTTTGTAATTTGAAGCTTTAATTACCAAGTTGTACATAAAGTTCAACATTAACAAACTCAAGAGTGAAGTTGAAAACTTCCTCAATATGATTAGCAATCACATAATCAACAACTGATCATAAAATTTCCCTTTGTCATTTATCAATATTAATGTATATAATCAATTATATTCACATGCCCCAAATCTGATCCGCGTGTTTAGGGCAATTGATTCATGTTCATGTTGGCTCAACATATCGTACCTCAGTGCTCCATTATGACATCGTAGCGTTGAGCTGGGGGCAACTATTTTATACCGGTATCCAAGACCTAGGCATAACAAAAACATCACATTGTGGATAGCCAAATAACGATCTTTCTTACCTTGTTACGACCTTAAGAGATTAATGATCAGTCTAACAAATATAGACCATATCTTAGTAGGGTTCATTATTTAATGGGGTTATTTAGGGATCAAACTCTCTCATAACTTCCTATCCTAATTATGTGAAAATGGTATCTAAAATTACTTCCCCTAGAAGTAAACAAACTCTATTAATGTAGAGCTAAGCTACTTGGGTATGCATATATTTTTCATAATTTATACACTGCCTCCCTCTTAATGCAAACTCTAACTTGAAAGTTAAAGTACCTTGCAAGTACACTATTCCCTTTTCTCTATATCAATGTTTTTTTTTGTAATGTATAACAATCTATAAGTATCCAGATGTAAGTCAAATCATGTTCTTTCCCAATTGCACTCTAGTTTATAACAGTTTTTCCTTTTAATGGACAATAGTTTGAGTTTGTTGATTTTTATATTTCAATTTTTTTTCTTTGTTTTCTCTGGCTCCTCCTTGGAGTAAGTTGTTTGGTTCTGTGTTTTCTTTCTTAGGTAAGTTGTCTTAACACACTATATTAAGCTTGTGAATTGTAAATAGCTTCTGATTGTGTGGTGCATGTAACGTGTTATGTGAATTATTGTGTTGTTTGTTAGTGGAAAGCAGAGCTTTATAGGATGTGATCTTGTCCTAACGGCAGGATGCCGGTTGTGTGCTGATAATTTAGAAATGATGCATGTGTTTGTCAATTATGTGTTGTTGTTAGTTGAGAGCGAAGCTCAATAGGATGTGATCCTGTTCAAAAGGCGGGATGCTGGTTGTGTGCTAATAAATTAGAAATTGATGCATATTTTTGTAAATTATGTGTCGTTTGTTAGTAGAGAGCGGAGCTCAATAGGATGTGATCCTGTCCGAAAGGCAGGATGCTGGTTGTGTTATGATAAATTAGAAATTGATGCATGTGTTTGTCAATTATGTGTTGTTTGTTAGTGGAGAGCGAAGCTCAATAGGATGTCTGATACAATATGTTATCTTAGTTCGTATTGAAATATGCTGCAATATATATAAGCTCAACTATTTTGCAATATTTATAGGTTAATGGTTTTATTTTTTGTTTTTGTTAATTACTTACGAAAGCCTTAGTTTCTTATTTGAGATTCAATATTAATGAGAATGCTTACCTTAGCATGCATACCTTCTCAATGTACGATGCTCATTGTATTGAATCTTGAATTATCCAAGTGGGACAGTTTAGGGAAAAACCTTTTTCACATAAGTATAATAGTCATTCCCATGTTCAAATGCCTTATATACCTGATGAAATCTCGGTCAGATACATTTACTTTTGTTCTCCTGGTACATACTTGATCGTGGTGGATCTCACCGTGCTCAAGTCGTGCACTTGGAGATCGATGGGAAATGTTGTCCGAATTTTGTTACGTATAAGGCATTTGAATAAGGGAATAACTATTATTAACCGAGTGTGGTAAAGGTTTCTCATTGCATAGGATAGGTTCATACCTTGTCATAAGAAGGAGATTGATGGAGATATTAGAATGCACCATAATATATATGTCATTGTAGGTTTCTCTGTCTATTTAATTGGAAGCAATGGAGATTCCAAAAATCAACAATAGATGTATCATAGGTTGGATCGAAATAAACGTCTAAGGGAAGATTTTAGAGTTGGAGTTGGTGAGTTTATAGAGTTTGTTGTTAGCTAGGAGAGATTTATAAGGCAGGGCGATGATTATTTGAGGTGTCCTTGCTCAAGATGCAAGTGTAAAGCTTTCAAAGGTGTGGATGGAGTGGTGGCCAATCTTTATGAGAAGGGGTTGATGCCTGATTACTATTGGTGGAGTAACCATGGTGAGTCCTTTCCCGATTTTAACCCTACGGTGTTCGAAGGTTCGTACTATGGAAGTGGTGATCAAAGGGAAGAATTGAATCTATACGAGCAGATGATAATGGATTATGCTGGACCCTCGGTTGGTGTTGCACTAGAAGAAGATGGGGGAGAAGATGGTGGAATGGGTTCACAATACACTGAGGAGAATCTGAATCCCAAAGCTCAAAGACTCTTTGACATGCTGAGTGCTACAAGATCTCCATTGTGCGAAGGATACTGAGGGGGGGGGGGGGGGGTTAATTGAGTATGTAAGATTTTCGAAAACTTTTTCCTCTTTAAGCGAAAATTGTCACTTTTCTAAACTTTTGAAAAAGGTTTTGCCAACCAACAAAACAAGTTTTTGCAAAGTTATTTGATTCAAGACTTGATTCTTTATCAAGAAAGATTGATGAAATATAGTTTTTCAGATTAGAACAAACACAAAATTTTCTTTAACTAAGACTTAACCACATACATTCAACAATTTAAAGCAGTTAAAGAAGTTAAGGGATAGAGAGAAATCAAAACCGAGATTTATCCTAGTTCAGCTACCTCCTCTAGTAACCTACATCCAGTCCCCACAATCACTTGTGAGTTTCGTCCACTATCAATCAAAAATCAATTACAAAATTCTTTACAAAGCTTCATAACTCAGGTTCCTTCTACCCTATGATAGCTTACCAGAAAAAGCAATCTTGTAATCCCCAAGAGTCCCTTCTACTCTTGTCAAACCTCTAAGAGTTCCTTCTACTCTTAGATCAATACTCAGAGAGACACCTTCTCTCCTTTCTTCTTCCTTTCTCAATAAAAGAATTGAATTACAGATTCTAAGAAATCAAAAATTACAACTTGAAGCACTATCAGAAAAGACTTTAACTATTCTCAATGAACAAACTCTCTTTCAATTTCGTGTAAACTTTCAGAATTGAATGAATTTATTGTTTTGAAAAACGTTTGCCCAAGCCTTTATATAGGTGCGTGTTGGGTGAAATCTAGGCAAGTATACCTAGTCGCACAAGTAATACGGTGGTGAGACCGGATATCGTCCTCAGGGATCGGTTGTCAATTACCAATTCACAAATTTAACAACTATCCAGACTAAACTATGGTATGAAGAGAGATCAAAACATAAAATAAAGAAACAAAGCAATACAATATTTTTGGTCCTTTTGGACTTTTAACAAACACTTGGAAGGCAAAGGAATTGTGGTTAAAGTTGTCAGGGCTAGACTACACTAATCCTCCCTTAATTGCAATGAAATGGTTAGCAACACAAGTAATAATTCAATTATGACAATCAAGCCTTTTTAAATACTCAAACCCTAATGTCTTAGGTGGAATGAGCCTAAAATCCCAAATTAAGCCCTAATGTCTTAGGTGGAATAACCTGAGATTTTGCATTAAGAGTCTAGACTTATAAGATTGCAAGCACCCCAAGACCTATGTCTAGGCTCACGAACTACTTGGCATTTGATTCATGAGCATGCCTTAACATCAATATTTTAATTGTCTATCAAAGCAACAAATCATTCCATGGGTAGGTAAGCCACAAAAAGCATTAAGCATAGAATCAAACACTCATAAAGAAATAGAAACTTGCATTAAAACCAAATCAAATAACAATCAAGTTCATAAAAGCTACATCTAACCCCAACAAGAAGGGGATTTATCTACTCATAGTAATAGAAATTACAAAAGAGAAAGATAGAAGAGAAGAAGAAAACTCCATGACGAATCCTTCAATCTTCTTCCAATCCAAGAGCAGAGAAAATGCCCCTTTTAGGGTTCCAATTCACCCCCAGCCGCAGCCTCCAAGTGTGGATAAAAGCCCTTTTTTCTTTTGGTTAGAAATCAGTCCCTTCTTCTGTTCAGTGCAGCTCTATTTATAGATCGGGCACGTGTCACGGCCGTGATGGCCATCACGGTCAGGCCGTGACGGGTTCTGCCAAGGCGCGTTTTCAAATTCTGGAGCATCATCACGGCTAGGCCGTGATGCTCTCTGTCCAAGGGTGCTGATCTGTCACGGCCGTGACCTCCATCACGGCTAGGTCGTGATGCTCTCTGTTCTTCAGGGTCCTTCTCATCACGCCCGTGATGGGTATCACGGCTGGGCCGTGTTCCTTTCTGATCTTCATGGGTAGCTCATCACGGCCGTGACCACTGTCACGGCTAGGCCGTGATGGCTTCTACTTTATGTGTCCTTCCCTCTTTGCTCTTCTCATCAGCCTGAAAATATAAAATAGCAGTAAATGCTTTATTTGACTCAAAATTAACTAAAATATCCTAAAACTACTTAAGAGACTCAAAATATTGCTTGAGGACAATTAAATCCAAATTTGGGCAAAAACGAGATTAAACTCGCATAATTAGCACAAAAACCATGGTCTTACTAGTTATAAAACCAGAAGAGCCAGAGGCTTATCAAAATACTCTAAACTTAAATTTTGCTTGTCCCCAAGCAAACCAAAACTACAAAAGACTCAAACTTGGCAAGCTTAAAGGATTCAATCAATTTCGCATAAATTTCATGCAATTTTAACAATACAATTTTTCTTCAATGTTTTCCCCCCTTTTTCATCAATGTGATCCCTGCATTCATTTACTTTAAACAATTGAGAATTTAATCGTTCATGCAATAATCAATCTAAGCAAAGGATCCAAGTCACACACAAAAGGGAGATCACCAATTTCAAACATTTGCCTTCCTCACAAGGGCATTTCATAATTCACTCATTCGCTCAAGTTGTCTAGGCTATCAACTTTCGCTCAATTTCACATTTCAAGAGCACTTCCCTTGAATTTGATTTTCATCTCAAAAATGGTTCCCACGAAAACATGCATGCAACATCAAAAGGTCTTTTAAAGGTTGTAATGGGGCCTGGCTAAAGGTAGGATATTCAAAGGTACTAGGCTTAAGTCCCTAGGAACTAAGAGAGCATGAACATTTTGAAACATTGAATTTCCACTCATTCCTTTTTCTTCTCTCTTTTTTTTTCTTTTCTTCTTTTTCTTTTTACTGTGGGTGACTACAGCCTCTTTCTTTTAATACCCTTTTTGACATTTTTGTACTTTTCTTCTTTTTCTTTTTGCCTTTGGCTCCAACCTCTATTTTTCTTTTTCTCAATCCAAAACAATATATCATATCCTTGTAGCCACCCCAAACTTAGTTTCTTTCAACCTTGTCTTGCTAAGCATCCATGCTCTCCTAATCCTAAGATTGGGTGGACATGGTTTTTCCGGATTTTTGGCTTATACAAAAGGTCATCAAGAAACAATAGGCTTATTAGGCTCAATGTGGCTAACTATGGAACATGCATTAGGGATTGGTTCAATTTAGGCCAAGTAGTTATTTCAAAGAAAATTGCCTAAATCATTTGATGCAACACATAAACATGCAAACCATGAAGAGATTCAAGCAAATCCGGGAAAGTGCAACTTAAAAGTGATTCACACAATTAAAAACAATGTTGGAGGCTCAAATTACTCACCTGGACAATTTTCGTAAATTGTTTGACCGAGATACAACCCCTAATGTGTGCATCCTTTCACCCCAAACTTATCATAAATTATGCAATCACAATAAAATTTCTCAACGTTCAATTTTCAATTTTTCACATGGGGATCAATTTTCAATTTTCAAAACCTAGGGGGAAATCATCAACAATCAACATATATCATGCAATCAATCTATGCTAAATTTAATTAAAATCCATCAAGCTCACCGACACAACAGTCAACACATATATATGACTCAATTGAAAAGAAGCAAAATAATTAAAAAGATAAGGGTTTAGAAAAACTCATGAAAGTGCTTCCACCGGGATCCCACTGCCTGTGATACAACGGCCAAGGAATGCTCAAATTGTAACATAATCCTCCCGGATCCCATGGCATGCAGCATGAATACGATAGTGAGCGCTTGACAATCATGGTGACTTCTTCAAGTGTGAAGGACTTTTCAATATCTCCCAGGTCAAAGATGACCTCTTTATCAACAAAGTCTTCCCAGTAAAAATGGGGTTCAACCTCTTGGACTGGCCATAGTGCCTTCATATTTAAAGGTGCAAAATCCAGTTTCTCAGGCAGAGGCTTGAACTCCATCGTTGGTTGCTTCACAGTGGGAGGTGGCAAACAAGTAGAGAGGATCACTGGTGCTGCTTTGACTTCTGCACAATCTTCACTCGCTGCATTATTAAATCCATCACCTTCCATGTATGCAACAATCTCAGAACAAACCACACAAGTGTTTCTCCCATCACAATCAACACATGCATAGGAGCCAATAGAATCATTTAATTCCAAAAGTTATTCATCATCCTCAAGCATGGTGAAATAGATGTCCTCAAAATGCCTTTTCCTCTCAATCTCTTCAGTCAAGGGTTCAATGGGAGATGGTGCAACTATGTCCTCACAGACAGGTTCTTCTCTTCTTGACTTGGTTGCTCCCACCTCTTCATCTTCCTTTTCATCCATTATGGCATCATCTTCACCATCATCCATCAAGTTCCCATTTGACATTCCGGATAGTTGGTTAGAGATTTTCTCAATACGTGCCCCGAGACTTCGAATGGTAGATTCTTGATTTTCTAAACTTTCCATTGTTGTTGCCATGAAGTTCTACATAACAATCTCCAAGTGAGACCGACCATCCGAAATAGGTTGCTCAAAATTGACTGTGATTGCGGATTTGAAGTTCTCCCAAGCAACTTCCAATGGTGATGGCATATCATAACATTGAGATGGTTGTAGTTGATATGAAGGTGTGGAAGATTCCCAATGTTCCTCTTGATCAATCCAAGCATTGTTTGGAGGATTCCCCACATGGAGTGGAAGTGATGGGGTATTGATTTCCCCATTCAGAATAGCCTACCACTGGTGGAGGAGAGACTGTTGCCCTTGACAACATATTGCTCACCTGTTGGATGTTTATGGACAATTCTAGCATATCTACCCGCAGCTGTAGCTCAGATATCTCAATTTCTTCATCAGCTGGATGATAATAATTGTAGTCCATGATCCTGTCAATTCAAAGTCCACCTCACAGACAATTAAAGCTCAAGATTGAAGAAGCACAAGTTCAAAATTTTAAAAAAATTAATTAAAATAAAACTAACAAAAGAAAGCTATCAAATATATACAAAAATAAACAAAATAAAAATGTCTAAATTAGTTGTCTCCTTGTTACTAATGATATTGGCAAAGCCGATCCCCGGCAACGGCGCCAAAAACTTGTTGGGCGAAATCTAGGCAAGTATACCTAGTCGCATAAGTAATACGATGGTGAGACCGGATATCGTCCTCAGGGATCGGTTGTCAATTACCAATTCACAAATTTAACAACTATCCAGACTAAACTATGGTATGAAGATAGATCAAAACATAAAATAAAGAAACAAAGCAATACAATATTTTTGGTCTTTTTGGACTTTTAACAAACACTTGGAAGGCAAAAGAATTGTGGTTAAAGTTGTCAGGGCTAGACTACACTAATCCTCCCTTAATTGTAGTGAAATGGTTAGCAACACAAGTAATCATTCAATTATGACAATCAAGCCTTTTTAAATACTCAAACCCTAATGTCTTAGGTGGAATGAGCCTAAAATCCCAAATTAAGCCCTAATGTCTTAGGTGGAATAACCTGAGATTTTGCATTAAGAGTCTAGACTTATAAGATTGCAAGCACCCCAAGACCTATGTCTAGGCTCACGAACTACTTGGCATTTGATTCATGAGCATGCCTTAACATCAATCTTTCAATTGTCTATCAAAGCAACAAATCATTCCATGGGTAGGTAAGCCACGAAAAGCATTAAGCATAGAATCAAACACTCATAAAGAAATAGAAACTTGCATTAAAACCAAATCAAATAGCAATCAAGTTCATAAAAGCTACATCTAACCCCAACAAGAAGGGGATTTATCTACTCATAGTAATAGAAATTACAAAAGAGAAAGATAGAAGAGAAGAAGAAAACTCCATGACGAATCCTTCAATCTTCTTCCAATCCAAGAGCAGAGAAAATGCCCCTTTTAGGGTTCCAATTCGCCCCCAGCCGCAGCCTCCAAGTGTGGATAAAAGCCCTTTTTTTCTTTTGGTTAGAAATCAGTCCCTTCTTCTATTCAGTGCAGCTCTATTTATAGATCAGGCGCGCTTCACGGCCGTGATGGCCATCACGGCCATGCCGTGACGGGTTCTGCCAAGGCGCGTTTTCAAATTATGGAGCATCATCACGGCTAGGCCGTGATGCTCTCTGTCCAAGGGTGCTGATCTGTCACGGCCGTGACCTCCATCATGGTTAGGTCGTGATGCTCTCTGTTCTTCAGGGTCCTTCTCATCACGCCCGTGATGGGTATCACGGCTGGGCCGTGATCCTTTCTGATCTTCATGGGTAGCTCATCACGGCCGTGACCACTGTCACGGCTAGGCCGTGATGGCTTCTACTTTATGTGTCCTTCCCTCTTTGCTCTTCTCATCAGACTGAAAATATAAAATAGCAGTAAATGCTTTATTTGACTCAAAATAAACTAAAATATCCTAAAACTATTTAAGAGACTCAAAATGTTGCTTGAGTACAATTAAATCCAAATTTGGGCAAAAACGAGATTAAACTCGCATAATTAGCACAAAAACCGTGGTCTTACTAGTTATAAAACCAGAAGATCCAGAGGCTTATCAGTGCGTGTCAAAATAGATCCGTTGGGCACACTTTAAAAGTTAGTTAAGATCAAAACAAACTTTTAAACAAAAATTGATTGTCTGTCAATCGATTGCCTAATAGATGCATTAAACAAGATTCATATTTTTTGTACTGAGTACATCGATTGATAAATTGATTGGATTCTTGAAAGTTCTTGATTCCTATTGATACACAGATGTGTACATCGATTGTGTTCTTGAAAATCATAAGCATCAGCAGCCCAAAAGTTTTTACCTCGATTTCTCAATCGATTGCATAATCATTTCAAAAAAGTCTTTGCCTCTGTTTGGGCTTATGTATTGATGTGTCAATCGATTGACTCTTTGTAAATACGAGATTCTAATTCTGTTCTGTGTATGCATCGATGTACAAATCGATGAAATGTATTTGAAAAACTTTCTTGGCCTCTGTTTGGCCTTATACATTGATGTAACAGTTGATTGTATGCTTGTTTCAGAAATCACTAGCTTCTGTTTCACTCTATACATCGATGTGCAAATCGATTTACTGAAGCTTAGATTGCATACATATCAAGTTGTTCTAGAATCAATCGATGTATACATTGATGTATAACATTTATACATTGATGTACACATAGGTTTTCATTAAAAAGTAGTTAATTAACTGAAAGTACATAGATGTACACATAGATGTACAAATCTTTCATTTAACCTTTTTCTTTTTAAGTTCAATTTTAATTTATGAAAACCATTTTGAATTTGGTTATTTTTGAGAGAGCTAAATCAAAGAAAATAAGTAAAGCTTTTCTTTACATAATACATTCTAGTTTCCTTTGCTTGAGATTCCTTGAATCTTCAGTTGTGGTTTCTTCATCTTCAAGATTTCCAATCATGATCCTTGTTTTGCCTTTGACTTTCTCCTTTGATCCATTGAATTTATATCCTTTAACTAAATAATGTTTTCATACATGTAATCTTGGCAAATGATTAGTGAATCAAAGTTTAATCAATGCTTAAGTCTAGTTATTAATCAAAACATACAAGAGTCATTTTTCAACAAACTCCCCCTTTTTGATTGATGACAAACTTACCATACTTTAATATGAAAGAATTCATTGGAAGTAAACATACATATATCAGAGTTAAATGATGCAGCATAATTTCAATTGATATGATTACTCCCCTTGTCTAAGTGACAGTTAAAAGTATTGAGGATCATTGACTTTAGAAACAATGAGTATATTGGAATAGTGAGTATGGTTCCCTTTCATTTATGGTACCTTTTCATTTCTCCCCCTTTGTCATTATCAAAAAGAATTCATGGGAGATATAAAGCATAAGCCATATGAAAAACAAGGTGCATACTATTGTTCAAGATATAAAGCATTAACCACAAACGCAAAACATCATATTGTTCAAGATATTGAAGTGAAAAAAAAAATCATGAAACTGGGTAATAAAAACCAAAATATAGCAGCCTAAGCATAGACTGAAACACTAAGAAGTCCTAAAAGATCTAAACATCATCATAGTTGCTTGGCTCTTGAGTGTGTCGTGCAGGTATTGCAGCTTCAGTTTCTTGATGTCCTTCTTCATCAGTAGCAGCAGCAACAGATGCTATGTCAATATTAACAACATCCTCAGAAGTTGGAGTTTCTTCTTCAGGAGCCGTTACAGATGCAGGTGCAGCCAGGGGAATGCCTAAGTGCAGATGCACAGTGGCCATTTGCCCTTCCAAAGCATTGATCTTTAGACTCATGTAGGCTAATGTCCTCTTGATCATCAAATGCTGCTTGTTCTACCTTTGTTCAAATACTTCAATCATGGAAATCAGCTTGCCTATTTTCCCATTCATTTCAGCATACTCAGGTCCAGCTTCAGCTCTTGCTTCATTTCCAGTCAGACTCACCCATTCTCCATTTACTTTGGCAAGTTTTATCTTGCTTATGATGCTTTTTCCAAACTTGTGAGTTACTTGTCTTGCATAGAACCTCTCTTCAATTTCCATTGGAACCTCAAAGTGTTCTAGCAATTTCACCACTAAGCCTGGATAGGGTAGGGTTGCACCACTGGTTTTGCAATCAAGCATATGTCTGATAATGATATAGCTCCAGCTAAGCTGTTTCTTTTCCACCATGGCCCATATCATCAGAAGATCATTATTTTGGACCACCGCATGATTGCCAGACCTGGGTAGAAGCATCCTAGTGAGTACATATTGCAATAATCTGTGTTGGACATGCATAGCACTTATATTTATCAGTCTTCCTTCCTGTGCATTTTCTATCATAAGTACCTTCTTGGCTTCCTCTTTGTCATAGTTTTTCAACCAAGTGCTTTCTGGTCCTATTCCAGCTAGATTACTTCCCAAGTAATCCATCTTAGTAAATTCAGCAAACTCCTCAAAAGTCATCTCAATTCTTATATTCTTTACATCAGCAGAAAATCCAATATTATCCATTTCAAATGTGAAATAAAATGCTTTGATTAATGTTGGATATATATCAGACTTAGTTTGTAAAAAGTCACTCAACTTGTAGTCATTCAAGATCTTTTGAAAACTAAACTCATTGATGTCAAAGTAGTTGAAATCAACAATCCTAGCCTCATGGATTTCTCTATTCTTAAAGTCATTCTTGTAAACAAGTATAGACTCATCATTTGTAAAATACCTCTTTAATAGTTCCATCTTTGTGATTAGATCATCATCCTCATCTTCTTCTTCTTGCTCAATTCTCTTCCTCTTTTTCTGAGTTTCTTTCTTCTTTGGAGTTTCCTTCTCCTTGATCACCTTCTTCTTCTTTTCTTGTTTCTTTGGAGCTAGTTTGGAGGATTCAGCTATCACTTTCTTTCCCTTATCAAGAGTCTTCTTCTTGGAAAGTTCCTTGATTGGAAGCTTGTCCATCTTTTGAGATTTTTCAGGTTCTTTCCTCTTAGGGCGTGAAGAAGTAGGAGAGGGAAAAACTTGTGGAGGAGTGGTTGAGGATGATGAAGTGGAGTTAGAGGGAACATGAGTAGAAGGTTGAGTTTTCTTAACTCATGCCATTGGAGCGAATTCTGAGCTCTGCTAGGGTTTGGGTATTTGGATTTTGATTTGGAATGTGCGGAGTTTTGGAGGGAAAAGCTGGGTATTTAAAGACCTAAGTCAGTCAATCGATGTAGCAATCGATTTATTAAAGGTTTTCAGCTGATAGAACTTGTGAATACATCGATGTACAAAACTTCAGAAATAGATTTTTATCTTTGTCAATCAATGTAGCAATCGATGCATAGGTTGAAATAGAAAGTACCAAGTTCTAACACTTGATCTCAATCGATGCGAGCATCGGTGTATAAGCTGAGACAGAGAGACCAGTAGAAAAAGTATTCACTACATCGATGTAAAGGTCAAGTCAGTGAGCTCCAGGTTTTGGAGACTTCACTCAATCGATGCCACAATCGATTTATATAAAGGGTTGATCTAAATAACCCAATGTAAGTCGATGTTACAATCGATGCATAAGCTCTTCCAGAGAGCTATGCTAAATGGTTCAAGGTGGAAATCGATGTTGTAATCAATTTAGATCAGATTAAAATTGAAATTTTCTGATTTTGGTTGTAGGTCAATCGATGTAGACATGGATGCATAGGGACTTCCAAAGAGTCACTTATTATGTTTTGGTCACTCAATTGATGTATTAATCGATGTCATGATGTTTTTGGTACTAAAAAGGTTGAGACAATCGATTGGTAAATCGATGTTCAGGCACAAAAAAAATATTTATGAGATTATACATAGATTGCTCAATCTGTGTACTAGCTATAGTATAAGGATTTTTGCTTAAGCTTATCGATTGGTAAATCGATGCACAGAAAACAAGTATCAAGCAATCATGCATTCAATATACAAAACATCAAGCATAAGTTGGATCAATTATCCCCAATTCTCTTCTTATGTAATAGAAACTTTCTTTAGCAAGGGATTTAGTGAAAATATCAGCTAATTGTTTATATGTGTCGACATATTCAACAACTATATCTCCACTTTGTATATGATCTCTTATAAAATGATGTCTTATTTCAATATGTTTGGTTCTAGAATGCATTATAGGATTTTTAGTTAGGTTTATAGCACTAGTGTTGTCACATTTGATTGGCACTTTCTTTAAGTGAACACCATAGTCGATGAGTTGTTGCTTCATCAAAGGATTTGTGCACAACAACTTCCTGTTGCAACATATTCTGCTTCAGCAGTTGACAAAGCCACACTTGTTTGTTTCTTACTAAACCAGGAAACTAACGAGTTCCCAAGTAAGTGGCAGGTTCCACTGGTACTCTTCCTATCTCATCCAGCAAAATCAGAGTCAGAGTATCCTATTAGATTACAAGTTGATCCCTTATCAAACCATAAACCCATGTCTTTAGTTCCTAGCAAGTATTTCATGATTCTCTTTACAGCTGTTAAATGAGATTTCTCAGGGTTTGATTGATATCTTGCACACATGGAAATACTAAACATTATATCAGGCCTACTAGATGTAAGGTAAAGTAAGGAGCCAATTATACCTCTATATTTGGATATATCTATTGTTTTACCTTTTTCATCCTTATCCAAGTAACATGATGGGCTCATTGGACTTGCCATCTCCTTTGCATTCTCCATGCCAAACTTCTTCAATAGTTCCTTGCAATACTTTGCTTGGCTTATGAAGGTTCCATCATTGCATTGTTTAATTTGAAGTCCCAAGAAGAAAGTTAGTTCTCCCATCATGGACATCTCAAATTCATTTTGCATCAACTTGGAAAATTCCTTACACAATGAATCATTAGTAGCACCAAATATAATATCATCAACATATATTTGTACAAGTAGTATATTTTGACCATTTCTTTTTGTGAAAAGTGTTGTGTCAACCTTACCTCTAGTAAAACCTTTTTGTAATTGAAAGTTGCTTAGTCTTTCATACCAAGCTCTTGGAGCTTGTTTTAGTCCATACAAGGCTTTGGTGAGTTTATAAACATGGTTTGGAAAATCATTTATTTCAAAGCCTGGTGGTTGACCTTCATATACTTCTTCTTGTATAAAACCAATAAAGAATGCATTCTTAACATACATTTGATATAATTTGAAATTCATAATACATGCATGTGCTAGCAACATTCTTATAGCTTCTAGCCTAGCCACAGGTGCATAAGTTTCATCATAATCTATGCCTTCTTCTTGATTATATCCTTTAGCTACTAATATAGCCTTATTCCTAATTATAATGCCATTCTCATCATGTTCCTAAACACCTATTTTATACCAATTATTTGTTTATCCTTGGGTTTTGAAATAAGTTTCCAATTTTTTTTTCTTTCAAACTGATTTAATTCTTCTTGCATTGCCATAATCCAATTATCATCAACAATAGCATCATTAATAGTTATCGGTTCAATTTGAGAGACAAAGGCCATATGGTTGCATGCATTTCTTAAAAAGTGTCTAGGAGTTACCCCTTTGGATATTTCACCAATGATGTTGTCCAAGGGGTGATTCTTTACAATTCTGCACTCCTTAGGTAGTTCATTATTTTGTTCCTCTTCTGGATTTTCTAGAGCTTCTTCTTCTTTTGCCTTGTATTGCTCTTCTTCCAGTTGAGTTTCTTCAAATGTTTCTACATCATCATCACAAATATCCTTTCCCAACCTTTTTAGGTTAGATTCATCAAAAGTGACATGTACAGATTCTTCTATAGTTTGAATTCTCTTGTTATAGATTCTAACAACCAACCATTGTTAAGTAGTAAGCACTTACAACCACTTACAACCAAAAACATGCAAGTTTGATATGTTTGGTTTTCTTGCTCTATAAAGTTCATAAGGAGTTTTCTTTAAAATAGGCCTTATTTAAACTCTATTTAGCACATAGCAGTCTGTATTTAAAGCATCTGCCCAAAATTGTTTTGGTAAGCTAGTGTCATTCAACATAGTTCTTGCAATTTCCTCCAATGATCTATTCTTTCTTTCTACTACTTCATTTTGTTGTCGAGTTCTAGGAGCTGAAAAGTTATGTTGAATGCCATACTCATCACAAAACTTATCAAATTCCTCATTTTGGAATTCACCTCCATGATCACTCCTTATAGAAACAATTTTCATTTCTTTTTCATTTTGTACTAGTTTGGCCAATTTTTTAAAAACAAAAAAAGCATTATTTTTGTGTGCTAAGAACAATGTCCAAGTATATCTGGAGAAATCATCCATTACTACTAAGGTATACAAGTTACCACCAAAGCTTTTGGTTCTAGATGGACCAAATAAATCCATGTGCAAAAGTTGTAAGGGTCTAGTTGTTGAAACAATGTTCTTAGGTTTGAAAGAGACCTTTACTTGCTTCCCCTTTTGACATGCATCACATAGTCCATCTTTCACAAATTTCAGTTTTGGTAATCCATCCACAAGATTTTTAGAAATTAGTTTGTTTAAGTGGTTCATGTGGATATGTGCAATCCTTCTATGACATAGCCAATTCTCTTCTTCTTTTGAAATTAGACAACATGCATTATTTGAAGAGATATTATCTAAGTCAAACATATAGATGTTATCTATCCTATGGCCAATCAGTTTCAGATTGGCATCATTCTGATTTTCTATCATACAGCTATTGGAGTTGAATTTTACCTTGTAACCTTTGTCACATAACTGACTTATACTCAAGAAATTGTGCTTTAATCCCTCAACATAAAGTACATTTCAACAATTGTTGTTGAGTCACTTCCTATGTTGCCAATGCCTAGTATCCTCCCTTTGTTATTGTCTCCATATGGAACACTTCCACTAGATTTTGGAGTGAATGTTATAAATTTGCTTATGTCTCCTGTCATGTGCTTGGAACAACCACTACCAAGGTACCATTTAACATTCTTGGCCTTCCAACACACCTACAAAACAGATTTTCAAACTTTTCCTTTAGGTACCCAAATCTGGTTGGGTCCATTGTTGTTAGTCATCACATATGTTCCCTTAGGAACCCATATTTGCTTAACA
Source organism: Sophora flavescens (assembly GCA_030762895.1). Classification (NCBI taxonomy): domain Eukaryota; kingdom Viridiplantae; phylum Streptophyta; class Magnoliopsida; order Fabales; family Fabaceae; genus Sophora; species Sophora flavescens. The sequence goes on from CM061068.1 coordinate 131,566,493, forward strand.
TTTATCCTTGAAGGATTTCCAAAATAGCATGTAGAAGCAGTGTGTCCTTTTGTAGCACAATAGAAACATTTGACAAAAGGACTAGTAGATTACTTAGGTGCAACAAAAAGTTTCTTAAAAGCTTTTTCATGCATTGCTGGTTGATATCCTATTCCAGCTTTATCATATACACCTTTTTGTTGTCCAAGAATTGCATTAAGATTATCTCTTTCTAGAGTAAATTTAGAGAGAGTGATTTTCAGTTTTTCAACCTCTTTTTCAAGCATATTACAATTGGAACATGTAGAGTTAGATGCATTTAGCTTACTATTTTTAGCTTCCAATTCCTTATTCTTAATTTGAAGAGATGCATAACATTACATTGTTTAGCAATCACTTTTCTACGTGATATGAGTTGCTTAGCAATTTTTAGATATTCACTATGCAATTCATCAAAGGCATCTTGCAGGTCATCATAATTAGGGGGAAGATCGTTTACCTCATCTTCAATTTCTGTGTCACTTTGATGACTAGTCATAAGGCAAAGATTTGCCTCTTCTTCCTCAGATTCTTCAAAAGAATCCATGTCATTCTCGTCCTATGCTATGTATGCTCTTCTTGGCTTTTTGTTCTTATTGTCTTTGGACTCAAAATTGTCATGCTTGTCCTTCTTTTGAAGCCTTGGACACTCATTTTTGTAATGTCCAGTTTTTCCACATTCATAGCATTTTACATTTGTATTTGAACTTTCACCTTTTGAGAGATTCTTTTTGGGAAAGAAGCTTGAGGGCTTTTTGTTGAAGGTTTTCTTCATTTTGAGAAATATCTTCAATTTTCTGACCAGCAGTCCCATATCTTCTTCAGAATCTTCATCCTCCTCAAGTTCTTGATCTTCATCACTGTCATGAACTTCTTTGGAGATACGAGCCTTTAGTGATAAGCCTTTCTTTTTCTTCTCCTTCTCTTCATGATCATTCAATCTATGAAGTTCCATCTCATGTTGTAACGCCCCTCGTTACATTAGTAATCCAAAATAAAACATAATAAAAACATAGCCCAAATAAAAAAATTTATAAAATAAAATAGTCTAAAATAAATGCCTCAAAAATAATATATAGCAATGTTATTGAATCCTTGCTAAATAAATTCATTTGCCTCAAAACTGGGTGTCTACTAATAAACCCGTCGATAAATAAATAAACATGTCTAGCCACAAATGACTCCTTATTCAATGAAATACGTACTAAGCAAGCGAGGAATTAACTTAGAAAATTCACTAAGTCTTCAAGCCCCTTTAATCTTAGTGACGTCATCCTCGTGCTCTGAAAACAATAATTTTAATGAGATATAATCTCAGTGAATAAAAACAAGTTCTAAAAAGGTTTTCGCAGATAGTGTTGTTCTTAGCCGGTGCGGTAACCGGAAAAATCATCCATGGTACCCGCTAATTTTCAAAATAATAAATATGATAAACCTCCAAAATAATAACATATAAATTAAATCAATATCAAACATTTAAATCACAAACTCATAAACTCAACTACGGTCACATCTCATTGCATTTAATCACATTCACCATGCAAACTCTATGCAATACAACTCCATGAACATGACTTGGTGATTCCCAGAATCACTTGACTTGACTCTTTGGTTCCCAGAACCGGTGTGAATCCCAGATCCACTAAGGTCTATGAGCTCATATCCATCCAATGGCGTCCCACTAGCTTCCCCATCCCGGATGGAGGTATCTCATATCCCATCCCAGATGTGGATATTTTCAATAATCTGACATCCCATCCCAGATGGTGATATCTTTCATCCTATTCCCGAAATAAAATGTATACCGTCATCCCTTCCCGGAAGGTGATGACTAACTCATGCATAATACAATATATCATCCCATATGACGATCAAGGTTTTCAAACTCTATGAGTCAACAACAATAATATCATGTCATGCCAAGTCAACACTATAACATCACCTAACATGCCAAACAACCACAACTCATATATAATGAAACATATTTCTTGATCAATGAGGTATAAACTTCACGCTAAGAAGGAAAATGGAACATACAGTACAACTCAATGAGATTGGCTTTGAAATTTGTTTTGCCATTAACAATTAAAAACAAGAGATGTAACACATTAGGACAAAACCAAAAGCAAACATGTACATGTACTTGTACAGGATGTGAATGACTTATCTTTACCATTATTTTTATTATTATTATAAATATATCCAATTTTGTATTATTTTAATTACTAACAACTCCAATAAATTCTTATACTACCAATTTTCTACACTAAACTTCATATTACCTTAACCTTTATTAAAAATAATTACGTTAAAATTTTAGGATGTTACATTTTCTCCCCTCCTTAAAGAATTTTGTCCCCGAAATTAATATCATACTATCTAACCAAACAAACATAGATTAAAGGTAATGCATCGCCAAACTATGTACCTGATGAAAAGATCAAGATGATGTTGTCTAACATCTTCCCCAAGTTCCCAAGTAGCCTCCTCCGGAGTCAAACCTTCCCAAATCACCTTCATCAATGGGATCATCTTGTTCCTCAGAGTTTAATATCTTGTCAATTATCTAGATAGGTCTGTGCTTAAAGATCAAATTATCCCTCAATTGTATTGACTTAAGAGTTATCATGTATGAAACATCTGGTACGTATTTCTGAAGCTAAGAAACATGGAAGAAGTCATGCAGATTTGACAATTGTGGTGGAAGAGCAAATGGATAAGCAATATGCCCAACTCTCTCTTTAGGATTTGAAAGGGTCTCGTGAAGCGAGGATTTAGCTTTTTAACTGTCATTGACCTCCCAACCCCAGTCTTAGGAGTGACTCTCAAGAATACATGTTTATCTTCCTAAAATTCTAAAAACTTTCTTTTCTTATCGGCATAACACTTTTTACCTCCAAAATAATAACATATAAATTAAATCAATATCAAACATTTAAATCACAAACTCATAAACTCAACAACGGTCACATCTCATTGCATTTAATTATATTCACTATGCAAACTCTATGCAATACAACTCCATGAACATGACTTGGTGATTCCCAGAATCACTTGACTTGCCTCTTTCGTTCCCAGAACCGGTGTGAATCCCAGATCCACTAAGGTCTATGAGCTCATATCCATGCAATGGCGTCCCGCTTTCTTCCCCATCCCGGATGGAGGTATCTCATATCGCATCCCAGATATGGATATTTTCAATAATCTGACATCCCATCCCAAATGGTGATTGTAACGCCCTTCGTTACATTAGTAACCCAAATTAATTTCAATAAAAATTCTTCAAAACTTTTAATTAAAAAACACAAGTCATAAAATTTTTATCAAATAACTAAGTATGAAAATACCTCGTTTTAAAAAAAATAATAGTATTTACAAAGTATTGAAAAATATTATTAAATCCAATCATTTGAATAAAAACTAAAAGCCTCAAAACCGGGTGTCTAATTACAATCTGAGAAAAATAGTATGTAAACCAAAGAACGTCGTCCGCATAATACTCTAAACCATACTACATTACTATCCAACTAGCTAATCAAAGATAACTCTTCAGATCTCTGGATCCTCAATAGCGATGTCCCCGGGCTCTGAAAACAACACTTATAATGAGATATAAAATCCCAGTGCACAACAATACATTTATAAAATGTTTCGAAAAATAGTGTTGTTCTCAGTAAATGGTCGATAGAAGGAAAAACTGTCCATGGTACCCGCTAATTTTCCAAAATAATATATAAAAAGAATACTTTTAATAACAACAAAAATCTCATCAACTCAATAGCATATAACGTAACAACAACTTATCTCAATGTATCACATTCCACATACCAAGTAAATTCTAAATTAATCCAAGTGGCTCGAAGGCCTCATAACTAAATTGGTCTCTTGCCGGCATGCCATAAATCTCACACATCACACGACAATGGCATCCCATTGCCCACCCCTACTCATGAGGAATGTTTCGATGTCACCCTCCTGTTGGGGACATTTCTATTTCGATACCTCTCATGTGGACATGGCGGTATTTCTCCCTTTTCGACACCCCAACGTGTGGCGGTGTTACTTTCGATACCCCTTTTTAGGTGGTATTGCTCTTTTTCGACATCCCAATTATATGGGGATGTTACTTTCGATACCCCATTACGGTGGTATTACTTTTCGATACCCCTATCAAAGGTGGTATTACGACAAACATCATCCAACATATTATAACTCAAATATGTCATATCTCATGCATGTAACAAACTATTCTTCACGAATTAAACAAATAAATGTCTCCCAACAACAAGCAATCACTAATATCACAATATATCATACATGAATAAGCATCTTACAACATTAATTAATCAACTTATTCCCCTTTTAACAAAAACCCCCAATTTTAGAAATTAGGTTACTGGCAATATGCATCAAATCAATTAAAAACTCCCAATTTCATATGGTAATTCATTGTCAACACAAACAATCATATATAATATGGAAAGGGTTAGTAAAAAGTATTGTTACTCACCTCTTGAAGACGTCCAAATAGCTCTAAGCGTTTCCTACTGCGAATCCTAACGTTTGCCAAGAGTTATCATCATCTTCCTCTTCCTAGACTCCCTCTTCCACAACTATCTTTTCTTAATCCTTGAATTTATTCTCTTCTTAGCCGTTTCTGAGTTTCTAGGTGTAATTAGGGTTCAAAAACACACCCTAAGAGTGTTAATATTCTATTTATAGAGCCCCCAATAGCCCAAAACGTGTAAAAACGTGCTAAGCCCGCTTACTCTGTATATGGTGCTGTATTTCGCACATATCTTGAGTTATAGACATTCAAAAATATAAATTTTATATAGTTGGAAAGATAAAAGAATTGTCTACAACTGTTATGAAGACCACAAAATCTGAAACCGACGTTTAGATAGTCAAAACGTGGATAGAATTTTAAAAAACGGTTCTGGCGCTAGAACATGAATAGTGTGTACGAATTTGGTCATAACTTGAGCTACAAGAATCCAATTTGGACGAATTTAGTGTCTATGGAAAGATAAGAGTCAGGGCTATATTTCTTATGCAGATATCGAATTCAAACAAGTTCTCTTTGGTTACAAAATATCCATCTGAAGTTAGGTATCTAGTCATATTATGTGAAATTGGGCTTAAAACACTCAAACTATCTATTTATAATGGGTAACACAGCATGGACCTTGATATGCTTATGTTTCCTATCATTATTGCCGCATTAATTTAGTATAGGGTAGGTTCTTATCCTTATTTTTATTTTATTTTTTTTAAAATCAATTTTACATTATTGTGGAACCCACTGGATTTTTATTATAAAGAAAACAATTATAATAAACTCTTATACTACCCTTTTTTTATTAAAATAATTATATTTGAATTTTTAGGATGTTAGATTTCTCCCCTCCTAAGAGAATTTCGTCCCCGAAATTCATCACATACTCACACACATATTGTAACATATACTGAAAACCAAACATAAAGGTTACCTTACCTTAAACAACAAGATCTGGGTATTGACATACGATGTCCTCTTCCATCTTTCAAGTAGTTTCCTTCGGAGTTAATCCTTTCCCATAACACTTTCACCAATGGAATTGTCTTGTTCCTTAGAGTCTTTGTGCCCTTGTCCAAGATTTGACTAGGCCTAGGCTTATAGAACGAATTATCCTTCAATTGTAAAGACTCAGGAGCTATCACATGAGACTCATCAGGTACATATTTTATAAGTTACGACACATGGAAAACATCATGAAGATTTGCCAATTGTGGCAGAAGAGTCAATTTGTAAGCAACGGGCACGACTCTTTTGAGAATTAGGAAAGGTCACATGAAACAAAGAGTCAGTTTTCTGAAAGACATTGACCTTCCCATCCAAAACTTAAGAGCGCCTCTTAAGATTACATGTTCCTCTTCCTAAAATTCTAAATGCTTTCTTTTCTTGTCGACATAACACTTTTTATCTATTCTGCGCAATGCGCATCTTTCCCTTAATTATTAATCATAATTGCGATCTCTTTGATTAAATATGATCTTAACAATATCTTCTCACCTACTTCGCACTATCATAAAAGGGGATCTACATTCCTAATCACATCATTAATATATATATATATATATATATATATATATATATATAGTCATCAAATATTCCACCAGATAATAAATGTACAATTCATGCCCCCTTAACCTTAAAAAAAATTATTTTTTTAAATAAAAAAAATTAATTTTAAAATGAAGTCAATAATAACATTCATATAATAAAATCATGCACTTAAGCATTTGTTTCTATCCATCCGCCTATAATTAGAACACCTTCACTTGCATTTCATCTTTATAAGCATTCTCACAAATTAAATTTATGGCAAACAATCCACAAAAGAAAAAGAAGTAATGTTTTATACCATCCATACGTAGATATAATAGATCTCTTACAAACTCTACACCAAATTTCTTATATTATTTACATAATGTATGAATTTTATAAATAAGAAAAATAGAGAAAGGATAAGCAGTAGCATTATCCATATACTAATTCTTATCTTAGCCCAAGATGATAATTTCACAAGAAAAAGAAATAGTTTCACCTACTGTTGATAAGAAGATCTAACTTAAAAGAAATCTGATAACAAAATGGAGAATAAGATTTAATAAACTTGCAATTAAATTGTACAGACATTGTGCATAAACAACTATTAAAATATATACCGCAGTAGTACTAAGAAATCAGTTCCATCTTTATCTTTGAGTAGGCACATGCAAATAAGAAATAACATTTTTCACTTTTTGAAAAAATATATGTTTGTTAGGATTAGGCATGTCATTGGTATATATGGAAAACAAATCCTAGGGGTATATTAATCGCGATTAATATCTGATCACTTGAGAGACAATATGAAATTCCAAGGAAAGTGATTAAAAAAAAAACAATTGTATAACCAAATTACAACATAATAATAAAATTTGAGCATATATATACAACATCCACTTTTATTATTCCGAGATGTATGGTTTACGTTCCTTTATGTGTCTCTTCTAACAATTTTTTTTTTCAAGTCTCCCTTCCTTAGGAACAATGATCACATTATTAAACAACACTAGACTATTAACAAATAACACATAATTCTCTTGATCCGAAAGAGATTGCAATTTCTGGTCTAAAAAACTACACTCGCTTAATCTATTTTCTAAGGTCATCTCTCCTAGGAAAAGATACACATCCATAATGGTTACTTTGTTAAATTGCATATTGTCCACACATAGCCTCATACTCCCATCAATTTTTTTTCTTTCACTAAAAGGACTCAACATATTACAAAATCAAACATATTTCTTAATAATAATTAAAGTGGAATTTGACTCATACTATAATTAAACAAAAAATTAATTAGGATCCGATAAAAAAAAAATTGCACCAGGAAACAGTGTGCCAGGAAACATGAGCAAATTGTGATTCCAATTAAGTATGATTTGAATTTGGTAAAGTGGAAAACATAAATGACTTGACAAAATGAAGCAACACTTCACAGGGGAACAATTAAATATGGAATATAACAAATCAATTCAAGTGATGATAGCGTAAATGCAAATGAGACAGGACTACACATTTTGTATGAAAATAAAACTAAGGAGCCACATATACACCGTAACAAAAGAAACAAAACTACAAATTAAAAGATTCTTTATAAAATTAAAAAAATTCATCAAATAACATTAAAACATTTTAATAATCCCAAATCAATAATCAAGAATCTCAAAACCCCGAATCTTCATAATAGACAAATTTACAAGTGAAAACATCAGTTTCCACATTTAAAAAAAAATCAAAACAAATCAAGAAATCACATACTTCAATAATTCATTCCATTGAGGTTTTAAGAAAGTGTTTTACTAACATGCTATAAGTATTACTGTCACGTCACTATGAATCTCCGCCTTAACAGAAAACTAGAGTATGTATCGATCATTGAGTTCCCTCAACTATGCACTCATTAGATGAAACAACAAATACAATAAGGGTTGACACCGATGGATCAATAGACATTGGTTGTGAAGAGGCAACAAAAATAAAAACAGTTCTATTAGAGTACTTTATGACAACAAGTCTAAACGACAATCACTCTTTACCAAGAATAGCATCTAACCCAGATGTAGATAACAAATAAGATCAATGACATAAGGCACGTCTCGATGCACAAGAAACAATTTAAACAAGAGCTGAAGAAATAAGATTATCCCCCCATAGAAGTAGAAACACATGAATCAAATGACAAACGAAAGATAGGTAACTCCAAATTTCACACATGAAAGATATATCAAAGAATGTGTTTCTCCTGAGTCAAACAATAGAGTAACTTTTCTCCTGTATGAGTTCAAGAAATTCAGTCTCCTTCGGATCTAAACTGCCTCGGAATGATGGCGGATTATTCTTCTTGAATTCGAAAAGTCCCACATGCTTAGGGTCCTAGGTTGCCACCACTCCATTAGTGAATGCCTTCATTCCCAGTCAGTTGACGGAGAGTCTCCGCCTGTGCTTGCATAGCTTTGGCTATACGATCCAAAACTGGTGCAAGTGCAATGTTCGTCCCTCGCCTATTAGTCGCCATAAATCTGCTCACTACCAATGATATACTGGGTTGATCAGGTCCAATATCCCAAGGAATAGCATGCAGCATTTATAACTCTAACAAGCATCCTATGCGCCCAAGTTTTGTTTTAGAAAAGCCCCAATGCCACAGTCCGATTTAGAATCGAACTGCTCTGATACCATAAATGTAACGCCCTTCGTTACATTAGTAACCCAAATTAATTTCAATAAAAATCCTTCAAAACTTTTAATTAAAAAACACAAGTCATAAAATTTTTCTCAAATAACTAAGTATGAAAATACCTCGGATTAAATAAAATAATAGTAGTTACAAAGTATTGAAAAATATTATTAAATCCAATCATTTGAATAAAAACTAAAAACTTCAAAACCGGCCGTCTAATTACAATATGAGAAAAATAATATGTAAACCAAAGAACGTCGTCCGCATAATACTCTAAACCATACTACATTACTATCCAACTAGCTAATCAAAGATAACTCTTCAAATCTCTGGATTCTCAACAGCGATGTCCTCGGGCCCTGAAAACAACACTTATAATGAGATATAAAATCCCAGTGAACAACAATAAATTTATAAAATGTTTCTAAAAATAGTGTTGTTCTCAGCCGGTGCGGTAACCGGAAAAACTGTCCATGGTACCCGTTAATTTTCCAAAATAATATATAAAAAGAATACTTTTAATAACAACAAAAATCTCATCAACTCAATAGCATATAACGTAACAACAACTTATCTCAATGTATCACATTCTACATACCAAGTAAATTCTAAATTAATCCAAGTGGCCCAAAGGCCTCATAACTAAATTGGTCTCTTGCCGGCATGCCATAAATCACACACATTACACGACAATGGCGTCCCATTGCCCACCCCTACTCATGAGGAATGTTTCGATGTCACCCTCCTGTCGGGGACATTTCTATTTCGATACCTCCCATTTGCACATGGCGGTATTTCTCCCTTTTCGACACCCCAACGTGTGGCGGTGTTACTTTCGATACCCTTTTTAGGCGGTATTGCTCTTTTTCGACATCCCAATTATATGGGATGTTACTTTCGATACCCCATTACGGTGGTATTACTTTTCGATACCCTTATCATAGGTGGTATTACGGCAAACATCATCCAACATATTATAACTCAAATATGTCATGTCTCATGCATGTAACAAACTATTCTCCACGAATTAAACAAATAAATTTCTCCCAACAACAAGCAATCATGAATATCACAATATATCATACATGAATAAGCATCTTACAACATCAATTAATCAACTTATTCCCCTTTTAACAAAAACCCCCAATTTTAGAAATTAGGTTACTGGCAATATGCATCAAATCAATTAAAAACTCCCAATTTCATATGGTAATTCATTGTCAACACAAACAATCATATATACCATGGAAATGGTTCGTAAAAAGTATTGTTACTCACCTCTTGAAGACCTCCAAATATCTCTAAGCGTTTCCTACTGCGAATCCTAACGTTTGCCAAGAGTTATCATCATCTTCCTCTTCCTAGACTCCCTCTTCCACAACTATCTCTTCTTAATCCTTGAATTTCTTCTCTTCTTAGCCGTTTGAGTTTCTAGGTGTAATTAGGGTTCAAAAACGCACCCTAAGAGTGTTAAGATTCTATTTATAGAGCCCCCAATAGCCCAAAACGTGTAAAAATGCGCTAAGCCCGCTTACTCTGCATATGGTGTAACACCCCGATTTTCGCTGCTTCGTGATATCGGTAATAAATATATAAATATATATATATATTTATCCGAAACTTAGAAAATGATTTTGGATAAACCAAGGTCATTTCCATGTTATACTTATTTTCATAAGTTACGGGGAAGTTTGTGGGTTGAAAATTCAGACGGAAACCAGTCTCAGTTTTACGTGTTTTTCACTGACAGTAAAAGTTTACTGCTCAGAAGACCTAATTTTAATTCGTGAACGAGATGAAAAATGTTTTTATCGTATTTTCTACGATACAGGAAGTTTTAAAAATTTTGGTAAAAAAAAATAAAATAATTTACGTTTTACGGGCGGAATACGTAATCGGGTAGACGACGGAGTGGATTTTGGAGTTCCTAAGAGCAGATAAAGAGTTTATCTTAGGATTTTGAGATGATTCATGGGGATGAATCATATTTTTAAGTCTAGAAGGTTTTTCAGGGTTAAAGTGAAAATTTGGGAATTTTACACTTAAGCCCCTGAACTTTCTGTAAATTACCCTTTTGTCCCTAAATTAGTTTTTAAGTTTTTTTCAAGTGGATTGGGCTAGAATCCTTGTTTCCAATCTCAAATGGTCGTGGCTTAGAAGCCCAAAATTTTCTAGTTCATGGATTGATTCCATAAAGCCTATTTGGAACTATACAAGTTTCCTATCTTAAGTTTAATGCTTAAATTTTCAAGTGGGCCCCACAAAAATGAATTCAAGCCCAAATTTATCAGGCCCATGCTCAAGCCCATGAGGGATTGAAGGCTGCCCTCATTTGTTGTTGGATGAACCAAGCTTTTCTAGAATGTTCAACAATCTTCCACAATATTCTCTAAGATTCTACTACATTCTACTAAGTTCTCAAGTTTTCTCCATCCTTCTAGGTTTTTCTAAAAAGTCTTCAAGAAAAATCAGCCAACTTTGGTCAAGATAAGCTTGCATTAAATGTGGCAACAAGTCATCATGACAATCTATTGACAATTTGCAAACTAGTCCTTAAACTTATGGAATCTTTGCCAAATGGTCCCTATGAGTTATTTGCACTTAAATCCTTTGAAAAGCCACCTCCTTTTTACTTGGTCCTCAAAAGTGGCGCAGCCCACATGCCTATAAATACCTTTCCTCACCTTTCACTTAGTTTCTATTGCCTTTTGTTCAAAAACCTAAAGTTCTTAAGTCTTTGAGTGTCAAGTTTGTGAAGAAAGTTCTTGGATCTTCACTTGTTTTTGATCTCCAAGAGGTGAATCCTATTATTCTTCTCTAATCATGTCTATGTTCTTCAATCAATTTCTTGATTCAAAGTTTATTTCATAGTTGTTCATCACTTTTAAGTTTCTAGATCTAGAACTTTGAAAATTCATAACTAATTCTAGAAAAATCCTTTTGACATGAAACCAATTGGTATGATCTTATAATCATCTCTATTTTCATCATCTAGAAGCATAAGATCATGAGAAATTTCTTTCCCTGATTTCTGGACTTGGCCGAACCTAGGTCAATGTTGTGTTCATAGGTTTTGTTTCATTTTCATGTCTTGATTCATGATTCAATCTTCAAATACCTTGATAGTTCTTGTATCCAAGCATATAGAAGATCAAAAATCAAACTCTAACCTATTTATTTCATCAAGGCCGAAACCCTAGTTCTTGGAACTAGATGAGTTTTGTTCAAAGTTTTCATTAATGATCTTAGTAATCAAGCTATTAGTATGTATGCTTAATAAATCCATGTTGGTTTATTAAATTAAAAACCCTAGCCCTATGAACATGTTGAGGCCGAATCCTTGTATAAAAGAGTTAGGAACTTTTGAGTTTGAAACTTAGTTGTTTAGTCACTAATCTATGATTTAGGTTAATCAAGGATCATTAATCCATGACTTAATCATGATTAGCAATTTTAAGGATTTTGAACCCTAAAAGTCAGCCCTTGGCCGAAACCTAACCCTCATGAGCTAAGTATGTTGTGGTTTGATTTGATTTATTTTGGTTGCAATTCGTTTGAAGGAATCAATCGGGTTGGTTTGACCTAAAGCCGACGGAGGAAATCGGATTAAATTGAGAGGTTGTTTGAAAACGTTAGTTGAGTCTTCAAGAGGTAAGGGGAGCTTACCTGAGGGATTTTCTCTATAACTATTTGCTTTTAGTGTGGCTTATATGATTTATATGTGGTTTGTGATTAATTGTTTATGTTGTTTATGATGTGTTGTTTATCTGTGTATCGGTGTTTGATCTACTTTTAATTTATCTAATTATCTGCAGCCGTATATGATATTGTTATGATGCATGATCTGCCTGGGAATATAATTTTGATAATTGTTGTTGAATGTTATTTGTGAGTGTTGTTTGAGAAGCCTGACAGTGGTCAGTGTACAACCGATTAATCAGATAAAAGATTTAATAAGCTGTGAAAGTTATATTCAATGTTTTATGGGAAATGTTGGAATATAATAGTGGAGGAAAATATGATTTTTGTAAAAATAATGAGTTTTGAGAAATATTATAAAAAGTGATTTTGTGAAATTAATATTCGAAAATACCTTATTTATTATATAAGAAAATTATTTTAGAAGAAATGTCAAAGTTTGACTTTAAGCACATTTTCTCTGAAAATGTTAAACGACGGCAAGTTTTGAAATTATTTAAGAAGAAAGTTTGAAAACAGCAGTACTTAATTTAAAAAGAGATTTAATCTGAAGTGATTTATTATAGTTGAAGTTTTGATAAAAAAAAGTTATTGATGATTTGACGTTATTTTGTAAAAGATTTAAAAAGATTTAAAAGATGTAAAAGATGTAAAAAGATTTAAAAGATGTAAAAAGATGTAGAACGATGTAAGATGTAAAAAGATGTAAAAGATGTAAAATGATGTAAAATGATGATATGGAATTTAATAACCGAGACGTCCGGGTATTAAGGTTTGTTGTATTGTAGACTGGGTATCTAATAAAAGAAGTTAACACATTGTAAAATGTTTTCTATTACCACGACCCTAAGACTGGTTGCAAGGTCTAGGGGCTTCGTGATTGAGCACTCGGACTTTGAGGTCCTGTGTTGTTAATAAAAGATGTAAAAATGTTTCAAAAGATGTTAAGTCGTAAGCTTTTAAGAGCTTTGACAAATAAAGATATAGCACAAAGAAAAGTGTTGAACAAAATGTTTTCTTCCATGCATTTGGCAGACGTGCCATGATTAGAAGAGGGATTACCTTGCGGCGTCAGGGTAGATCATACCAAGATGTTCTCATTGTGCCCGGGGTTTGGACAATGAGGCCCCATCTCAGAGTGTTATCACTGTGCCACGATGTTGGACAGTGTGCGATGGGAGTGCCTGTGGCGGTGTGCCTGTGGCAATCGAGTCTAATCAACTCATCAAGAGGTTGGAGATATCTCATGAGATTAAGTATGAATGTTTAGATGATATATTGAAGTGTTCATGCATAGTTTTTCCAATGCTGATGTTTGGGGTGTGAAACCCATTGATAAACGAGATATTATGATATGAATGAGTATGTTGTTATAGACATGTATATGTGTATGTGCCTTCTATTGTGTTGCGCATTTAGTTATCGTGGTAAATCCATATATTGGCGGCTCACCCTTACAAACATATCAGAATCGTATGAGGGGTATGATATCTACAAGGAGATGAAGGCTGTCTAGTTCGAGGCATGCTGTTGCTGTTTTATCAGTTGTAGTGTCCGATAGTTACGACCAGCTTAGGTAATGTTATGTTTTAAGAATAAAGTTGATTATGTTTTATGTGAGAAAACATATGAGGTAGTATAATTAGAGGACTTATATACATTATGTATTTAAGTGGGACTTGATTGCGTTGTTGTGGTTATGAGGAGAAAAGGAAAAAAAAAATTATCACCATATTTTGAAAAGATAAACGTTGAGAAAACATGATTTTCCGAAAGCAACCAGCAAATTAAGTTTTATTTCCGCAAACGGGTAACCATGTGATGACCCGAGATTAGGGTGTCACATTAGGTGCTGTATTTCGCACATATCTTGAGTTATAGACATTCAAAAATTATAAATTTTATATCGTTGGAAAGATAAAAGAATTGTCTACAACTGTTATGAAGACCAAAAAATCTGAAACCGACGTTTAGATAGTCAAAACGTGGATAGAATTTAAAAAAACTGTTCTGGCGCTGGAACATGAATATTGTGTACTAATTTGGTCATAACTTGAGCTACAAGAATCCAATTTGGATGAATTTGGTGTCTATGGAAAGCTAAGAGACAGGGATATATTTCTTATGCATATCTTGAATTAAAAAAAGTTCTCTTTGGTTACGAAATATCTATCTGAAGTTAGGTATCTAGTCATATTATGTGAAATTGGGCTTAAAACACTCAAACTATCTATTTATAATGGGTAACATAGCATGAGCCTTGATATGCTTATGTTTCCTATCATTATTGCCGCATTAATTTAGTCCAGGGTAGGTTCTTATCCTTATTTTTATTTTATTTTTTTAAAATCAATTTTACATTATTGTGGAACCCACTAGATTTTTATTATAAAGAAAACAATTATAATAAACTTTTATACTATCCTTTTTTTATTAAAATAATTATATTTGAATTTTTAGGATGTTACAGTGATATCTCTCATCCTATTCCCGGAATAGAATGTATACCGTCATCCCTTCTCGAAAGGTGATGACTAACTCATGCATAATATAATATGTCATCCCAGATGACGATCATGGTTTTCAAACTCTATGAGTCAACAACAATAATATCTTGTCATGCCAAGTCAACACTATAACATCAACTAACATGCCAAACAACCACAACTCATATATAATGAAACATATTTCTTGATCAATGAGGTATAAACTTCACGCTAAGAAGGAAATTGGAACATACAGTACAACTCAATGAGATTGGCTTTGAAATTTGTTTTGCCAATAACAATTAAAAACAGGAGATGTAACACATTAGGACAAAACAAATATAACACTAATTCTTTATTAAATCCAGGGAAATATACTTATTATATCAATTCCTCAAACAACATCAAAATATTTTAAGAGTCCCAAATTAAGAATCCAAAAATTCTAATTTTTCATGACAGGCTAAAAGTAGTACTAAATCCCAAATTAATTGTACCTTGAAAGGGTAAGAAAAAATATTTTTACTCACCTCTTGTAGACCTCCAAAAGCTCTAAATATTATCTAAGATAAAAGCTAGTGTTTCAACAAAATCTTTCTTCTCTTCCTTGATATTTTGGATATGTATGGCTCCTTTTCTTACAATGCTCAGTCTCCTCTTATTATTATTATTTCCATTGTACGGTGCTACCACTCTCAAAATAGGTCATGCTGATATATATATATATATATATATATATATATATATATATATATATATATATATATATATATATATATATATAATGCCATCTCCTGATCAAAGGCCATCTAAACCCAATTGTAAGCAAGGCCCCACTTTTAATTCTAAAGAATTAAAAACTGAATTCTTGTGAAGCTGCTCTAATAACATGGAGTTGGCTAAACTTATAATACGTAATAAAACGGGCCTCCTGCTTTGATTAATTTTTTTTTTAAAGAATCCCATTTCATTATATGTTCTTAATTGTTTTCAAACCAAAAGCAAACAAGTACATGTACTTGTACTGGACGTGAATGGCTTATCTTTACCATTATTTTTATTATTACTATAAATATATCCAATTTTGTATTATTTTAATTACTAACAATGCGACACCCTAAAACCCGGCATCACATGGTTGCCCGTTGCGGAAAAGAAACTTATTTAAAACGCTGGGCGCCTTCGGAAAATAACCTTTTATATAAGGTTACTGAAAAGGGTACTCTTTTTTTTTAAAAGGCAGTTAAAAGAAGTTAAGAAAAGGTGACGAATACTCAAAACATGAAAATCAACATCACACATATAAATATTTCTGTCCCACTTGGGATCTTAGGTTTGATTACAAGACAGGCCTTGTCGAACTGGCCAACATACGCTAAAACAACTACTGAAGAAACAGGTAAAAAGAAAACATCAAACGGGGAATAGGGAACTGGGTACAAGACTCAAAAGATGGCTCTAAAAGCCTAGGTACTATCGGGACAACTCCAAAAGCTGACGAACGATCTACCAATGCCTCTTGCATGCAGAGTGACCATAGACGCTACCCCCAGACGAGATATCAGATGCCAGATCGATAACGTCACCATCATCATCGATAGAAACGTCGTCATCTCCGGGATCCTGCGGATGGTACTCGGGATCCTCCTCGTCCTCGTCCTCGATACATCGTGGTCGTCGCACCCTCATGTATAGTCCAGTTCCCTGCCGTCCCAGCATGATCAAACACTTCGCTCCTCGAGCTCGACTGTGCCAAGGGAACGTCCGGATCCATCTAAAAGCACGCGCGCGCATACCCGATACAAGAAGAAAAGAACATAACATAAAGATGTACAAGAGTGAGATACTGTCATAAGATATATCCCACAACAATCATATACATGATAAATACATCGCATAATCATATAAGCAGTTAAATCATGCATATACATAACATAACAGTGTTATATCAAAGGGTCTCAAACCCGCACAGTCAATCTTTGAAAATATACATGGCACTTTAATATCAGGCTCTAACTTAATCTCATGAGATATCAACACCGTTTTCCATTGGAGAAGAATTAGAGTTGGTCAATCTCTTGCCCACCGGGCAGTTGCTTCCATACCCTCATGCATTTAAGGTCTCAGGACTAGCAACGTCACATGTGCCTCTGAACCGGTCACATGGACTGACTCCCAGATACCACCTTGTATCTGATATGTAAGAAAGACACGTCTGCCTGGGTAAATGCACATGAGAAAATATTTTATTCAAAAGGTTTTCTTTGTGTTCATTCTTTTTCGCTGTCGTAGCTCAAAGCTAACGACTTAATCATCATTTCCCCATCACTTGAAAACTTAGAAGCATAGGACACACAGTCCGAATGCTCAATCACAACACCCGAGACCGATGCACCAGTCCTAGGCTTGTGGTCGTAGAAAACAACATTAACTTTTAACAACGTTCTTCACGACGTGGTTAGGACACACAGTCCACAACAACGTGATTAGGACACACAGTCCACAACAACGTGATTAGGACACACAGTCCACAACAACAAAATCATAACGCACTGTCCTCAATTTCAAGAATTGGACCTTCAGTCCAGAACATCATGAAGAGGACACATGGCCCCGAATTAACACTGATCCAAGATCACGTGCGTATAACTGAATACTAGCGGCGACGTCTCGCGTACTAGATTCTCTTTCTTAAGTACTTATTTTTCGTTCAGTGAAAATCAAATTCAAAACCGAATCCTCGATAACCTATCCAGGTTATCGGAAAGTTTCTAAAACATTTAGGAGAAAACCTTTTCTTTGAAAATCTTTTATAAAGCATCTTTGAAATACTTTTATCTTTGGAAATCCCCAATAGGATATTGCCAAATAATCTTGAAAGTTTTCACTTGAAGACACATAGTTCGAAAAGGATTTTTCTCTTGTATAACAGTAGTTCACCAAAACCATTTCAACATTTAAAACAAGTACTTTAAGTTAATGAGCTTTTGGAAAAGAACACCAATCCCTTCATCTTCAAAGCTTATTAAGGTTTTTAATCCTTATAACAATTGAGCACATACACAAGTCTGGCTTAGCAAACTTTCAATCAATAATAGTATATGTTATCAATTCAATGCTAATATCACAGTTGAAAGCAGTTCATCACAGATATGCATTATAACATTTAGAACAAGCACCGTTCAACATCAGATAATAGCATAACAATTCAAGTACATTAAATAACCAAGTAATCTCAATCAACATATAAATATCCAGTTAAACACCTACGCACATGCATACAGTTATTGAATATCTTTAGGAAATCCCCTCTTACCTCACGTCGGAGTTAAGAGTTTTGGATTTGAAAAGAAGGTTCACGAACGTCCTCGCTTCTCCGGCGATGGAAGTCTAAGGTTACCAACATAAAATCATGAGTTAAAAAGAAATCAACTCGAGAACATTAACCACAAGGTATAGGTTCGGTTCATACAATAAACTAGGATTAGGGGTTTCCGAAATTTATGCGACTCTTGGATCTATGATCCTTAAGTGCTAGAAGTTCATAAACAACAATCTTTTAACACAGTTGAATTAAAAATCCCACTAAGTACTTGACTTAGGGTTTTGGCCAAGCATAGGTAAATAGGCTAGGAATTTCTAAACCTTCCAATCTCTTTAGGTTAGCATCCATACATAGTAAGGAGCTTGAAACCATGATCATTTTGGAAAATGGAAAAATCAAATGTCTTAGACCATGAACTCTTAGGATCGGCCTTAACAAGTTTGTGATGTTAGAGATCTTCAAATCATCTAATCTTTTGGACATAGCATCCTTTAACATGAAGGAGCTCTAATCCATAACCATCTTGGAAAACAAAATAAAATAACACATCCTAGGTCAAATGTTACATTCGGCCATCATAGGAAAGTAAAGCAAGAAAATATTTTAAACTTTCCAATCACTTAGACATAGCATCCTTTAACATAAGGAGCTTTTTAGTCCATGGTCACTTTGGAAAACAAAACTCATCATCTTTGCCATAACCATTGAAGGTTTCAGTCTTTTCAAGAAATAGGGGTTAGAAATCTTCAAACTTTCCAATATCTTGGACTTAGCATCCTCCTATATCAAGGAGTCTTAATCCATGATCATTTTGGAAAACAAAACTTAAACACCATTACCTTAAAACTCATTGGTTTTGGTCTTTACATAAAAAATAGAGTAAAAATCTTTAAACTTTCCAATCACTTAGACATAGCATCCTTTAACATAAAGGAGCCTTGGTCCATGATCATCTTGGAAAAAAAATCTTTAAACTTTACAATCACTTAGACATAGCATCCTTTAACGTAAAGGAGCCTTGGTCCATGATCATCTTGGAAATGAAACTCAAATACAAACTCATGCATGTAAAAGTTGAAACGAGATTCATCTAAACCATATACATGGTTTCGGCCTCCTTAGAAAGAAGAGGTTAGGAAACTTTGTTTTACACAACCTTTTAGTATGTGATAGTATGAGTAAATACAAGAATATAGAAAGTGGTTTCAACTCAAGAGGAGTTTTCTACCATTTTTGAGAGGTTTTAGAAGTTAAAGCACATAAAGAACATATGAAGAAAACTTTGAAACAAAAGATGAAACTTTGAAAAAGAAGTACATAGAAGTATTACCCTTAACAAGATAAATAACTTTGATGAAGAACTCTAAGAGAAAAGCTTGATAAAAATGTAAACTTTGTAAGAGAGAAGAAGAAATGTAGTAAAGTGAAAATGTGAGAAAATGGAGGAAAGTGATGAAGTGAGGAAGTGAAGAGTATTTATAGAGAGTGAGGGAGAGGGTCATGGTTTTGAGAGGAAGAAGAAGAGAAGAAAGAAGGTGGGTTGCTTGTAGAGAGGATAAGGAGTTAAGGTGATGTGATGTGATTGCAGAGAGAAAGATGAAAAAGTGAGATTTTGAAAAAAAGTCAAGATTCACTTTTTGAGATGTGTCATAGCCTTCACATCAAGTCACTTCATGGCACTTCATCCTATTGATGCTCTGCTCCATTGCGTATCAGATGGGTTCCCCGATCGTATTTCCCGACGATTTCGCCCGGAAAATCCCTAAGATTTGGCCCCGAACAAGATTTTTAGAAAAACTCCAAACCCACACAAAACATCATAAAAACACTAACCGTCTCTTTCATGAATTAAAATTTTGTCTCTAGCTCAGTAAACTTGTACTGGCAGTGAGAACCCAGACCGGTTTTTGTCTGAGTTTTCGACCGAAAATTTTACTGTGACTTCATACGGTAAAACAACACAAGAAAATGATTTTATTTTAAATAAAATCATCCTCTGGATTTTATCAAAAATAAACACATCAAACATGTATTTACTGATTAAGAAGCATGCGAAAAACACGGTGCTACAAACAACTCCAATAAATTCTTATACTACCAATTTTCTACACTAAACTTCATATTACCTTAACCTTTATTAAAAATAATTACGTTAAAATTTTAGGATGTCACACATGTTCTTTAAGCTTTCCAAACAGTGTAGCAATGTTCATAGATTCTAAGTCTTGAGCTTCAGCTATAGCAGTGATCTTTGGTTGCCATTCTCTTGTCAGGCATCTCATAACTTTGTTGATTTGTTGTTCATATGAGATAGTTTTTCCAAATCCATTTTGTTGATTCACAATATGGGTGAACCTTCTTTGCATATCATTGATGTCTTCATCTTTCTTCATGTGAAAGAGTTCATACTCGTGCATGAGTGAGTTCATTCTTGCTCTCTTCACATCACTTGTCCCTTCATGAGTAACTTGCAGCGTATCCCACATTTGTTTTGCTGTCTTACAATTTGAGACCCTGAAAAATTCATCATAACTCAAATCAGAAGTTATAATATTCTTAGCTTTAGCATTATAACCTACTCTTTTCTTGTCCTCATCATCCCAATCAGCTCTTGGATTATTTGTCTTGGTGCCATTTGCATCAAGATTATGAGGGATGTATGGATCATTCTCAACAACATCTAATACATCAAGACCACTTGCCTCGAGGAATAGTCTACTGTATATTTTTATAAAATACTTTTAACGTCAGTTGTATGATACAACTGACGTTAATAGTATTTGTTTTTTTTTAAAATTCAGTTTTAAAATATCACTCCCCTAAGCAATCCCTGCATTCAGTAAATATCCCAGTAACACAGAATATCACACACATTACAGAATTGCAAAGGAAAAATGGAACAATGATCCATATGTATGTCTGTTCAAAACAATATATATTTATTAACATAGGTTATAAATGTATACTAAGTTTAAACTACCTATATCAATATCCCTTCGTGATGATCATCACGAGTGGCATGTACATCGTCCACCTGTGTCTCCTCGATTATAGTAGGCATGTTTGTTGAAAAAGGAGTCTCAGGAATATCAAGATTTGAATCTTCATTTTCATCACTACCATTATACATGCTTTTTCCTTGGAGAACCACAGACAACCTTTTGTTAGAAGGATCAGTGATGTAGAACACTTGTTTTGCTTGGGAAGCCATTATGAAAGGCTCATTTATATGACCTAACTTGTTGAGGTCTACCAATGTGAACCCCAATTCGTCGGTTTGTACACCACCGTTACTATCAACCCACTTACATTTAAATACCGGCACCGTAAGCTTAGTGTAATCGAGCACCCAAATATCTTCAATATATCCAAAGTAAGGTGTCGGTCTTTGAACTGGGTTCTGTGTCCTTTGTACTAGAGAAGTGCATTGCTTCGGCCACGATCATAACCCCACTATTTTGCATGGTACTCTTGTTATCTTGTTCCTTTGTATAAAAGGAAAAGTTATTTATGTCGTATCCGTTCCAACATATGACGTTGAAGTTAGGCCCACGTGCTAGCCATTTTATGTCATCAAAAGCAGTACTACCATCCTTAAGCATTTATTCCTTGAACCATGGTAAGAAAGTCTTGTTATGCTTGTTCAACAACCACCTTTCACTCATTCGAGGGTTTTCTTGATTGACTTTTCTTTTATGTTCAAATAAGAAAGGCTGAACACATTCGATGTTGTTCAATACATACAAATGTGCTTGAAGCACTTCCTCCCGATCCTTCCTATTAATTCTTAAGCCATGTGTACCCTTACCTTGACATCTAGTCTCATCATGCCGAGGCTTAGGAACCCCTATAGGATCCGTGTTATGAAGGTAGTCCGAACAAAACTCAATAGCTTCTTCTGCAACATACCTTTGAACAATAGATGCTTCCGGACGATGAGGATTCTTCACGTACCCTTTTAAGATCTTCATGTAGCGCTCAACTGGGTACATCCATCTCAGAAAAACCGGCCCACATAATCTAATCTCCCTCACCAAATGAACAATTAAGTGAACCATTATGTCGAAAAAGGAAGGAGGAAAATACATCTCCAATTGGCACAAGATTGTAGCAGCCTCAACTTCCAAGTCATCCAACATATGGGGGTCAACGACTTTGCTACATATAGAATTGAAGAATGAGCACAACCGAGTAATGGCATGTCTCACATTTTTTGTAGCAATACCACGAATAGCAACGGGCAGAAGTTGTTGCATCAAGATGTGACAATCATGAGACTTCAAGCCAACCAATTTAAGATCACTAGAGACAAGCCTCTTCATATTTGAAGAGTAACCATGTGGAACTTTGATGCCCTGAAGACACCCGCATGAAACTTTGTCTCTCTTTTTTTGACAAAGTATGACATCTTTGGCGGCAAATAAGTCCGCTTACCATCCTCAACAAGCTGGAGCTAACTGCTCTCATATACCCATAGCAACGAGGTCGAGACGAGCATTCACACCATCCTTTGTCTTGCCCCTGAATGTTGAGAAGCGTCCCGATCACACTATCACACACATTTTTCTCCACATACATCGCATCAATGCAAAGGTGTCGACATCAAGCTTGCGCCCGATATGGAAGATCAAAGAATATCGACCTCTTCTTCCATATGTTTTTCTCAACAGCTTTACCTTTCTTTTTGGACTTGCCGAATATAACATCGATGTCCTTTACCCTCCGATAAACCTGCTCTCCAATTAAGGCCGCTGGCGCTTCTTACATCTCTTGGCATCCATTAAAAGCTTTTTTCATCTTACGATATGGGTGATCACGTCTAAGAAATCTCCGATGCCCAAGGTAAACCGTCTTCTTTCCATGATGCAACCGAGTGTAGCATGTGCCTTCTTCACATATAGGGCATGCTTTATTCCCCTTGACACTGCATGCCGGACAAGTTACCGTATCTTTGGAAAGTCGTTGATGGTGCAAAATAACATGGCACGAAGCTTGAAAGTCTCATGAGAATACCCATCAACTACATCAACACCTTCCACCCACAACGTTTTCAAGTCTTCAATCAAGGGACCTAGATAAACATCTAAGTCATTTCCCGGTTGCTTTGGGCCCGAAATCATCATAGACAACATCATGTATTTGCGCTTCATGCACAACCAAGGGGGCATGTTGTAAATCACCTGTGAGAACAGGCCATGAACTATGAATACTACTCATGTTACCATAAGGCTTCATTCCATCCGTAGCAAGTCCAAGCCTTAGGTTTCTTGGCTCATCGGCGAAATCCGAAAACATAGTATCGATATTCTTCCATTGAATAAAATCAGCAGGATGACGAACCTTTCCATCACGTTTCCTCTCATCATTATGCCATATAAGATTCTTCGCATCTTTCGCATTGGCAAACAATCGCTTGAACCTTGGAATTATTGGAAGATACCACAACACCTTCGCAGAAGGACCCTTTTTTCTCACATCATCAACATCATCATCATCATCATCACCACCCTTCACTTTGTATCGTGATAACCCACATTTGGGGCAATCGTGTTTGTCTTCATGAACACCGGTGTACAATATACAATCATTGGGGCATGCGTGTATCTTCTTATACTCCATACCCATAGGACACAATACCTTCTTGGCCTCATAGTTACGGTCAGGCAATGTGTTGTCCTCTGGAAGCAAGTCTTTCAACACTTCAAGCAATTCCGTGAAGCTTTTATCGCTCCAACCATTTCTCGCCTTCACACAAACCAATTTTAGCACTGCCGACAACCGTGTATGAGTAGTACACCCTGGATATAAAGGCTTATCCGCATCACCGCACAACCTATCATACACATGCGCTCGATGAAAAGATTCTTGTCCAATATCACGGATCATGTCCTCTACTCGATCATCCTCCATATCTACGTCAACGTCCTCACTTTGGGAGACACTCGCTGTATTACTACTCAACAACATATCACCATGCCATATCCATCTTGTATAACTCAAGCAAATCCCTTCACAAATCAAATGAGTACGTATATCCTTCACCGTACATTTCCTCGTATTCAAACACTTGACACAAGGACAACAGAACATTCCATTACTATTAGGAACATTCCTTTGAGCAAATTCTATAAATTCTCCCACCCCCTTCAAATACTCAGCACTAGTTCGCTTACAAACCATCCAACTACGATCCATAACTAGATAGGTCCTGTAGATATACAAAACATATATATATCCAATATAAGGACAATACGGGAGATTGAAAACTATAGTTTTTAAAGATTAATTTCCAAGCACTGGTCACGGCCTGGCAGTGATGTCCATCACGGCCGTAGCGTGCCAGCCCAATGAGCAGAACCATGCCATCACGTGCAGGCGGGCGATCACGGCGTGACGGATCAACCAGCAGAGCAACATGCACTCAAAACCAAAAACAGAGACGTACATTCCAAACAACCCAAACTCACGGTTTCAAGTTTCAACTACTGACACTACAGTTTCAACATACACTCAAAACCAAAAATACAAAAACGTGCCCTAAATACTCACCAGAAATAGGTGCTCGCGTGGTGGTGGGGAGGGGAGCTCGAGTGGTGGCCAACGTTCGATGTGGTTACTGAGAGCAGAGGGACAAGGAGAGTTAGTGCGCGGGAAGGGGAAAGAGAGATGTACGTCAAGTTATTGCAAAGAATGAATGGAAAGACAGAGTTAGGGTTAATAGTGTACCTCACGGTGGTGGCGAAGAAGCCCTCGCGGTGGTTGCGGTGGAGATGAGCTCGCGATTAGGGTTATGTGATGGGTGAGAGTGAGGGTTGAGAGTGATTTAGGGTTGAGCGTGATGAAAAGAGAAAAGAGACGTACGTACAGAGCGAAATGCAGAAGGCGCGCGGGTGTAAACATATTAAAACAACATTTAACGTCAGTTGTATTAAACAACTGACGTTAAAATTAATTTTTTAACGTCAGTTTTATTAACAAACTGACGTTAAATATTAATATTTTAAAAAAAAACACTTTTAACGTCCGTTGTTGAATACAGCTGACGTTAAAAGTGTTGTGTCTCTGTATAAAGTAACATTCTTCTGTAACAGTCTGTAATACTGCCTCTTCTTTTCCTCTATATTTCTATTCCTTCACAAAATGGCTCTGAGACCTGTGTTAATTGAGTGACAATAGGGCATTTCAGATAGCTAGGGATATAGGATTATTTACGTCAGCTATTTATTTAACTGAAGTAAAAATCACACTTTTAACGTCAATTGTATAAACAACAGATGTTAAAAATAAATATTTTTTATTTTAAAAACACTTTTAACTTCAGTTTTATTCAACAACTGACGTTAACAGACCTGTGTTAAGAGTGACAACAGGGCGCGCATTTCAGATAGGGATATAGGATTATTTACGTCAGCTGTTTATTTAACTGAAGTAAAAATCACACTTTTAACGTCAATTGTTTATACAACTGACGTTAAAAATAAATATTTTTTATTTTAAAAACACTTTTAACGTCAGTTTTATTCAACAACTGACGTTAAAAGTGTATAAGTTTCTTCCTATTCCTTCGGGCGTTTTCTTTTTTGCACGTTTATAATATATGACTGCCAACTCCCAATGCACCTTGGAACCTAATGCTCTTAATGATCAATTTAATTTTTTAGCAACTTACGACACCTAGTAACTTCATCTCCTACTCCTATAAATAGCTTCCTTCCTTCCTTTAATTTTAATTTTCTGCTTCACAATATGGCTCTGCCATGGAGATTAACTTCATCACTCTTTCTTCCTATACCTAGACTTAAAGGTCTCTGTCTTAATGGTCAAACAACTTTTGAGGTTGTGTAAATCGCATTACATGGGTGATAAGGGTGTGTAAATCGCATTATGTGAATTGCACACACCATCATCCTTCTGGAGAATCAGCAGCTACAGTTCCAAAATCTCAGCTTTGGAACCAAGTGGCTATTCCAAGAATATTGCTGAAACAGATCGAGTGCACCCTTCACCCTGCCACGGCTCCAAAGTGACTGTGGATTCAGATGGAGCATCGACTTCAAATGAGGGAGGGGATGCATTCAATGTTGGAGATTCTGAGGACAGGATTGAGAAGAAAATGATGTTGAAGCAGAAACTTTTTTATATTTTAGTGCTATATTGCGGAAATTTTTTATCTTTTAAACATGTAATTGTAACTTATGAATCGCTTCAATGAGATACGATTTGATTATACATATATAACTTGTTTTATGTTAAGTGTTTATTTATTTTAATTTGCACAAGAATTTGTTAATTTACTAATTCAAGCTAATTAATTAAGATTAAAAATAAACTTTTTTTAAAAAAAAAGATTAGAAATAAACTGCACTATATGGAGTGATGATCTGCGTTAAGAGTGGCAACAGGGAGATGACAACGAAAGAAAGATAGGAATGAGTTGATTATTTACGTCAGTTATTTATTTAACTGAAGTAAAAAATCACACTTCTAACGTCAGTTTTATAAACAACTGACGTTAAAAGTTTTAATAATTTCTTGCAAAACACTTTTAACGTCAGTTCATTAAACAACTGACGCAAATAGTGATTTCATATTTACAAAACTGCCACCGCCTCACTTTTAACGCCAGTCCTTAAAACAACTGACGTTAACAGTGAATTAATAAAGTCTGATATTTACAAAACTGCCACCGCCCCCGTTTTAATGTCTAGTTTTTGGTTAACTGACGTAAACCTTTACCGTCTAATGTATATTTTCCACTAGTGAAAACAAGTTTTTACAAAGTTATTTGATTCAAGACTGGTTCTTTATCAAGAAAGATTGATGAAAGATAGTTTTTCAGATTAGAACAAACACAAAGTTTTCTTTACTAAGACTTAACCACATACATTCAACAATTTAAAGCAGATAAAGAAGTTAAGGGATAGAGACAAATGCAAACTGAGATTTACCCTGGTTTAGCTACCTCCTCTGGTAACCTACATCCAGTCCCCACAATAACTTGTGAGTTTCATCCACTATCAATCAAAAATCAATTACAAAATTCTTTACAAAGCTTCACAACTCAGGTTCTTTCTACCCTGTGACAGCTTTCCAGTAAAAGCAATCTTGTAATCCCCAAGAGTCTCTTCTACTCTTGTCAAACCTCTAAGAGTTCCTTCTACTCTTAGATCAATACTCAGAGAGACACCTTCTCTCCTTTATTCATCCTTTCTTAGTAAAAGAATTGAATTACAGATTCTAAGAAATCAGAAATTACAACTTGACGCACTATCAGAAAAGACTTTAACTATTCTCAATGAAAAATCTCTCTCTCAATTTCGTGTAAACCTTCAGAATTGAATGAATTTGTTATTTTGAAAAACGTTTGCCCAAGCCTTTATATAGATGTGTGTCAAAATAGATCCGTTGGGCACACTTTAAAAGTTAGTTAAGATCAAAACAAACTTTTAAACAAAAATTGATTCTGTCAGTCAATCGATTTCCTAATTGATGTATTAAACAAGATTTATAATTTTTGTACCGAGTACATCGATTGATCAATCGATTGGATTCTTGAAAGATCTTGATTCCCATTGATACACAGATGTGTACATCGATTGTGTTCTTGAAAATCACAAACATCAGCAGCCTAGAAGTTTTTACATCAATTTCTCAATCAATTGCATAAACATTTCAAAAAAGTCTTTACCTCTGTTTGGGCTTATGCATCGATGTGTCAATCGATTGGCTCTTTGTAAATATGAGATTTTACTTCTGTTGTGTGTATGCATCGATGTACAAATCGGTGTAATGTATATGAAAAACTTTATTGGCCTCTTTTTGGCCTTATACATTGATGTATCAATCGATTGTATGATTGTTTCAGAAATCACTGGCTTCTGTTTCACTCTATTCATCAATGGGCAAATCGATTTACAGAAGCTTAGATTGCAGACATACAAAGTTGTTCTAGAATCAATCGATATATACATTGATGTATAACATTTATACGTTGATGTACACATAGGTTTTCATTAAAAAGTAATTAATTAACTGAAAGTACATAGATGTACAGATCTTTCATTTAACCTTTTTCTTCTTAAGTTCAGTTTTAATTTATGAAAACCATTTTGTATTTGGTTATTTTTGAGAGAGCTAAATCAAAGAAAATAAGTAAAGCTTTTCTTTACATAATACTTTCTAATTTCCTTTGCTTGAGATTCCTTGAATCTTCACTTGTGGTTTCTTCATCTTCAAGAATTCCAATCATGATCCTTGCTTTGCCTCTCTCCTTTGATCCTTTGAATTCATATCCTTGCACTAAATGATCTTTTCATAACATGTAATCTTGGCAAATGATCAGTGAATCAAAGTTTAATCAATGCTTAAGTTTTTTAGTTATTAATCAAAACATACAAGAGTCATTTTTCAACAAACTCCCCCTTTTTGATTGATGACAAACTTACCATACTTTAATATGAAAGAATTCATTGGAAGTAAACATACATATATCAGAGTTAAATTATGCAACAGAATTTCAATTGATATGACTACTCCCCCTGTCTAAGTGACAGTTAAAAGTATTTAGGATCATTGACTTTAGAAACAGTGAGTATCTTGGAATAGTGAGTATGGTACCCTTTCATTTATGGTACCCTTTCATTTCTCCCCCTTTGTCGTTATCAAAAAGAATTCATGGGAGATATAAAGCATAAGCCATATGAAAAACAAGGTACATACTAAAGTTATTCATCCATTAACCACAAACTCAAAACATCATATTGTTCAAGATATTGAAGTGAAAAAAAAAATCATGAAACTGGGTATTACAAACCAAAATATAGCAGCCTAAGCATAGACTTAAACACTAAGAGGTCCTAAAATATCTAAACATCAACATTGTTTCTTGGCTCTTGAGTGTGTTGTGCAGGTATTGCAGCTTCAGTTTCTTGATGTCCTTCTTCATCGGTAGAATCAGCAGCAGATGCTCTGGCAATATTAACAACATCCTCAGAAGTTTGTGTTTCTTCTTGAGGAGCTATTGCAGATGTAGGTTCAGCCAGGGGAATGCCTAAGTGCAGATGCACAATGGCCATTTGCCCTTCCAAAGCATTGATATTTAGACTCGTGTAGTCTAATGTCCTCTTGATCATCAAATGTTGCTTGTCCTGTCTTAGTTCAAATACTTCAATCATGGAAATCAGCTTGTCTATTTTCCCATTCATTTCAGCATACTCAGGTCCAGCTTTAGCTCTTACTTCATTTCCAGTCAGCCTTACCCATTCTCCATTAATTTTGGCAAGTTTCATCTTGCTTATGATGCTTTCTCCAAACTTGTGAGTTACTTGTCTTGCATAGAACCTCTCTTCATTTTCCATTGGAACCTCAAAGTGTTCTAGCAATTTCACCACTAAGCCTGGATAGGGTAGGGTTGCACCACTGTTTTTGCAATCCAGCATATGTTTGATAATGATATAGCTTCCGCTGAGCTGTTTCTTTTCCACAATTGCCCACAACATTAGAAGATCATTATTTTGGACCACAGCATGATTGCCAGACCTGGGTAGAAGCATCCTAGTGAGTACATATTGCAGTAATCTATGTTGGATATGCATAGCACTTATATTTATCAGTCTTCCTGTGCATTTTCTATCAGAAGTACCTTCTTGGCTTCCTCTTTGTCATAGTTTTTCAACCAAGTGCTTTCTGGTCCTATTCCAGCTATATTACTTCCCAAGTAATCCATCTTAGTAAATTCAGCAAATTCCTCAGAAGTCATCTCAATTCTTATATTCTTTACATCAGCAGAAAATCCAGTATTATCCATTTCAAATGTACAATAAAATGCCTTGATTAATGTTGGATATATATTAGACTTAGTTTGTTAAAATTCACTCAGCTTGTAGTCATTCAAGATCTTTTGAACTAAACTCTTTGATGTCAAAGTAGTTGAAATCAATAGTCCTAGCCTCATGGATTTCTCTATGCTTAAAGTCATTCTTGTAAAGAAGTATAGACTCATCATCAGTAAAATACCTCTTTAACAGTTCCATCTTTGTGATTAGATCAACATCCTCATCTTCTTCTTCTTGCTCAATTCTCTTCCTCTTTTTCTGAGTTTCTTTCTTCTTTGGAGTATCCTTCTCCTTGATCGCCTTCTTATTCTTTTCTTGTTACTTTGGAGCTGGTTTGGAGGATTCAGCTATCACTTTCTTTCCCTTATCAAGAGTCTTCTTCTTGGCAAGTTCCTTGATTGGAATCTTGTCCATCTTTTGAGATTTTTCAGGTTCTTCCTCTTAGGGCGCGAAGAAGCAGGAGAGGGTAAAACTTGTCGAGGAGTGGAGGATTGGGTTGAGGATGATGAAGTGGATTTAGAGGGAACATGAGTAGAAGGTTGAGTTTGCATAACTCGTGTCATTGGAGCGAATTCTGATCTCTTCTAGGGTTTGGGTATTTGGATTTTGCTTTGGAGGGAAAAGATGGGTATTTAAAGACCTTTGTCAGTCAATCGATGTAGCAATCGATTTATTAAAGGTTTTCAGCTGATAGAACTTGTGAATACATCGATGTACAAAACTTCAGAAATAGATTTTTATCTTTGTCGATCAATGTAGCAATCGATGTTGTAATCGATTTATATTAGATTAAAATTGAAATTTTCTGGTTTTTGTTGCAGGTCAATCGATGTAGACATGGATGCATAGGGACTTCCAGAGAATCACCTATTCTATTTTGGTCACTCAATCGATGTGCTGATGTTTTTGGTACTGAAAAGGTTGAGACAATCGATTGGTAAATCGATGTTCAGACACGAAAAAAATATTTCTGAGATTATACATAGATTGCTCAATCTATGTACTACTTATAGTATAAGGATTTTTGCTTAAGCTTATCGATTGGTAAATCGATGCACAGAAAACAAGTATCAAGCAATCATGCATTCAATATACAAAACATCAAGCATAAGTTGGATCAATTATCCCCAATTCTCTTCTTATGTAATAGAAACTTTCTTTAGCAAGGGGTTTAGTGAAAATATCAGCTAATTGTTTAGATGTGTCAATATATTCAACAACTATATCTCCATTTTGTATATGATCTCTTATAAAATGATGTCGTATTTCAATATGTTTGGCTCTAGAATGCATTATAGAATTTTTAGTTAGGTTTATAGCACTAGTGTTGTCACATTTGATTGGCACTTTCTCTAAGTGAACACCATAGTCGATGAGTTGTTGCTTCATCCAAAGGATTTGTGCCCAACCACTTCCTGCTGCAACATATTCTGCTTCAGCAGTTGACAAAGCGACACTTGTTTGTTTCTTACTAAACCAAGAAACTAATGAGTTCCCAAGTAAGTGGCAGGTTCCACCAGTACTCTTCCTATCTAACTTGCATCCAGCAAAGGCAGAGTCAGAGTATCCTATTAGATTACAAGTTGATCCCTTAGCATACCATAAAACCATGTCTTTAGTTCCTAGCAAGTATTTCATGATTCTCTTTACCGCTGTTAAATGAGATTCCTTAGGGTTTGATTGATATCTTGCACACATGCAAACACTAAACATTATATCAGGCCTACTAGCTGTAAGATAAAGTAAGGAGCCAATTATACCTCTATATTTGGATATATCTATTGTTTTACCTTTTTCATCCTTATCCAAGTAACATGATGGGCTCATTGGACTTGCCATCTCCTTTGCATTCTCCATGCCAAACTTCTTCAACAGTTCCTTGCAATACTTTGCTTGGCTTATGAAGGTTCCATCATTGCATTGTTGAATTTGAAGTCCTAAGAAGAAAGTGAGTTCTCCCATCATGGTCATCTCAAATTCATTTTGCATCAACTTGGAAAATTCCTTACATAATGAATCATTAGTGTTACCAAGTGACTTCAATCTCAAGAGGGGGTAAAAATATGACCGTTTTGAATAGTTGTCACGCGTTTTCTGCACTTTCTGTGACGTATAATCGATTATGGAGCTTCCTGTAATCGATTATGACATATGATAATCGATTATGGCCATCTGATAATCGATTATGAGGCTTCTGTTTTCAGTTGAGTTTTCCAGAAACCAATAATCGATTATGGACTTCCACATAATCGATTATGACAATTCTTTTGTTAGAAAAATGATGTTTTTCAACCTTAAGAACATTCTTAACTATTATGAAAACCATTTTTCAACCTTTAGCTCATTTCATAAATTATTAAAATCATTTTTCCAAATCTTTGAAAAACCTTAAGCCCATTTTCAATTTTAAAACCCAATTTTAGTTATTTCAATTTTTAATAGTCAATCCTACACTTGAATCTTACAAATAATCCTAAGACCAAACTCAACTATATACCCTTGAAGTTCTTCTTTTGGTCTTGGATAATCCGTCCTTGATCTTGCACTTTTCTTTTCTCAATCAATTGCTTTCCTTTTGTTGCTCATCATCAAAATTAATTTCCTGAAAGTACATAGCATCCACATTCTCCCCCTTTTTGATGATGACAAAACAATATTGAGATTTTTGAAAAACTTAGGTGGGAGGTTAGTCACAAATGTCATATAAAATATAATCAGAGTGGTTAGCGTATATGAGAAGCATTAAGTGTAAAAAGTCCCCCTTGCTAAGTGCATATATCAATGGGGTCTTAAATAAAATTTAACATTTAGAGCTCCCCTTACTTAGTGCCATATAATAAGGATATGAAAATTAATTTCAATGACACAAGAAATGCCATTTAAGTCACTTTGCTTTCAAAGAATTTTCAAGTTCAAGTGCATTAAGAAAATGGCATTACTATGTTTTTCCAAACATGCAAATATATCCATTCAATCCATATATTCATCCCTATCTTCATCCAAATTTATTCAAGTATATTTTTGCCTATTTCAACCAAACAATCCTTCCAATTGTCATTCAAATCTATTTCCATTCAATCAAATCAATTTTCCAAGCATATGGATATTCATCCAAATGTATCTATTTCATAAAAAAAATAATCCAATGTATATAGCAACATTCCAATGCAGATCTCTCCCCCTTTTTGTCATTATAAAAAAATGGTAGAATTATTCAATCATGGTATTTATCATTCAAGATTTGCAAGTATCAACAATTATCCATACCATTAGCATCCACATAGGCATCCATCAAAATATAATAAGTCCAACTACATTAGGAGTGCATAACCCAATCACACATTGCAATAATATAATAAGGCATCCAAGCAAAGTGAAAGTTCCATCATTCATCCACAGAAACCAAAGGCATAAACATCCATGAACATCCATATAGTCATAAGTCCTAGATAATGAAATTAGTTGGCCTTAAAAAGTCTTAGACCATAGCAAAATAAGAGTACAACCATGTCCATTTATTAACATCCAAAACATCATAAGATGAAAAACATAGAAGGCAAGAGAAGCAGGCTATCCATAGAAGAAGTCATCCCCAGGTGGTGCAGACATATCATCCGGAGCAACAAAGTCATCATTAGAGGAACTGCCACGTTGACGCTCAAGGCGATCAAAGAGCTCTCGCATCTCTTGGCACGTCTCCCGCATCTCTTGGCGCGTCTCCTGTATCTCTAGGCGCATCTCCCGCATCTCAGTGAGTATCCACTCCAAGGGATCAACACATGAGGATGCTGCACCTTGTGTCCCTCTAGCATCTCTGTTTGCAGTTTGTTGCATCCGGGCATCTCTATCTTTAGCTTCCTTAAGTCATTGCTCCAATTCTTCAAAAAACGTATTTGAAGACCACTCTTCATTTGAGGCTGAGCCAAGATTGGGATAAACCCAATCGCCATCTATCTGCTTCATGTTCATGTGATTTATAGACCAGGCAGTGAACAAGGTGTGTGATTTTTCCGTTTGGACTTTGATTAAACCCTACAATGGAACATGGAAGTGTTCCAAAATGCGAGTGATATGCAGAGCATATGGCAGATCTGCCCCTTTCCTGAGTTTGACTTCATTCATGTGATATGCAACAAGGTATGCCCAATTAACTCGCCTTTGGGTTTTAATGATCCACATCAACAGGATTTGGTTGTGATTAACTTGTGCATAATTTCCATGTTTAGGAATGAGTATATGCACGATACTGTAGTGAATTAGTCTATTCTGAACAGTGAGGGATTTAGCAAGAACGGGTTTGGTGAAACCAGCCTCTAAGTGTTTGAAGCAGTCAAGGGCCTTGTCAGAATCAAAATCAGTCCAGTGGGCAGGGGGTTTAAAATCAAGACACATATCCCCATCAGTGGGTAGATTTACAATATTCTCAAACTCTTCTAGGGTCATTTCAATCTTAACCCCCTTAACTTCGAATATCAACAAACCAACATCTTCTGTAAACCTAAGATTGGTATAAAATCCTTTGATTAGTTCCTCATAATATGGACCCTTGAATTTCATAAACTCAATGAGGTCCAAATTTATCAAATTTTCAAAGAAATGGAACCCAGTTTGGTCTAAAAACCAGTCATAATCTAAAACCATGGGCTTATCTATATCCCTAGTAGCAAAATTTGCTCTAAAGTTTTGGTACTGGATATTTGAGGTAAAGTATTTACCTACGAGAGAAACTGCCCGAGGTGATGGAGTTGGACCTTGCTCTTGGGACGGCTCAGAGGATTGTCCTTGCTCTGTGGAGGACTTCTTCCGTTTGGTTGGAGGTTTGGAGAACCCATAAGACTTATGATTTGGCATGATTGAATATATGGGTGTTGATGACTATGACCAAAAATGAAGATTTGGAGGAGGAGGATAGTAATGAGGCACGATTTTGATGAGATTTGAGTGGTGGGGCGCGGTTTTGTGAAGGAAATGGGTGAAAATGAAGTTTTGATGTAGTGGGTGTTGATGGAGGTTGATAAAAATGGAGGTTTGAAGGTGGAAATGGAGGTGGAGGCGCGGTTAGAGTGGAGAAGAGGAAGGGGAGGCGCGGTTTGGTGGTGGTTGAGGGAAGAAGATGAAGTTGAGAGGTGTTTGTTATGATGAAAGTGAAAGAAATGAAGGTTAAAAGGAGTGGTTTTGAAGAAACAATGGAGGTTTTGTGGAGGAAGGGGCATGGAATTACCGGTTTGGTGAGGAAGAAGATGAGAGGCGTGGCGCTGAGAGGTTGAGAATGAGGGTTCAAACTGCACAAAAACCCTAAAATCCTATTTAAATCTGTGCAATATAATCGATTAGAAGGCATTGGATAATCGATTATTCAGTGTCTGTGCTATGCTCAGTGTTGCCCTGAAGAATACGCGTAATCGATTACAGGGACATATTAATCGATCATCGTGTGTATGTCTTGTCTGTTCTGTCCAGCCGCAAGTCCATAATCGATTATATTCCCAAAATAATCGATTATTGTTGTTCTGCTTTGCAGGTTTTTGGTTTCCAGAAGACTGATAATTGATTATTTGATGATAGATAATCGATTATTTACACTAAAAATCAAGAAAAGACAGTTTTTCACTTAATTTTCATGCTACAACTCTTAGTAACTAAGATTTTAGTGAGTTGTGTGACATTTTAATTATGACAACCAAACAACTATCAATCACAAATTCCATTTCACATCATTTTCAAACAATCTCAAACAAATCAATTTCACTTATTCAATACAAGATTGATCAATTATACCAAGTTCCCATCTAATATAGAAAAAGTTTTCTTTTTGCAAGGGTTTAGTAAAAATATTCGCTAATTGTTTAGATGATTCAACAAACTCAAGCACACAATCACCTTTTAAAACATGATCTCTAATAAAATGGCGCCTAATTTCTATGTGCTTAGTCCTAGAGTGTTGAATTGGGTTCTTAGTGAGGTTGTTTGCACTAGTATTATCACATTTAATGGGAATGTGATCAAGAACTACTCCATAATCTAGAAGTTGTTGCTTCATCCATAGTATTTGAGCACAACAACTCCCTGCTGCAACATATTCCGCTTCAGCAGTTGACAATGCCACACTAACTTGTTTCTTGCTATGCCAAGATACTAATGCATTTCCTAACAAGTGGCATGTCCCACTAGTGCTTTTCCTATCCAATTTGCATCCGGCAAAATCGGAGTCGGAATAACCAACCAAACTACAAGTGGCTCCCTTGGGATACCACAAGCCCACATTTTGTGCTCCTATTAGGTATCTCATTATCCTTTTTACCGTAGATAAGTGCAATTCTTTAGGATTAGCTTGATATCTAGCACACATACACACACTAAACATGATATCCGGTCTACTAGCAGTTAAATAAAGGAGTGAGCCAATCATACCTCTATATTTGCTTAATTTTATGGGTTTACCTCCTTCATCTTTGTCAAGAGAACATGAAGTGCTCATTGGGGTGGCCATTTCCTTTGCCTTATCCATGTCAAAGGGCTTAAGTAACTCCTTGCATTATTTAGATTGGTTGATGAAGGTTCCCTCTCTTGTTTGCTCGCTTTGCAACCCAAGAAAGAAATTGAGCTCACCTATCACGGACATTTCAAATTCATTCTGCATAATGTTAGCAAACTCCTTGCAAAGCAAGTCATTAGTAGCACCGAATATTATGTCATCCACATAAATTTTTAATAAGCAAGATATCATCTTTTGAGGTTTTGATAAAATGAGTTGTGTCAACTTTGCCTCTTTCAAAACCTTGATTTAATAAAAACTTGCTTAATCTTTCATACCAAGCTCTAGGAGCTTGTTTCAACCCGTAAAGTGCCTTTTTAAGTTTGTAAACATGATTAGGCTTTTCATAACTTTCAAATCCGGGTGGTTGTTCAACATACACTTCTTCTTGAATGAAACCATTTAGGAAATCACTTTTAACATCCATTTGGTAAAGTTTAAAATCCATGATAGATGCAAATGCAAGCAACATGCGAATGGCTTCTAATCTAGCTACGGGGGCATAAGTTTCCTCATAATCAATTCCTTCTTCTTGGTTGTATCCCTTAGCTACTAGTCTAGCCTTATTCCTAACAACTATTCCGTTTTCATCTAGCTTATTTCTAAATACCCATTTAGTTCCTATGATTTGTTGGCTTCTAGGCTTAGGGACAAGTTCCCAAACATCATTTCTTTCAAATTGATTTAATTCCTCTTGCATTGCAATAGTCCAATGTTCATCAACTAATGCCCCATCTATAGTTTTAGGTTCTATTTGAGAAACAAAGGCAAGATGATTACATGCATTTCTAAGAGAATTTCGAGTGGTTACCCCTTGTGTTACCTCTCCAATGACATTTTCAAGTGGATGATACCTTGAAGTTCTCCATTCCCTTGGTAGTTCTTGGCTTGTGCTTGCTTCTTCTCCTTGTTGAGGTGGACTTGGTGGTTGCTCCTTCTTTTTGTTATCTTCCTTTTTCTCATAAAGATAAACATTATCCATTGCATCTACAAGATCATCAATATCCTTTCCCAACCTCTTGGGGTTAGACTCTTCAAATGAAACATGTACAGATTCCTCTATGGTCATGGTTCTTTTATAATAAATCCTAAAAGCCTTGCTTGTTAGTGAATATCCTAGGAAAATTCCTTCATTGGCTTTTGCATCAAATTTACCTAAGTTATATTTTCCATTGTTTAACATAAAACATTTACATCCAAAAATGTGCAAGAGTGCAATGTTTGGTTTTCTATCTTTGTAAAGCTCATATGGGTTTTCTTTAATATTGGTCTAATCAATACCCTATTCTTAACATAACAAGTAGTACTTACAGTATCGGCCAAAAAAATAATTTGGGAGTTCATGATCATTGAGCATGGTTCTTGCAAGTGCCTCCAAGGATCGATTCTTCCTCCCAACAACTCCATTTTTTTGAGGTGTCCTTGGTTTTGAAAAGTTGTGCTCGATCCCATATTCCTCAAAAAAGCTCTCAAATTGTTCATTCTCAAATTCTCCACCGTGGTCACTTCGAATTGAAACAATTTTGAGCTCCTTCTTGTATGCTCTTTGTAAGTCTTTTGAATGCCGTGAATGCATCACTCTTGTGAGCTAAGAAGAGAGTCCATGTGTATCTTGAGTAGTCTTCTACTATGACCAAGGCATAGTAGTTCCCTCCAAAGCTCATTGTTCGTGAGGGGCCAAACAAGTACATATGTAATAACTGCAAAGGCT
Organism: Sophora flavescens; assembly: GCA_030762895.1. NCBI lineage: Eukaryota > Viridiplantae > Streptophyta > Magnoliopsida > Fabales > Fabaceae > Sophora > Sophora flavescens. The sequence goes on from CM061068.1 coordinate 131,604,875, forward strand.
TGTTAGTAGTCACAATATTCTTAGATTTAAAAGACACCTTGACTTGTTTTCCTTTTTGGCATGCAACACAAAGCTTATCCTTTTCAAATTTGATTTTTGGTAAACCAATAACTAAATCTTTTGAAACTAGCTTATTCAAGTGATCCATGTGAATGTGAGCTATCCTACGATGCCATAACCAAGAGTCTTCTTGTTTACTAACAAGACAACATGCATTATGAGATGAGACTTCATCTAGTCTAATCAAGTATATGTTGTCTACTCTATTTCCTATCATTCTTACTTGCTTGCTATTTTTATCTTCAATTACGTAACTATTTGAATAAAAAATTTCTCTATTTCCTCTATCACATAATTGACTAATACTAAGCAAGTTATGTTTCAAACCTTCAACATACAACACATTATCTATGGAAGTAGAGAGATCCTTACCAACTTTACCTATCCCAAGTATTGGTCCTTTGTTATTGTCACCATATGTCACATGACCACCTTTCTTGGGTGTAAGAGTTAAGAACTTTGATTTGTCCCCGGTCATGTGTTTGGAGCATCCACTATCAAGGTACCGATCGGCTCCATGTACCTTGAAGCACACCTACAAACCAAATTCATTAGGATTGTTTAGGTACCCAAATATTGTTGGGTCCTTGTTGGTTAGCATGATAAAATGTTCCTTTAGGAACACATCTTTTTCTCACTTGTTTTCTTTCTAGCCATGCAAATGGATGCGGTATGTCCCTTTTTAGCACAATAATAACATCTAGTGAAAGGGATAGTAGAAACCTTAGGTTTTACAAACATGTTCTTAATTGATTTTTGATGCACAAGAGGTTTGTAACCTAATCCCGCTTTATCATAACATGCCTTTTGGTTTCCAAGCAATGCATTTAGGTTATCCCTACCATTAGCGAACTTTTCTATCATGCATTGAAGGTCTTTAACTTCCTTCTCATACGTTATGCATTTTTCACAAACATAATTTCCTTTAATGTAACCAAGGCTGTAGTTTTCCCTTTTAAGCTCTAGTCTTTCCTTAGTTAAGGCAATTACTTGATTTTGCAAATAATTAACGGTTTTATTTAAATTATCTTATCTAATACTTTAGCTAACCTCATAGAATCCTTATGCAATTCTAAAAATGCATCGTCCAATTCATCATAAGAATTAGTGGAAGAGATAGATTCTACCTCAATTTCACTCTCATGATTAGTCATGAGACATAGTTGGGCTTCTTCACTATCGGAGCTATCCGATGAGTCCATGTCATTGTCCTGCTAAGCTATGTAAGCTCTCTTTCCTTTCTTTTCTTTGGAGTATTTCTTTTCAAACTTTGGTGATTTCTTTTGCAAGTTGGGGCATTCCATCTTCATGTGTCCCGGCTTGCCACATTCATAGCATGTTGGAGGAGTTTAAGGACCTTCTTTGCTTGAGAACTTCTTTGGTGGAAAGCTCATTCTTTGAAAGTTATTTTTCTTCGTAAACTTCTCGAAATTTCTAACCAATAGAGCCATGTTCTCATCATCCTCATCTAACTCAACATCATCATCATTTTCATCATTTTCACTACTTGCATGGGAGGTTGATGCTTTAGGGGCTAAACCCTTCTTCTTCTTGTCTTTCTCTTCATGTTCCGCTATGCGATTAAGCTCCAACTCATGTTCTTGTAACTTTCCAAAGAGAGTGGCCAAAGTCATAGTTGCTAGGTTTCTTGATTCCGCTATTGCGGTGACTTTGGGTTGCCAATATCTAATCAAGCACCTAAGTATCTTGTTGATCAAATCTTCATTTAGAAATGTTTTCCCTATTGAAGCAAGTTGATTCACTATGTGAGTGAACCTGTTTTGCATCTCTTGAATACTTTCTCCTTAATTCATTCGAAAAAACTCATATTCCAGGATCAAGGTGTTTGTTCTTGCTCTCTTGACTTCACTTGTGCCTTCATGTGTGAATAAAAGAGTGTTCCACATTTCTTGAGCCGTCTTACAATTTGAAACTCTAAAGAACTCATCCGAACTCAAAGCCGAAGTGATGATGTTCTTTGCACGGAGATTATATTGAACTTTCTTCTTTTCTTCTTCCGTCCATTCATCTCTAGTCTTGTTGAGAAAAAACCCATTTACCATATGAGTAGGAACGAAAGGCCCATTTTCCACAGCATCCCAGACATCCATGTCTACTGCATCAATGAAGATCTTCATTCTCTCTTTCCAATAAGAATAGTCTTGACCATTGATGGCCGGAGGACGACTAAGAGAAGCTCCCTCTTGAGGTTGCCAATTTGAAGCCATCTTTCTCTTGAAGCTGCTAGGCTCTTTAGACAAGAGTCTAGCTCTGAAACCACTTGTTACCAAGTGGCTTCAATATCGAGAGGGGGGGAGGGGGGGGGGGGGGGTGAATTGAGATCTTAAAATTTGTGTCCCCTTTTTGTGACCTAGACTAATTTTTTGAGAAATTGTAAAAATATAAAGGAAGAGAAAATCACACAATCGATTTATACTGGTTCAATCACTCCCTTGAGTGACCTACATCCAGTCCCCACAATACATTTGTGAGTATTATCCACTAAAGCAAATCCAAGCTTTACAAACTTGAGCACTCTTCACTTGGGATCCCCCACCCTTGTGCAAGAGCCTCTAAATCAAACCAAGGGATACATCATCCTTGTTACAATCACAAACTCGAGAGATTCCTCAGGATCTTTAACCAACAAAATCAAGAAAAAGTGATTACAAAGAAGAATACCTCAAAAGGTTGAATCAATACAAGTTGAAGCACTATAACTCTTGTGTAGGATTGGCTCAAATCTTGATTTCAAGAGTGAAAGATTGAATCTTGAGGTTAGAGATGTTGTTCAAGTGGTCTAAGAGTGAAAACCTAGGGTTTTCGGAGCTACTGTAGTGTATTTATAGTGAAGGGTAAAAATATGACCGTTTGAACATCAGTCACGCATTTTCTGCACTTTCTGCGACATATAATCGATTATGGAGCTTCCTGTAATCGATTATGACATGTGATAATCAATTATGGTCATCTGATAATCGATTATGAGGCTTCTGTTTTCAGTTCTGAGTTTTCCATAAACCAATAATCGATTATGGACTTCCACATAATCGATTTTGACAATTCTTTTGTTAGAAAAATGATGTTTTTCAACCTTAAAAACATTCTTAACTATTATGAAAACAATTTTTCAACCTTTAGCTCATTTCATAAATTATTAAAATCATTTTTCCAAATCTTTGAAAAACCTTAAGCCCATTTTCAATTTTAAAACCCAATTTTAGTTATTTCAATTTTTAATAGTCAATCCTACACTTGAATCTTACAAATAATCCTAAGAACAAACTCAACTATATACCCTTGAAGTTCTTCTTTTGGTCTTGGATAATCCATCCTTGATCTCTTGATCTTGCACTTTTCATTTCTCAATCAATTGCTTTCCTTTTGTTGCTCATCATCAAAATTTATTTCCTGAAAGTACATAGCATCCACAATTAGTAGCACCAAATATAATATCATCAACATATATTTGTAAAAGTAGTATATTTTGACCTTTTCTTTTTGTGAAAAGTGTTATGTCAACCTTACCTCTAGTAAAACCTTTTTGTAATAGAAAGTTGCTTAGTCTTTCATACCAAGCTCTTGGAGCTTGTTTAAGTCCATACAAGGCTTTGGTGAGTTTATAAACATGATTTGGAAAATCATTTATTTCAAAGCCTGGTGGTTGACCAACATATACTTCTTCTTGTATAAAATCATTAAGGAAATCACTCTTAACATCCATTTGATATAATTTGAAATTCATAATACATGCATATGCTAGCAACATTCTTATAGCTTCCAGCCTAGCCACAGGTGCATAAGTTTCGTCATAATCTATGCCTTTTTCTTGATTATATCCTTTAGCTACTAATCTAGCCTTATTCCTAATTATAATGCCATTCTCATCAAGTTTGTTCCTAAACACCCATTTTGTACCAATTATCTATTTATCCTTGGGTTTTGGAACAAGTTTCCAAACTTTGTTTCTTTCAAACTGATTTAATTCTTCTTGCATTGCCATGATCCAATTATCATCAACAATAGCATCATTAATAGTTCTCGGTTAAATTTGAGAGACAAAGGCCATGTGGTTGCATGCATTTCTTAAAGAGTGTCTAGTAGTTACCCCTTTGGATATTTCACCAATAATGTTGTCCAGGGGATGATTCTTTACAATTCTCCACTCTTTAGGTAGTTCATTATTTTGTTCTACTTCTGGATTTTCTAGAGCTTCTTCTTCCTTTGCCTTGTATTGCTCTTCTTCCATTTGACTTTCTTCAGATGTTTCTGCATCATCATCACAAATATCCTTTCCCACCTTTTGGGGTTAGATTCATCAAAAGTGACATGTACAGATTCTTCTATAGTTTGAGATCTCTTGTTATAGATTCTAAATACTTTACTAGTTAGAGAATAACTTAGGAAAATTCCTTCATCTGCCTTTGCATCAAATTTTCCAAGATTTTCCTTTTCATTGTTAAGTACAAAGCACTTACAACCAAAAACATGCAAGTGTGATATGTTTGGTTTTCTTCGTCTACAAAATTCATAAGGAGTTTTCTTTAAAATAGGCCTAATCAAAACTCTATTTAGCACATAGCAAGCTGTATTTACAGCATCTGCCCAAAATTGTTTTGGTAAGCTAGTATCATTCAACACAGTTATTGCAATTTCCTCCAACGATCTATTCTTTCTTTCTACTACTTCATTTTGTTGTGGAGTTCTAGGAGCTGAAAAATTATGTTGAATGCCATACTCATCACAAAAGTTGTCAAATTCTTCATTTTGGAATTCACCTCCATGATCACTCCTTATAGAAACAATTTTCATTTATTTTTCATTTTGTACAAGTTTGGCCAATTTCTTAAAAACAGAAAAAGCATTATTTTTGTGTGCTAAGAACAATGTCCAAGTATATCTGGAGAAATCATCCACTGTTACTAAGGCATACAAGTTTCCACCAAAGCTTTTGGTTCTAGATGGACCAAATAAATCCATGTGCAAAAGTTGCAAGGGTCTAGTTGTTGAAACAATGTTCTTAGGTTTGAAAGACACCTTTACTTACTTTCCCTTTTTACATGCATCACATAGTCCATCTTTCACAAATTTCAGTTTTGGTAATCCATCCACAAGATTTTTAGAAATTAGTTTGTTTAAGTGGTTCGTGTGGATATGTGCAATCCTTCTATGCCATAGCCAATTCTCTTCTTCTTTTGAAATTAGACAACATGCATTATTTGAAGAGATATTATCTAAGTCAAGCATATAGATGTTATCTATCCTATGGCCAATCAGTTTCAGATTTGCATCATTCTAATTTTCTATCATACAGCGATTGGAGTTGAGTTTTACCTTGTAACCTTTGTCACATAACTGACCTATACTCAAAAGATTGTGCTTTAATCCCTCAACATATAATACATCTTCAACAATTGTTGTTGAGTCACTTCCTATGTTGCAAATACCTACTATCCTCCCATTGTTATTGTCTCCTTATGTAACACTTCCACTAGATTTTGGAGTGAATGTTATAAACTTGCTTCTGTCTCCTGTCATTTGCTTGGAACAGCCACTATTAAGGTACCATTTAACATTCTTGGCCTTCCAACACACCTACAAAACAGATTTTCTAACTTTTCCTTTGGGTACCCAAATCTGGTTGGGTCCTTTGTTGTTAGTCATCACATATGTTCCCTTCGGAACCCATATTTGCTTAACGTTTATCCTTGAAGGATTTCTAAAATAGCATGTAGAAGCAGTGTGTCCTTTTCTTAAATGCTTTTTCATGCATTTCTGGTTGATATCCTATTCCAGCTTTATCATATACACCTTTTTGTTGTCCAAGAATTGCATTAAGATTATCTCTTCCTAGAGTAAATTTAGAGAGAGTGGTTTTCAGTTTTTTAACCTCTTTTTCAAGCATATTGCAATTGGAACATGTAGAGCTAGATGCATTTAGCTTACTATTTTTAGCATCCAATTCCTTATTCTTAATTTGAAGAGATGCATAATCATTACATTGTTTAGCAATTACTTTTATACATGACATGAGTTGCTTATAAATTTTCAGATATTCACTATGCAATTCATCAAAGGCATCTTGCAGTTCATCATAAGTACGGGGAAGATCATTTACCTCATCTTCAATTTCTGTGTCACTTTGATGACTGGTCATAAGGTAAAGATTTGCCTCTTCTTCCTCAGATTCTTCAGAGGCATCCATGTCATTCTCCTCCTATGCTATGTATGCTCTTCTTGGCTTTTTGTTCTTCTTGTCTTTGGACTCAAAGTTGTCATGCTTGTCCTTTTTTTGAAGCCTTGGACACTCATTTTTGTAATGTCCAGTTTTTTTCCACATTCATAGCATTTTACATTTGTATTTGAACTTTCACCTTTTGAGAGATTCTTTTTGGAAAAGAAGTTTGAGGTCTTTTTGTTGAAGGTTTTCTTCTTTTTGAGAAACCTCTTGAATTTTCTGACCAACAGTCCCATATCTTCTTCAAAATCACCCTCCTCCTTAAATTCTTCATCTTCATCACTGTCATGAACTTCTTTGGAGATATGAGCCTCTAGTGATAAGCCTTTCTTTTTCTTCTCCTTATCTTCATGATCATTTAATCTATGAAGCTCCATATCATGTTCTTTAAGCTTTCCAAACAGTGTAACAATGTTCATAGATTCTAAGTCTTGAGCTTCAGCTATAGCAGTGGTCTTTGGTTGCCATTCTCTTGTCAAGAATCTCATAACTTTGTTGATTTGTTGTTCATCTGAGATAGTCTTTCCAAATCCATTTTGGTGATTCACAATATGGGTGAACCTTCTTTGTATATCATTGATGTCTTCATCTTCCTTCATGTGAAAGAGTTCATACTCGTGCATGAGCGAGTTCATTCTTGCTCTCTTCACATCACTTGTCCCTTCATGAGTAACTTGCAGCGTATCCCACATTTGTTTTGCTGTCTTACAATTTGAGACCCTGAAAAATTCAACATAACTCAAAGCAGCAGTTGTAATATTCTTAGCTTTACCAGCATAACCTACTATTTTCTTGTCCTCATCATCCCAATCATCTCTTGGATTATTTGTCTTGGTGCCATTTGCATCAAGATTATGAGGGATGTATGGACCATTCTCAACAGCATCTAATACATCAAGACCACTTGCCTCGAGGAATTTTAACATCCTTTCTTTCCAATACATATAGGCAGTGCCATTGAATGCAGGGGGTCTTGCTAGAGAAGCCCCTTCTCCTAAGATGTCATTTGAAGCCATCCTCTTAGACTATTAGGCTTTACACAATAGTGAAAGCTCTGATGCCACTTGTTGGTTGTGGCTTCTAATACTCAAGAAGGGGGGGTTGAATTGAGTATGTAATATTTTTGAAAACTTTTTCCTCTTTAAGCGAAAACTGACACTTTTCTAAACTTTTGAAAAGGTTTTACCAACCAACAAAACAAAACAAGTTTTTTCAAAGTTATTTGATTCAAGACTTGATTCTTTATCAAGAAATATTGATGAAAGACAGTTTTCAGATTAGAACAAACACAAAATTTTCTTTAACTAAGACTTAACCACATACATTCAACAATTTAAAGCAGTTAAAGAAGTTAAGGGATAGAGACAAATGCAAACCGAGATTTATCCTGGTTCAGCTACCTCCTCTGGTAACCTACATCCAGTCCCCACAATCACTTGTGAGTTTCGTCCACTATCAATCAAAAATCAATTACAAAATTCTTTACAAAGCTTCACAACTAAGGTTCCTTCTACCCTGTGACAGCTTTCCAGAAAAAGCAATCTTGTAATCCCCAAGAGTCTCTTCTACTCTTGTCAAACCTCTAAGAGTTCCTTCTACTCTTATATCAATACTCAAATAGACACCTTCTCTCCTTTCTTCTTCCTTTCTCAGTAAAAGAATTGAATTACAGATTCTAAGAAATCAGAAATTACAACTTGAAGCACTATCAAAAGACTTTAAATATTCTCAATGAAAAATATCTCTTTCAATTTCGAGTAAACTTTCAGAATTGAATGAATTTATTGTTTTGAAAAACGTTTGCCCAAGACTTTATATAGGTGTGTGTCAAAATAGATCCGTTGGGCGCACTTTTAAAGTTAGTTAAGATCAAAACAAACTTTTAAACAAAAATTGATTCTGTCAGTCAATCGATTGCCTAATTGATGTATTAAACAAGATTTATAATTTTTGTACTGAGTATATCGATTGATCGATCGATTGGATTATTGAAAGTTGTTGATTCCCATTGATACACAGATGTGTACATCGATTGTGTTCTTGAAAATCACAAGCATCAGAAGCCCAGAAGTTTTTACATCGATTGCTCAATCGATTGCATAATCATTTCAAAAAAGTCTTTGCCTCTGTTTAGGCTTATGCATCGATGTGTCAATCGATTGGCTCATTGTAAATATGAGATTCTACTTCTGTTCTGTGTATGCATTGATGTACAAATCGGTGTAATGTATATGAAAAACTTTCTTGGCCTTATATATTGATGTAAAAATCGATTGTATGCTTGTTCTATAAATCACTGGCTTCTGTTTCACTCTATACATCGATGTGCAAATTGATTTACAGAAGCTTAGATTTCATACATATCAAGTTGTTCTAGAATCAATCGATGTATACATTGATGTATAACATTTATACATTGATGTACACATAGGTTTTCATTAAAAATTAGTTAATTAACTGAAAGTACATAGATGTGTAAACATAGATGTACAGATCTTTCATTTAACCTTTTTCTTTTTAAGTTCAGTTTTAATTTATGAAAAACATTTTGAATTTGGTTATTTTTGAGAGAGCTAAATCAAAGAAAATAAGTAAAGCTTTTCTTTACATAATACATTCTAATTTCCTTTGCTTGAGATTCCTTGAATCTTCACTTGTGGTTTCTTCATCTTCAAGAATTCCAATCACGATCCTTGTTTTGCCTTTGACTTTCTCCTTTGATCCTTTGAATTCATATCCTTGCACTAAATGATCTTTTCATAAAATGTAATCTTGGCAAATGATTAGTCAATCAAAGTTTAATCAATGCTTAAGTTTAGTCATTAATCAAAACATACAAGAGTCATTTTTCAACAGGCAGTACACGGAGTTGTCTATGTGTATGGAATACTTGATTATCAAATCTAATTACAATATTCAAGATGGATGTTTTGGATCCCCTCGCCATGTGTATGGCCAATGCGTTGCCGGAAGTCATTCGGATGCCTACTAGTTTTTATCATGATAAGAAGTCTGTGAAAAATTTGGGCCTGGGGTGTTTGAAAATTGATTGTTGCATGAATTGATGTATGTTAATCTACAAGGATGATTCACCGGAGAGCATAACATGTTACCGATTTTGTGGAGTGGATCGGTACAAGACAACCACTGGGAGGGGCACTGAAAAGAAGATTGCTCTAAAAAAGATGTGGTATTTTTCGTTTGTCCCAAGACTTAGAAGATTGTACTCTTCAACGGCCATTGCATCTCAAATGAGGTGGCATAGTGAGAATCAGAGGGAGTAAGATGTCTTGTGTCATCCATCGGATGGAGAAGCTTGGAAGCATTTTGACAAGGTACATATGGCGTTTTCGCAGGACCCTCAGAATGTCCGATTGGGATTATGTACGAATGGATTTAATCCTTTCGGTCAATCTAGAAAAGCTTATTCTTGTTGGCCGGTTATCCTAACTCCGTACAATCTTCCCCCTGGGATGTGCATGAAGAGGAGGTTTATGTTCCTAATCGTCATAATTCCGGGTCTGTCTAACCCAAAAGGGAAGATTGATGTGTACTTGTAGCCGCTCATAGATAAGTTTACAACATTGTGAAATGAAGGTGTGTTGACTTATGACGTATCGTTGAGGCAGAATTTCATGATGAAAGCAGCTTTGATGTGGACGATCAATGAATTTTCGGTCTATGGGATGATGTCGGGTTGGATGATTGCGGGGATGCTTGGTTTGCCAATATGTATGGAGCGATCGAAGGCATTCACGCTTAAAAACAGTCGAAAGATCTCATATTTGGATTGTCATCGTCAATTCCTTCCACAAGATCATCCTTATAGAAGGAACAAAAATGCATTCGAGAAGCATTGTGCGGAGACTACACCCTCTCCATCGCATTTGTCTAGTCACAATGTATGGCAAAGAGTAGAGAATTTACCGCTCGTCCATGAATCGTAAGGAGAACATATTCCTGATTATGGCGTTAAGTATAATTGGACTATCAAGGGGAACGTGTTTATGAATACTGAGAGGAATGGGTTTATGAATGTGTTTGACATTGTGATGCACATCAAGGGGAGGACAAAGGATACAAATAAAGCCCGACTGGATTTGACGGAAATTTGTAATCGGAAGGAGCTTGAGTTGCAAGACGGTGGTGGTGGCAGACTTATCAAACCAAATGCAAGTTATACACTAAGTAAACCATAGAAAGTATCTATCTATAAGTACGTTAAAGAACTGAAGTTGCCTGATGTGTATACTTCCAATCTGGGCAGATGTGTTTGTTGGTGTAAGCCTTAGAGGCCAATGTTTTTCCTTTGGACTTACATTTGTATCTTGATATTATTTATGATATGAAGCATTTCAGATTATTATGTTGTTTGTTTAACCGTATTAAAGTCCTTAGAATAGAAAGTTCTATTTAATAGAATATCAAGTATACGACTTGATAGTGAGACGCTATTAAGCAATAGAACTCTATTTTTAAATATCTGTAGTCAAGTATTATTATTAATAAGGACAATAATAATACATCGAGAATATTATGTGTGTAGACTGATGACCACTTCTCACGGGTCATAGATATGAGATATCAAGTCACACACATTGGTACACATTATAGTAATGATGTACTGGATTGACCCACAATGAGAACACTACATAGAACGTTATGTGAGTGTCATAAGTAGTTCCCATAGTGACAATGGTGTATGCAATCCTTCAACCTGAAATCACTACAATACCTACATGAGGAGTTGTGTTCTTTAATACCGTCAAATGTTATTTGTAATAGGATGACTATAAAGTCGGTCATTGGGTACACCACGAATCATGCAGAGGGGTGTGAGTGATCTAGATGGGATTTGTCCCTCCTACATAACAGGAGTAATATCTATGGGGCCCTTGATAGAGTGAGATTGTAAAATGCATGGTCGTGCTTGTAACACCCCGTTTTTCGTATAAGTGTGTTTGTATGCGCCTTGTTTGTTATGAAGGTTTAGAATGGGTTAAGTGGGATTTTTAGGTGGAAAATCCCTTTGTTAGACTTGTGTCTTGTGACTTTTTAAGTCACAAGCACGGTCGTGCTTAATAGAGAGCACGACCGTGCTCGTTGTGAGTGAGCGTCTCGCTGACGGTGAGTGAGTTGAGCACGCCCGTGCTCAACAGTGAGCACGCCCGTGCTCGATGACAAGACGTGCTTCGCAAGCGCTAAGTTGAGCACGACCTTGCTCACCAGGAGCACCACTATGCTCAAGTTTGTGCCTTTATATATGGAACAGTAACCGAGGGTTACATCAGAACCTATTTTGGCATTAGCAGTTCCCCAGTGCAGCTACAACCCCTTCGTTCCCTATTTTCTCTAAACTCCTTTCGTTATTGGAGCAGTGGAGACCCTTGGGAGCGTCTAGTTCGTTAGTGCCTTTAGTAGAAAGGTAACGATTCTTTCCCTCTTTGGTTTCCTTTTCTTAGTTTGATCTGGGAACTGATAGTTTGTCCCTATTGTTCGGCCAAGGCTTGGAAGCTGTTCGAGTCAGTTGAGGGAACGAGTCCTGCTTGTCGTTTGGTTGAATCTCCAATCCAGGTATGGGGAGAAGGATAGTGTATACATTAGGCAAGGGGGTAGCATAAGATTAGAGGTCCCCATAGCCCCGTTAAACGTCGTATGTTATTTATCGTTAATTGTTATGTTTAATTGTTGTTGATGCCATGATCTGCCTAGTTGTATGAGTTATTGTTATGTTGCTAGTTGGCTAATTGGTATACTTCTCTGTTATAATTGTTATGATGTGAATGCTAAATAGTGTATGTTGATGAATATTGCTATGTTGAATGCCATCGGTTTATTAATGATGATATGATGAGAATGCTATTGGCTGTTGTTATGGATGATGTTGTTTGACTGAATGTTGTCGCTGTGTTGAAGATGTTAATAAGACTTTAATTGGTTTAATTAGGACTCTTAGTTAACATAGGAATTAAGGGATTAATTCTCCAATGCTTCATAAAATATGAACTGTTAGTGAGGGGTGAGGTTTAATGCCAAATGGATTAGATCAAGGACCCTAGGAACTGATTTAAGGGTGTTACGGAGTTTTGGCTCCAAGAATACGTTTTTTTTTCTGCCCAGAAAAGTATGGACCTGCCCAGGAGCACGACCGTACTGAACAGGGAGAACGCATGTGCTCCCAGTTGAATTCTGGAAGGCAGGCTATGCATTGAGCACGACCGTATAGGACAGTGAGCATGATCATGCTCCACTTAAGTGGCAGCACGACTGTGTTGGGGTGAGCACGCCCGAGCTCCCCTTACTGGTCAGAATGTGAATTAAAGGCTTAAGAATGGGTGTTTCACCCAAAATGTCCCTAGTAATGCGATAAGACACCAATTGAAAAAAGAAGAGTTAGATAACTTAATTAAGATATTAATTAGACTAACAGAGAATAACAAGCTGGTTAAGTCGGTGCCCTTAGGTTACCGCACGTTGATGTGCTTTGGTGTTTAAAGGCCAAAGTGGCCTCGATGCTTTTTGGTCGAAGTGTTGATGAGTTGAACCTTAGTGCTTTTTGGCTAAAGGAGCCTTGACCCTGAGTGGGTTAAGGTGTTGGTATTGATGATGGTGATAAGTCTTGGGTGCTTCTTGGCCCAAGCAAAGGAGGCGGTGGCCTTGTTTGTTGTTATGCTCATGCATTCATACGTTGAAGTTGTTAGTGGGGGAAGTTCAACATAAGGGAGGTCGTCCTAGAGTACGGCGATCTGGCCAAGTCTCGGGTGGTTTACCTAAGGTTTGGTAGATGCGTTGGCTATCCAAGGGGTTCATCCATGGTTTGGTGGACTGCCGACGTTGGTGCTTTTTGGTCAATGTGGATATGTAACTCCGAAGTTGCCTTCCTGAGATAGTTTGGATCCACATGCATAACGGAGTAGTGTTGCACCGCATAGTATAAGTTGGTTGAGTTGATATGTTGGAATGATTGTTTATATAATGATGTTATATGTTGTTTATTGCTACGCCATGTTATGATGTATGTTCATCTTGCTTAACTACTTCCATGCCGTTGTGTTTACATGATTTCGTACTCCCTGTTCCTCTTTGTCTGTGTTGGCATGTATCTTTTATGCAGAGGACGGTAAGCAGCCAGTGGAGGAGTGACTTTGAGGAGCCGCGACTCTAGCTAGGATGTTTAGTTATAGTTGATAGTTTAGTTTTCGGTTTTGTTGTATTCCGAGGATTTATTCTGGAACGGTTATACCAGCTCTGTATGTGACATCGGGTTTGGGTTATGTTTCTATTTACGTTTTATTTCTTTTGAACTTATGTTTTTCCTTGAAGTTGAGTTGTTACAATGTGGTATCTTTTACCCGTTTTTATTTTACAAAATAAATGCATGTTTTTATATTACATCTTTTAAGTAAATGTTTTATATTAATATGCGGGGTAGATGGTGTCGCAGTGCTGAAATGAGAGTCAATATAAGATATTGACATCATTTATTATTAAGTCTACTTGGGTATCAAGGAACGTGATATTGAACTATATAAGGATGACACGTTCTACGCCTTGTGTTCAATATAGATATCAGGACAGAGGGATAATAATACACATGAACATTGGTCATGGAAAGGTTATATTCAATCAATGACTTTATCATTACTTGGGTAGCAATTATGTGTTGCTAGACACCACTCATTGTTTATAATATTAAATATGATTTAATATTATTGCCAACGTTATGAGAACCTATAGGGTAACAAACTTAGAGCAGATTAATCTGAATTAAAAGAAATTGAGTTGGACTCAATTCTATTGGACCACACTCATGATAGATTAGCCCATGAGGCCAGGTCAAACCCTTTTCTCCCTAGTGGTGCGCCTAACTATATATCGTAGTGTTAGAGTGTTGAGAGGCAACTGTAACACCCTTCCGAGTGCTACATGGAACTAACACATTACTGATACATATAATTATAGAGAAAAAAAAAATAAAACATTTAAAACATGTATTTAAATCAATAAACCATATGTAGAACATCAGAGTTTCATGGAAACTATGGCATATATACAAATACAATAACAGGCACTCCCACCTCCTCGGTATCTTTGTCAACTGATAACTTACTTCCGCCTTTGAACCACGATCCAAGCCGACACATAAAGAAACAGAGAAACATTGATATACAGGAGGTAAGAAACTCTACAATTACCTTAAAAAGGAAACATCATACTACATACTAACATGTACATCAACAAACAGTTTCTCAAGATCATCGTCATAACAATCAACCTCGAAATCTCGTCAATTAGGATCATAACTTATTCTAATGCACAACTAGTCCTACATGCATGATTGGCAAATTCTACAACAAGGTAAGTGGGTAATTGAGCTACTGGCTCCCGAGTTACCAAGAAAGTGCAACAGGGGTCCTCCAACACCAAGGAAACATTGCCTTCCCGAATCCCTCCAATTGTGAGAAACTCGAGAAGTTCTCCAACAATGATAAAGCACCCGCGTCACTCCAACTTGAGTTATGCCAACCTGGTAGCTCCGTACAGTTCACCTCAACCTCGTGTGGCAATTGCTCCGCTGTTGCAACTGTTCACACGGCTCCACTGTGACAACCACTCAAATGGCTGTTGCATTCAACACGGTCACCTCCCTTGTGTAATAACCACTCAAACGGCTGTTGCAATTTTACCCAAAAGTATGATCCGACCTCGTAAGACATCCACTCAACAGCGTGTGTAGCCACTCATACGACTCTCATGTGACAATTGTCCAACTATCGTTGTGGATGTTCACAACCATCAACCTCATGTTAGTAACTGCATAAACGGCTGCTGCGACTACCCACAAAATTGATCGACAACATGAATGATATGTACATGCATCCATCACCATGTGATTTCACACCACCTTTCCATCTAACACCTTGAGATCACCACGATATCATATTTTGCTACTTAAGTTATCAACTTAATTTATAACAAACATCTCCCAACTCAACCAAGATCATATCAACCACAATAGCACTATATCGACGGTCAACATACAGTCGTGTTATCAACAGTAATTATAGCAAGCATCATAGCATCACAGTAGGCATATTAGCATCAACAATCATGTTATCAATCATCATGTCGTCATATAAGCATGTTAAGCATATTAACAACACACATACACATCAAACATAAACCAAATACTAGTACGGATTGAGGAGCCCTACACATGTTAACGGTTCTATTCTATTCCTAATTTCCCAATAATTACAGTTTCTTCCCCCTCACCTTACAGTGCACGCTTCCCCTTAAAGCACTCGAACACGCCCGTGCTATCGGCACAAACCTCAACACACTTTCCAAGAACATCCACAAATCTGCCTTCAACACCCCCGATACGTGCATTGGACCACAAATTGTCCCAAGCACATGCACGGGTTCCAAAAATAGGCAAAAATACAGAAACAATTACAGAATTAATAACCAACCAACACAAGGTTTGAAACAATCATCCGAAATGAACTGAAAATGAAGAATTGAATAAATAACATACCGCAAACAGCCACTGACTTAAACGAAATTCGGACTAGAAAGTGAGTTCAAGATCTAAGAGAAAAGACATCAAAAGTACTAATGTCCGAGCTCCATATCTCTGGTAACGGACATTTAATTACAAAACTGAACGGTAACAACAAAGAAATATATATCCTAAATCAACTCAAAGTTTCAGCCCGATCTAACGGTTAACGAGTCTCAGATGGTAGTTTTATAGTGGCAGGTTAGGTGGTATACAGGTTGGGTTTCTCACCACCTAGGTCCACTGTGCGAGCTAAATATCTCATACTCTGGAGCTTTTTTCAAAACGCCGACCTTTGGATATGAAGAACCAAAGGTCTTGAACCTTCATATCAAATTTGAGCATGATCTAACAGTTGAAGAATATATGGTGACAATTTGTATGTAACCACTCCAATCAAGCTCTCTAAACCCACAACAATGGCTTCACTTTTGCTTTCACCTTTCCTTCTCTTGCTCTTGGTTCACGAAAATGATGAAGTCTGATCACTTTTTGGCTTGTATACCATAGTTTATATTTTTGTTTTGTTGACTTAGTGCATGTTAGGTTTAGGTGTCACTTCGGTAGCATGGTTAGGTGTCTTTAAGCTAGATTAATGGAATCCAAGTGTCAATAAGATGATTAACTTAGGTATCGTATAAAAAGATAGGGGACTCCATGTGTCAAGAGTCTAGGCTAGGTTGGGTGATTGGAATGGTGACGTGGCATCTTGGCGTGGTGACGCATGTCGTCGCGTGTTGTTCCGTTGGCACAACCAGGTGTTTTCTTCAGTATCTTCTAGCGTAACCCACTACT
The DNA here is from genome assembly GCA_030762895.1 of Sophora flavescens. NCBI lineage: Eukaryota > Viridiplantae > Streptophyta > Magnoliopsida > Fabales > Fabaceae > Sophora > Sophora flavescens. The sequence goes on from CM061068.1 coordinate 131,621,533, forward strand.
GGAATATTTTTCTGTAATTATTTTAGACTACTCTTAAAAATTATTGTACTCAAAATCGATCTAATTTTAATATTTCAACTCTCAATAAATTAATTAATCGATTAATTACTCTCTCGATTTGCATTTCCTTACGTTCAGGACCTGTTTTAACTCTGATACCCCTCAACGGACTTATCTCTTTTGAGTATAAATAGAAGACTTTGAAGATCATTGAAGACACACACCTTAACTCATTAACTCAAGAATTCAATACTCTCAAAGCTCTCTTAAGTTCTTCATTTGAAAACTTCTCTGCTCAAATCATTTGTATTTATTGAGAAGTCTTTATTGCGATCTCAACTACCTTAAATACTTATTCACTCTGTGAGTGTTACTCGGTAGATCTGCAAAGTTGTAATCCTTGAAGCTGTTGCTTCATTCCAACTCCTATTATTTGTAGATCATGTAGAGGCTTGAAGAAAGAATACTCATTTGAGCCTAGAGAGGCTAGGTGTGCAAACAATACTTGTTAGTTCAGCCTGCAGAGGCTAGGTGTGCAAATAATACCTTTTGTAATCTGATCAGCTATAGTGCAAATACTTGGTGAAGCCAAGGACTGGACGTAGCCCAAGGTTTGGGGTGAACCAGTATAAATCTGTGTCTCCTTTGCTTAGCTTAATCTTTTCAGTTTGATTTATTTTAACTGTGCTAACTGAGTTGAAAAGTAAATTTCCTTTTTATAAGATGCATCCTTATGTCTTATCAGTTAAACTGCAACGTTTTCAGAAAAGTTTTTAAAACATAATTCAACCCCCCTTCTAGTGTTTTATATCTGTTCATTTCATGTATACTTATGCTTTTTCGGGGAACGCCCTACACTAACGATGAATACAATAGCGTCTAGTTGAGAATGCAGGTGTATTGTAATATTACCATGACACAGAGCAACTACCAACTGGTCATATATGAGTATTTCAATCCCCGATATCTCTAAGCATCAACAAGATCGTCACTACAGAATTCGTACCCTCATTAAAGTGTTGGCTCAATCTCCTAGGCTCGACGGCCTTAATAGAACATCAACTGTGTATTTAGACAATAATGCTGAATGCGTTTGATTTGATTATCCACATGATAAACCACGTGATTCCATATGAATCTATTCAATAAGAATTTTCAGATAGATGATGTCCTCAGGTCCGAATCATCGGATCGAACTACATTTCTCAACAAACCTTTCATATTAGTGAAAAGATGTCTTAAGGCACTTGTTTAGGAAGTCCTAGATACATTATAGAATTGGATTGAAAGTCCAATCATGCATTTCTTTGCACTTTTTTAGTTGATTCTTTTGCTTGGGTTAAAAGTAAACAAATTATTCTTGAGTCCATTAAGTATTATGGAGGTATGGATGATTAAATCATCCACACTTTATGTCTCACAGCCTTGCTTCACAACAAGTCATAAATTATTGAGTCCTTGTCTTTCAATAAGTCATTCTTGACTTAGGATTTATATTTAGCTTGAAATACTAGTCTTTGTCCATATGGCGCCCTCAAATCCCGAACAATTATATCTGAATTATTTTATTATTATTTATGTTATTCGTGATTAAATTAGTTAGATATAGTAAATAAAAAGACCGAAAGGGTGGAAAATTTAAGGTCCCACATGTCTCCCTTAAAAAGTTAAGGTCATTCGAGTACGTAGCCATAAAAGTTATAGAAATTAAAATAAAAAAAAGTATGGTTCCATGGAGGTCGCAAAATAAAAACATGACAATTAAGTTCGAGGAAACAACTCCTCATACAAAACATGAAGGGCGGCTAAACGGCATGGACCCATTCTTCTTCAGCAGGCGCTTCAATAGCTCGGACCTCTCCATCATTCCCGTCATCACTAATGTGGATCTTCACCCACATCCATCCAGTCATCCTAAAAGGATCATACCTTGCCCCCACTCCACAGGTGACTCTAAGATCTACTAGCCCCCAGAAGGTGAACACTCTATTGTCGTGGTCGATCTCCCACTGGCCCGCCAACAGGTTCACATCCACTCGTTCCTCGGGTTCCCCGTCCATGTGGATGATTGTCTAAGAAGAGAGAGAGAAGAGAGAGAGAAAAGGAAAAAATAAAAGCAGGGGTGAGAAATCCCATATTTCTCAATAGGATAGGAGCCCACAAACAGACATGCTTTGTCCTCACTCGCATGCCATCAAACACAACCAAGGTTCACATAGACATCCAATATAGGAACACAATAATACAGTCAATCAGATGGATCGTACAATCCTATACCGCTTTATGATGAATGCTTAACTCTAAAAAGACTCATGCACCTAAGTGCAATGCTTGTTGGGCCCAAGTTCATTGCTTCCTTTGCAGCATCGAAACCCAGTTGCGGGACTTGACACACCATCATTTCAGGTGGCCACTTTGCAGATCATTGTGGCATCGCTTCCTATGCGGCATCACAACCCAGTTGTAGGACCTGGCACTCACCTTCATTTCAGGAAGCCAATTCGTAGTTTTGTGTCCACGCAACTTCGTGCGGGATGCACGACTCACACCATCATATGCGGCGAAGGCTGTAGGCACACGACTCACACCATCTCAGGCGGCCGAGACTTAAAACTACGGCATCGCTTCCTTTGCAGCATCGCAACCCAGTTGCAGGACTTGACACACCATCATTTCAGGTGGCTACTTTGCAGATCACTGCGGCATTGCAACCTAGTGCGGGACATGCAAATGTATGTATGTATGCACAACCAACAACAACACAGTCATTCTTATCAAGTCTTTGTGAGAATTATTCTTAGCCACTTAGGCTCATATAGGCTTATCATGCAACACTCAGTTGCATTCATCTCGTTCTCACATTTAATTCGTAATTACAAAGGTTGACCTACATACAATACACACTTATCTATTTACAAGGTCCATTTAGTCTTTTGGATCAAAGAATAAATTTATAAAATTAATTTTCATGAATATTTAATTAATATTTAATTATTATTATTTAATAATAAATAATTAAAAATTAATTAATTATTTTTTAATATTTATTTATTATTTATTAATAAACTATTATTTATTTAATTAAATTATTTATCTATTTATAAATTATTATTTTATTTAATTATTAACAATCTCTTAAAATATTTTAAACCAAAAACCACCTTAACATTTTCCAAAAGTCATATGGTTTTGCAACCATGTTTTTCATTCCACCTAGGTGGTTTCCCTAAAACCATCAAAGCCCTCCACTTTTAGAAATTCATGGACACGTGGCAATATTATAAAAAGCAAAGATGTCATCTTGTCCTTTAAGCCATTGGTTCTGCTACATGGCATCCATGCATGTGGTCAGTTTAGATTTCATCCTTAAGCTTATCCTTGGTGACACATGACAAGTGTACTATAAGGTCACTTAGGATTGCATTATCTTAATTAAATATTAGGGTTGTCTTTAAGGTAGATTTCATGTTTCATTTGGCATACAACCACAAGCTACTTTGATTTCCTTATCCATTTAATTAAAAATTAGTTTATCTTAAACTCCTTGAACTTAGTGATTAGAGTTTGAAAGGATCAAACTCTTGTTTTAAGCTTTTTACCAAGAACATGTCAAGAACTCTATGATTGAGTTCTTGGTGTTCTTCAAGCCAAAATAAACCATTCTTGTCCAAAACTTACTTTTTATATATACTTTGATCCAACATTATTATATCTTTACTTTAACACTTGTTTATGGTCCTTTAATCAACTAAAAATCCTCTATTTTCTTATATATAGGTCACGGCCAAGTGGCCTAAATTTACCAAGTTCATGTCTTTTATGGATTTCCATGTTTCCACTTGTTCGTCCAAGCAAAACAACCATGAATCATCAACCTAGGCCAAGCATCAAGCAATACATACCCATGCATCATTCATTTTCATATCATCAAGAACATGTAAACATACTTTCATATACATGGGTAATTCGGCCAACACCACATTTTAAGGCAAACATAATTTCATTCAAGCATTCAAACATAGATATGAACATGCAACCAAGTCATACATCAAAAATCAACTTCAAACCCATAAATCTCATTAAAGCCGAATGTACCCCCTTTGAAAAAGATGATATTTTCAACACGCAACATCAAAATTTACAACTTTAATCTCATCCCAAAATATATAGGCTCATGCTAAGAGGTTAAGGCTTTCTCCCCTACCTTAGTTAGTTGATAATCTTGAGATTATTTGTCCAAGTTATGGTCTCCACACCAGGCTCCAAGTTTTAACCTTTAAGTTAGGATCTAGAGAGAAAATGGGAGATTAATCCACATGCATTGAGAGAAACAACAAGGAATGGACATGCATGTGAAGTTCTTACCCTTAACTTTGAAGATTTGGTGTTCTTGGAGTGTAGATGACAAAAAGGAGTCTCCTTGCACTTTGATGATGATTCGGCCAAGAGGAGAAATGAGTGATAGATATTTTTGTTGATGATTTCAAGTGAAGATTGTGGTTTACTAAGTGTGTAGGTCCACTTTCATGTAAGGTTTGATGATTAGAAGTGGTGGTTGGTGGTGATTGTAGGGTGGCCATATGGTGGTGGTATGGTGGAGATGGTGGAGAGTGTAGAAAGAAGTTGGAGAGAAATGGGTTTAGAGAGAGGGAGTGAAGTTTCAAATGACTTGTAAAATGAGGTCAAGGTGTGGCCTTGGGCTTATGTAGACATTTGTGGAAATAACCACAGTGCCAATAATGAAAGCTCCTCTCCTTGTTTTCTCCATGCCCTTTTGGGTAATTTCACCCTAGCTTTATTCATTAACTTTTTTTATTTATTTACACTAATATATATATATATATATATATATATATATATATATATATATATATATACAATTTTGGGGTCGCGACAATCCAAACCCAAAAATCTTTGACTAAAACCAAACCATTTTGAAGTAAGATTGACACATAGGTACATTAGTAACAAATCTCTCGAAACTGATGCTTAAAACTTGGCCGAAAGCTTCTAAGTTTGAAAATCGGGTAATTCTTTTTCATTTATTATTTCATCCTAAATGTCAATGGCTCATTTTAGAGTCTTAGAACAATTAGTTAAGTTTCAAAATACTTTCTAACTCCCAAATGCTATATTGGTCGAATTTCTCATCCTTGGTCTATTTTACAAGTTCAAACTCTTGAAAACTCAATTTATGTCTCTTAAATCATGATTTTATTCCTCTATGACCTAAAGTAAGATCAAAATCATTTTGAAACCATTGGAACAACACTTTTTTGGTTGTCCTACCACAAAAACAGTTTTCAAAGAATGTATTTCCTTTTTGGTTTCATTACTCCTTAAAACACTCATTCCTTTGGTTCCAAAAACATTATTTGACCCATTCAAAACATTAGCTAAGATCAAAACATTTCTCAAACCATTTCTCAAGATCTTGGTCGAAAATAAATTTCTAAAACATAGTTCAAAACTTGTTCTTTTCTTTCTTGGTTTCATTGTTCATATATCATCACTTAAGGATTGTAAAACCAATTAACCTTCAAAGATTGGAGTCAAACTCTCAATTTCTTTCATACTTGACCGAAGCACACACATAGGCACCTGTGAAGATCTTGCTTCACCAATATATCATTTAATAGATCCACACAATCATTTAATATCAACAATCACATTAAGCAAACTATTTTAAACAACCAAGAACAAAATCCTTACTTTGATCCAATGAACAAAGTAATGGTTTTTAACATGTATGAAACCATTTTTCAAGCAAGCAAGCATATCAAGGAATATGAATCAAACCACAAATAAACATTAAAATCATGATCTCATGGTGAACCAAATAGACAAAAGTGGATAACCCTTGGTTTAGGGTTTCCAAAATGAAGACAACTAAATAGTTTTCACAACCACCAATAAGGTGTGATGTGGTTCACTCCCCCATTACCTCTTGTAGTGAGGCAACCCGATATCCCATTAAAGAAGACCTAATTAACTAATCCTTAATCGTGATATAACCGTTAGCATGTATGTAAGAAAATAAAGGTATAAAAACTTAAAATATAAAAACATATAAGGATATAAAACATTACACACAGATGCATATATAGATATACACAACATGTCCTGGTTGGCCCATCAATAGGGCGTTGTCTATTGACCATCATAAACTGAAAATAAGGAAATATACATGAAAGATCACAAACAGCATCACCCTCACAACTCTCAACTAAGTCCGACCCATACTCAAAATACATAAACAAGGGCTCACAACACACACCTATATACATAGATGCACTGGCCTCATACTATCACTAGTATGGGTACCTAGAGCTACCCTGACTCTCTCAAAAAGGGCGTCTGTATACTATCCATGGCGGCCTCTATGGTGGTTCAGTCACAATCTCCTCTCTATCAGATATAAACACATGCCGACGATGAGCCATACGCTGAAGCTGTAAGCTGCGACGCTTACGCCCATGAGGAACCACTCCGACTGGCGCGATCACCTTTGAAGACTAAGGCAAGTCCCATGGATGTTGTTGCCACCCGGGTGGGTGCCAAACTGTGGAAAAGGTAGATGCTGCCCAATCCTGAACACACCAGTAAAGTTGGACATAGGCGAATCTCCAAAACTTATATAGCCGTTCACCAGCCCCGTATACACTGACAAAAAGGTCGCCGGGTCCACATGCCAACCTCGGTCGTCATGGAACTCTAGATCAAAGGCTCCCATGACTGGGACCCTAGGTGGTCCCGCCATCCACAGATGATGATGGTATGACATCCTAATCAAACGAATCTGCTCCACGAACCGATAACAAAACAAACAGAGAAAGGGATATGGAGATAAGAAACTATTCTATCATCATGCAATGGAAAAGGTGCATAGCATAAAATACAATAAAAGCACAAAGACATGCAACACATATAGATGTCAATCATCCTTCAAGCATAGTATCATCCTCTACCCTTAAACAATAAACACTCAAGCAACTATGCTTGTATGCTGACGTGGCTACCTACCCATCCTGTCACACATCCCTCATTCCTGTTAGGGATGTTAGTCGGTCGTCCTAGTGGGAACTCCCTATACGTTGCTTCATCACAGTCACGACCATAAGTGCACGTCCTCTTTCCCTTTAGGATGCCCATTCCTCATTCAATTAGGAATGGCACTTTTCCCCCATTCCCATTAGGGAATAATGCCACATATCTCTAGAATACAATAAACTCGGAGCAGCCATAGCATGGACACAAGAGTATCACAATAGCATCAAGAATCAACTGTCCCGTGATATCTGATTTCTGTAATCAGATACTCTGAACTCGTGCGTTCCACCCACACAATTGTGAACAACACCATGCATGCTAGTATGAGTCTCACCGACTTACCTAGTACCTCAACCTTTTACCGGAACTAAGATAAAACCTCATATCATACCATATTAATCGTTCACAAGTAAATCATATTTTATTAGGCTAGGCACTCCTATGCATGTACATCTCCAAATTATCACATATGATCTAGAGGTCGACTAAGCATAAAATTGCAGATATAACATGTTGATCATAAAGAACATATTACACATATTACAACAACAACAACAACAACAACAACAACAACAACAACAACAACAATAATAATAATAATAATAATAATAATAATAATAATAATAATAAGATAATCATGTTATCATTGAAAATCATATAAAAGCATATTAAGCACAACTAGTAACCTAGCACAGAGTAAGCATCTCAACCGTAAATCAAAGACATCCTTGATTTACGTATAATCAACTTAACGTCGATAAGCCCACAATCCCCAAGACATTGTTGGTACTACAATGTAGTCACCTGTGACACCCTCTACGCCGCATACGTATAAAGCATTAAAAGATAAGATAATTAAAGAGAAACAAGCATAATTTATTAAAACCAAAAAACGGGTAGAGAACACCATATCGTCTCAAGTCTCAAAACGCGGAAAAATAAACATAACATAACATAACAGAAAAAACCAACCCTGATGTCACATTACAAAGCTGGTATAACCAATACGGAAAACATCCTCGGATACAAACTGAAAACCATTAACTAAACAAACTACTGAAAACTGGAAAATCCTAACTAAAGAGTCGCGGCTCCTCAGAGTCATTCCTCAACTGGCTGCTCGTCGTCCTCTGCATAAAAGTACATGCCAAAACAAGAAACATAGAGATAGGGAGTAAGAAACATGAATATGAATATAATGGCAAGGAAGCAGTTAGCAAGACGAGCATACATCAAATAGTCATGTTATAGCAAACAACAGTATAACACAACAACATCATAATATAACGTGTATGCTATGCAATGCAACTCTGCTCCGCTACTCCAATATGCATTTGGATCCATCTATCTCAAGAAGTCAACTTCGGGGTTACATTTCCACATTGGCCAATAAGCACCAACACTAGGGCAATCCAACTTACCTTGGTTGGACCCCTAGGATAGACGACGCACCTTACTCACAAATGTGCCACCATGTCCCACGGACGTCCGGGTCGTCTTACTCACGGACAACCTCCCCTATGTTGAACAACCTCCACTAACATCTCCGATGCGTGAATGCATGTTCAACAAAACACACAAGCACAACCACCACCTCCGCTTGGGCCCATAGGCTACCCAAGTTTTAACACCATCAAGACCTCGGCTATCGAGGATTAACGTTATCTTTCATATTTGTTAATTAAACACTCTAGTCATTCTACACTAGAGATTACCACCTTGACCGTTAAGCATCAAGGCCCCCTTGGCCACTAGGCTACCAAGGTACCACATCATCATTAACACTCTAGACATTAAGCACTAGAGATTACCACCTTGACCATCATGCATCAAGGCCCCATTGACCAATAGGCTACCAAGGTACAACAGTCTTATCACTTGTATTTGATCTTCATGTTCTGTTGGTATTTTATTAAGTCTTTTATAGCATATGGGGTGAAACCCCTGCTTCTGTACTATTCTGGTTTTTGTTCTGCATAGTGAGCACGGTCGGGGTCACCTCTCAGTACGGTCGTGTTGAGCTCACAGTCAAGCACGATCGTGCTGACTATTGAGCATGGGCGTGCTTAAGCAGCGTGCCCAGTTCTGGGTTGAATGGGAGCACGGGCGTGCTCAAGTGCGCGCCTTGCTATTCTGGGCAGAAGGGTCACAGACCCTATTGCAACTTGTTTGGGACATTCTCAGATTCAATCCTAAGGTTCTTCTAATCCACAACTCATCAGTTCAATTAGTATTGAGATAACGTTCATGTCTTACAAATTAAAGGGGAATTAGTCCTTTAGTTCCATGCCATTAATTTTCCCTAATCACTCAAGATCAATCCCTAGTGTCCTTGACTAAACCGTTGGCATAATCCTCACTCATTACTATCATTCAGTCTTATGAACAAGGGGAACAACTTCCCTTAACATTGTTATCAGATTAAACGTTCTAACATGCCACAACGTCAGTCAACAGCCAATACATCACAATAACACAATCATGTTAAAGGCATTCAATCATGGCATCATCACATCAATATGAACATAACAGACAATATTCATTAACAATAACAACATGCCAATATCATCATTGCAAACAGTTAAACATCAAATATCAATTAAGCATATAGGCATACAATGTGTTATCAAACATAAAGCGTTATGGGAACCCTTCGTCTTACGCTACCCCCAAGCCTCCATACTCATAATATTCCTTCTCCCCATACTTGGTATGAAGAATTCCCGTTAAACCGAAGATGCTCCTAAACTGGTTCCATCGAACGGATCGACGAACGATCCCAAACCTTGGTCAACACAAATAGGGTTAACCCATTAGTTCCCAATTCATGATTGTCTCTCCCAAAGAGCAAGAACACCAAGAATAGTTTGGGTTCAAAGGGGAAGAGAAGGAGAGGCTGCCGTCACACTTAGGATTGCCTAATGTGCCAATTTGAGGGTTGTAACTCATAACCCTCACAATCTGATGTCTATATAACGACTCAAACCCGAGCACGGTCGTGCTCCCCCTTGAGCACAGTCGTGCTCCACTTAGCATCAGCGAGAAACGCTTGACCGTAAAGCACAGTCGTGCTCCCAAATGAGCACGATCGTGCTCACATAAGCATCACCGAGACACATGTAGCCTTAAGCACGGGCGTGTTCATGCATCAGGAAGGGATTTTTAACTTAAAAACTCCATTTCACCCACTCTAAACCTTTCTAAGAAACAAAGCATACACAAAGCTCTTATATAGAAAATGGGGTGTTACAATTCCAACCCCCTTATAAAAATTTCGTCCTTGAAATTTCTACTCACCTCGAACAAAGAGATGCGGGTACGCCTCCATCATCTTGCTCTCTAGCTCCCATGTAGCACTTTCCTCGGTCGCCCCACTCCAAATGACTTTAACCAAAGGAATCTCCTTGCCTCTCAGTTACTTCACCCTCTGATCCTCAACTCGATGGGGTTGTACCTCGAAGGTCAAATTCTCTTTCAGCTGAATCGTGTCCGGGACTATCACATGGTTTGGGTCGTGAATGTACTTATGAAGTTGTGACACATGAAAGACATTGTGAAGTTTAGACAAGAGGGGTGGCAATGCAATTTGGTACACAACTTCACCGACTCTTTTAAGAATTTGGTAAAGGCCAATAAATTTGGGAGTAAGTTTCTTCGCTTTCATCACTCTACTGACCCCAGTTGTTGGAGTAACTCTCAAGAATATGTGATCACCTTCTTGGAATTTGAGTGCCTTACATCTTTTGTCATGGTAGCTTTTCTGCCTACTCTGTGCCGTTCTCATCTTTTCCTGAATCATCCTCATCTTTTCTGTGGTTTCTTGCACTATCTCAGGTCCTAACACTACACTATCACCAGGTTCACTCCAACACAAAGGTGTCCTACATCTCCTCCCATAAAGAGCTTCATAAGGTGCCATCCCAATACTGGAATGGAAGCTGTTGTTGTAGGTGACCTCTATTAGGGGCAAAAACTTGTCCCAATTACCCGATTGTTCTAGCATGCAAGCTCTGAGCAAGTCCTCTCAGGACTGGATGGTTCTCTCAGACTGACCATCCATCTGCGGGTGGTAAGCTGAACTTAACCTAAACTTGGTATCTAATGACTCATGCAAACTAGTCCAAAACCTAGAGGTAAACCTCGGGTCTCTATCAGACACTATGCTAGAAGGTACACCATGTAACCTGATTATTTCCTTGATGTACAACCTGGTCAAATTTTCCAAAAGGTATTCCATGTTCATAGGGATGAAATGGGCAGACTTAATCAATCTATCTACAATAACCCATATAGCCTCAAAACCAGCTGGAGTCTTAGGGAGTCCAGACACAAAATCCATGGAAATATTGTCCCATTTTCATTCTAGGATACTCAAAGGTTGCAACTTTCCTGATGGCTTTTGGTGTTCTATCTTGGCCTTTTGGCACACTAGACAAGCATACACAAACTCAGCCACATCTTTCTTCATCCTAGGCCACTAAAACATCCGTTTAAGGTCCTGATACATCTTAGTGGCACTTGGGTGCACACTCAATCCACTTCTATGTCCTTCTTCAAGGATCAAATTCCTAAGCTCCGAGTCATCTGGTATACAGATTCTATCTTTGAACCTCAAAACCCCATCACTTCTGTCCTTAAAACTAAGGTCTCTACCTTGAGCAAGTAACTCCCTCTGGTCTGAGAGAAACTTATCTAACTTTTGGCCTTCTCTAATCTCATCCATCAAACTATTGGTAACCTTGAGGGCTCGTTTGGTGGTCAGGATAAGAGAGACAGGATAGGATAAGCTATCATATCCTGTCTAAAACTATTGTTTGGTGAGCCAGCAGGATAGGATAAACCAATGCTGTCACCTATCATATCCTGTCCATCTAGTTAAAATTTTATCCGGAGGGCGGAGCTGGGTTAGAACTTAACAGGATAGGATAAGGTGATTTATAGTATAATAAATTATAAAAATATTTTATATATAAAATAATTAATGTATAATAAAATATAATATGGTTACCAAAAAAGGTATAATAAAACATAAAATAATAAAAATATTAATAATTAATTTAAAAAATTATTTTTATTTTGTCACAAGACTAATTTTATTACTTCACATTATTTTAAAAAACTGAAAAATAAATAAAAATATATTCTAATAATTTAACTATATATAAAGTAAAAACTAAAAATAAATATTTAAAATTATAACAAAATTAATTTAAGCTAAACAATATTTTAAAAATTTAAAATATTATATGTAATTTTATCACAAGGACAATTTTGTCTTTTTATATAATCTTAAAAAATGAAAATTATAAAAAACTAAAATCTAATAAAATATGAAAGCATTCAGAACAAAAATGAAAATTTTAAAATTCTTACTAAAATTACAATGCTATCCGGTTGGTTATCTGGTGGACACCAAACGTCGGATAGGATAACAGCTTATCCTGCTCATATCATATCATACTCCTATCCTGCTCTCTTATCCTATCCGCCCCTATCCTATCCTGACCACCAAACGAGCCCTCAAGGTTCCAAGCCTAATGCTCTTAGGGGTAACTTCCCAAGCTAAACTTAGACCTCTAAACTCCTCGATCAGATCCATCTCCCTAACCATCAAAGCGGAGACGTGCAAGGTTTTTCTACTCAAAGCATCGGCCACTACATTGGCCTTTCCTGGGTGGTAGGTCAGATCAAACTCATAATCCTTTAAGAACACCATCCACCTACGTTGCCTCATGTTCAACTCCTTCTGATCAAAGAGATACTTCAAACTCTTATGATCACTAAAAACCTCAAACTTAGCTCCATACAGGTAATGCCTCCAAATCTTCAAGGCAAATACCACAACTCCTAACTCTAGGTCATGAGTAGGGTAGTTCTTCTCATGGATTTTCAACTGCCTAGAAGTGTAAGCTACTACCTTACTATCTTGCATCAACACTCCACATAAACCTTGCTTCGATGCATCACAATACACTACGAAATGTTTACTAAGATCGGGTAAAACCAAAACTGGTGCTGATGTTAACATATCCTTTTGGGTTTGGAAACTCTCCTAACACTTAGAGTCCCACACAAACAATTGTCCCTTCTTGGTGAGACAGGTTAAGGGTAACGCTATCTTAGAAAAGCCTTCTATAAACCTCATATAGTACCCTGCTAAACCCAAGAAACTTCTAACCTCGGTCACTGACTTTGGCGCTTCCCACTAGAGCACCATCTCTACTTTAGTTGGATCCACGGCTATCCCACCTTTAGAGATCACGTGACCTAAGAAACTCACCTCCTCTAACCAAAACTCACACTTAGACAACTTAGCATACAACTGCTTCTCCTTAAGGGTCTGCAAGATAACCCTCAAGTGCTCTTCATGTTCCTCCTTAGTCTTGGATTACACTAAGATGTCATCTATGAAAACCACCACAAACTTATCCAAGTAAGGGTGAAAGGTCTTGTTCATATAATCCATGAACGCAGTAGGAGCATTAGTCACACCAAAGGGCATAACTAAATACTCATAGTGACCATATTGCGTTCTAAATGCTGTCTTCGGAATGTCCTCAGACTTAACCCGAATCTGATGGTATCCTTACCTTAAATCTATCTTCGAGAAAACACAAGCCCCGATCAACTGATACATAAGATCATCAATCCTAGGGAGGGGATACCTATTCTTAGCGGTCACTTTGTTGAGCTGTTGATAGTCGACACACAACCTCATACTACCATCTTTCTTCTCCACTAACAACACTGGCGCTCCCCATGGGGATACGCTAGGCTTGATGAACTACTTCTGCTTCAGATCCTCTAACTGTTCCTTTAACTTAGCTAGATCTAGAGGAGACATTCTATAGTGTGTTATGGATATAGGCCCAGTCCCAAGCACTAAGCCTATGGCAAACTCCACATCTCTCTTTGGGGGTAGTTCGTAAACATCCCCAGGGAACACTTCAGGAAATTCTTGTACAACAGGCACGCTGTCGACATCAGGAAGTCTCTCGACTTCCAGGGAAGATAACATCATGTACACTTGGGCTCCTTCGTTCATTGAAGCCTTAACTTGGTTGGCAGAGAGAAAGCTAGGATCCCTAGACTCCACGGGAGTTCCAAAAACTATGGTTTTATCAAAACAATTCAGAAGGACGTGGTTGGAAGGTAACCAGTCCATGCCAAGAATAACATCAAGGTTTTTCAGAGGTAAGCATACAAGGTCAATAATAAAGTCTCTATTATCTATGGTAATAAGAATATTCTTGTATGCATGCGAAGTGAGAACAGGTTTATTCGTGGGTGAGGCAACAACTGAATCACACTCAAGAAGGGTCACAGGAAACTTAAGACTCTTAGCACATTCATATGACACAAACGAGTTGGTTTCACCCGAATCAAACAATACAGTTAAACGAATTCCACTAATGAGGCACATACCTTGGATCAAATCTTCAGATTCGGAGGTCTCGGCTCCACTAAGAGTAAAGACTCTCCTCGTGGTCTTCAGTCGGTTGGCTTGAGGTTTCTGACCCTTGTTCGCACTTTGTGGTTCTGACTTTCTTCCCTCGCAGTTCCGGCTGATGTGGCCATACTTGCCACATTTGAAGTAGATGATGTTCGTCTCCTTGCATTGGGTAGTGAAGTGGTTCTGTCCACACTTGCCGCACCGAAGACGTCTAGAATCGTAAGAATCCCATCTCCTGGACCTGTCTGAAGAAAACTGAGACTTCTTGCCATCCCGCTTGAAGTCCCTGCCAGCTGGAGCGAGACGCGGCTTCCACTTGTTTCCTTGATCATTCCACTTGTTTCCTTCATAGTTCCTGCACTTGTTCACTAAGACTGGGAAGACTCTGATCTCCTGGTAGCTGATAGCCCGCTTGATCTCTGGATGCAGACCATCCACAAACTTCACGTATTTGGAGCGATCGTCTGCCACATACTGATACAATGTATAGTAACGGGCGAGCTCCTCAAACTTGGCCGCATATTCTCCTACCGACATGTTGCCCTCCTCTAGTGCCAGAAATTCCATCTCCTTCTAGTCCTTGATATCTGTCGGGAAGTACTTTTCGAGGAACCTGTCCTTGAATACATTACATGTGATCATAGTACCCTCCGCCTGCAAGTGCTGACGACGGTTCTCCCACCAATGCTCAGCCTCCTCAGTCAGCATGAAAATCCCAAAGATGACCTGCAGCTGATCATTGCATCCCATAGCTTGGAAGATCTTCCCGGTTTCTCTTATCCACAATAGGGCACCCTCAGGATCGTAAGCTCCCTTTTGAAAGACGGCGGATTGTTCCACTGGAACTAGTCGAGACCCTGGAACTCAGTTGGTCCCCCGTTGTTGTTGGCGTTCTGGTTTTGGCCTATCGCGTTGGCAAGGAATGCCAAAGCATCAGTGATAGCCTGGTCATTTCCGCCTCCTCTTCATGCCATAAGTTCCTGTAAACACCCAAGACAACGTGTTAAATACATGGAACCTTAAGCAGGAAAAGCTACAGCTTCAAACATATAGCATCATTGTCTATAACAAGTATATACAATTCAAACAAGAGCACACACCAAACTCACAACAGACTCATACCACGTGCGGACAGGGTAGAACTTCTCTGATACCACTAAATGTGACACCTTCTACCCCGCATACGTATAAAACATTAAAAGATAAGATAATTTAAGAGAAACATGCTTCATTTATTAAAACCAAACAACGGGTAAAGAACACCACATCGTCTTAAGTCTCAAAACACGGAAAAATAAACACAACATAACATAACATAACAGAAAAACCCAACCCCAATGTCACATTACAGAGCTGGTATAACCAATTCGGAAAACATCCTCCGATACAAACTAAAAACCACTAACTAAACAAACTACTGAAAATTGGAAAATCATAACTAAAGAGTCGCGGCTCCTAGGAGTCACTCCTCAACTGACTGCTC
Source organism: Sophora flavescens (assembly GCA_030762895.1). NCBI lineage: Eukaryota > Viridiplantae > Streptophyta > Magnoliopsida > Fabales > Fabaceae > Sophora > Sophora flavescens. Next base: position 131,637,519 of record CM061068.1, read on the forward strand.
ACCGTCCTCTGCATAAAAGATACACGCCACAACAAGAAACATAGAGATATGGAGTAATAAAAATGAATATGAATTTAATGGCAAGAAAGCAGTTAGCAAGACGAGCATACATCAAAAAGTCATGTTATAGCAAACAACAGTATAACACATCAACATTATAATATAACGTGTATGTTATGCAATGCAACTCGGCTCCACTACTCCACTATGCATTTGGATCCATCTATCTCGGGAAGTCAACTTCGGGGTTACATTTACACATTGGCCAATAAGCACCAACGCCGGGGCAATCCAACTTGCCTTGGTTGGATCCCTAGGATAGCCGATGCACCTTACTCACAGATGTGCCACCACGGGGGTACCAGGTCCCACAGACGGCCAGATCGTCTTACTCACGGACAACCTCCCCTATTTTGAACAACCTTCACTAACATCTCCAATGCGTGAATGCATGTTCGATAAAACACACAAGCATAACCACCACCTCCGCTTGGGCCCATAAGCTACCCAAATTTTAACACCATCAACTCCTCGGCTATCGAGGATTAACATTATCTTTTGTATTTGTTAATTAAACACTCTAGTCATTCTACACTAGAGATTACCACCTTGACCATCAAGCATCAAGGCCCCCTTGGCCACTAGGCTACCAAGGTACCACATCATCATTAACACTCTAGCCATTAAGCACTAGAGATTACCACCTTGACCATCATGCATCAAGGCCCCCTTGGCCACTAGGCTATCAAGGTACAATAGTCTTATCACTTGTATTTGATCTTCATGTTCCGTTGGTATTTTATTAACTCTTTTAGAGCATATGGGGTGAAACCCCTGCTTCTGCACTATTCTGGTTTCTGTTCTGCATAGTGATCATGGTCGTTCTCACCTCTCAGCACGGTTGTACTGAGCTCACAGTCAAGCACGATCGTGCTAACTATTGAGCAAGGGCGTCCTTAAGCGTGCGCCTAGTTCTAGGTTGAATGGGAGCACGAGCGTGCTCCATGTTGATCACGGGTGTGGTCAAGTGCGTGCCCTGCTATTCTAGGCAGAAGGGTCACAAACCCTATTGCCACTTTTTTGGGACATTCTCAGATTCAATCCTAAGGTTCTTCTAATCCATAACTCATCAGTTCCATTAGTATTAAGATAATGTTCATGTCTTACAAATTAAAGGGGAATTAGTCCTTTAGTTCCATACCATTAATTGTTCCTAATCACTCAAGATCAATCCCTAGTGTCCTTGACAAAACCATTGGCATAATCCTCACTCATTACTATCTTTCAGTCTTCTGAACAAGGGGAACAACTTCCCTTAACATTGTTATCAGATTAAACGTTCTAACACGCCACAACGTCAGTCAACTGCCAATACATCACAATAACATAATCGTGTTAAAGGCATTCAATCATGGCATCATCACATCAATATGAACATAACAGGCAATATTCATTAACAATAACAACAGGCCAATATCATCATTACAAACAGTTAAACATCAAATAATCAATTAAGCATATAGGCATACAACATATTATCAAACCTAAAGGGTTATGGGAACCCTTCATCTAACGCTACCCCCGAGCCTCTATACTCATACTATTCATTCTCCATATACCTGGTATGAAGAATTCCCGTTCAACTGAAGATGCTCCTAAACCATTTCCCTCAAACGGCTCGACAAACGATCCCAAGCCTTGGTCAACACAAACAGGGTTAACCCATTAGTTCCCAATTCATGAAACGGAAAAGGAAACAGAAGAGGGTAGAACATTTAACTTACGTTAATTGGCACTAGCGCGTGATTGTCTCTCCCAAAGAGCAAGAACACCAAGAACAGTTTGGGTTCAAAGGGCAAGAGAAGGAGAGGCTGCCGTCACACTTAGGATTTCCTAATGTGCCAATTTGAGGGTTGTAACTCGTAACCCTCACAATCTAATGTCTATATAAAGACTCAGACCCAAGCACAGTCGTGCTCCCCCTTGAGCACTGTCGTTCTCCACTTAGCATCAGCGAGACGTGCCTGACTGTTGAGCACGGTCGTGCTCACATCAGCGTCACTGAGACGCATACAGCCTTAAGCACGGGCGTGCTGACATGCGAGCACGGGCGTGCTCATGTATCAGGAAGGGATTTTTAACTTAAAAACCCCACTTAACCCACTCTAAACCTTCCTAACAAACAAAGCATACACAAAGTACTTATACGAAAAACAGGGTGTTACATCGCCAACATGACTTTGGCATTGTCAATTACTTGGTCACTAATAGAGTTTAGGTTCCCCAAAAACCAATGTTGTACTTTACGCTATTTTCGATGTTCCGACATGACCACAACATCATTGATGTATACTTCCATGATTTTTCCAATCATATCACGAAAGATCGTATTCATGGCTCTATGATAACTGGCTCCAGCATTATTTAACCCAAAAGGCATAACCACCCACTCATAGGTACCAATTGCCCCCGGGCATCTAAACGTCGTTTTCGACACATCATCCTTACCGGCTTCTGGCTTTGCTCACCACTCACCTCCTGGTGATCGTGTCCACAACAAAGTTTCATCATACTCTCCTGTCCTCAACTGCTTATGAAGATCAACGCCGTGAATAGGTCAGCATATATCTCCTTGGAGACATGATCCGCATGAATAATATTCACAATGTTGATGGGACAGACTCCCACGAGACCTACATTCATCTGGAAAGGATCAATATCAACTTTCATGTCCATATTAGCGCAAACTTGAGCCTTCCTTCGTTTATAGCTTTCTGAACAATATCCCTGAAACGAACACAATCGTTAGTTAAGTGACCGAAATTATTATTAAATTTAAAATATGTACGGTATTTAATTTCATCAGGTTTTAACAGCCTATGACCGCCCGACAATTTAATCTGTCGGTCTTTCAGTAATAAATCAAAGATTTGATCAGCTTTCATAGTGTCGAAGGTATAAGTATTCCTATTTATGTAACCCAACTTATCCTTGTCACGTGTCGGCTTGAGAGCTTGACATACATAAGCAAGGCCGTTATGCAATTCAGCCAAGCAGACAATGGTCTCAATGTCGCTATCTTCTTCGTTGGATGACTCTATTCGGGCGCAAGCGACTCTTTCCTTCTGAAACAACTTCTTTTGTTTCGATAACTTTCTCACACTTAATTGCTCTTTTTGGTGGACCTTATCCGCCAACTGAGTCATATCCACAAACTGTTGGTTCACCAATTTCTTCCTTCTGTGATAGTCAAGTCCGCCAGCAGCAATCTTGACAATCTCTGATTCTGGAATAGGTGTGAACACCTACTCTTCATTTTCCAGAATCAGCCGAGGTAATCTGGTACAGGCTCATTAGGAAGCCTCTTGATACTGACTCGGTCGATGAGACCAACCTTCAATTCACCTCTAAAGAACTGGTCGTGGAAACTTAGCTCTAGCTAGGCCCAAGTGTGGATTGAATTAGGCCTCCATGTCGAGAACCACGTGAACATGTTCTTTGACAAAGAACATGGGAAATATATCATTTTGATATTTTCATTGGCAGCCAACTCTCCCATCTCGATGTTGTACCGGGCGATGTACTCGATCGACGACTCTCCATCTTCTCCAGAGAATTTTGATAACTTGGGGACCTTAACATCCCTAAGTAGCTCCACTTGTTGAATCCATTCAGGAAATGCTGAAACAAAATACGGTTGGTTAGCATAGCCAACGTTAAACCCGAACCAATTCAATACCTGTCCGATGGCTTGATTAATGTCATAGAGATTTACTCTTCCGACATTGTCACGTCGAAGCAACTGCATGGACAAATTATTCCTGGCCATTTGATCCTCATCACCACGTCTCAGCATTTTGTAATCCCCATGCAGGATGTGAGGCGGTGGGTTTGGTGGCTCTCCTTGATCGTTTCCTCCTTGAGGCTGGGGTATGCCCCCATGCGCAGCCTCATTTCAGCCTAGGTTGTTAGCGTGTTCATCATCGTCGCCTAACATTCGATTGAGCCAACCAATTTGTTCTGCTAATGCCATGCACGCGGTATTGGTTGTTTCCATCAGAGGGGTTATCACTGCCCCCATCTTTTGGGAGAACATATGAACCATCTCATGGTTGCTTTCATTAACCTGTTGTCGAATGTTTGCCAATGCATTCAATGTTGGGCCAACCGTAGTAGTGACTACCTCTCTTGACACGTTTGGGAACACTGGGTGTCCCGCATTCTACCTCTCCTGACGGGGAGGCACTACATTTGTGACTCATTGGTTGTTACCCTAGTTTTCGCCTTCTTGCCTTTCTTGCTGATCAAGAGAGGCACCAACGCTCAACGCCTTGGCGAATTCCATGATTATGGCCATTAGTTTGGCTTCGACCACAGTTGTTTTGGTTGGCTTGCTCATGAAACCAGCGTTTCAACGAGTCGCCCCTGGGGTTGACGGGCTTTGCACTTGGCCTCCAGCTGCCACTTCCTGCCCTGCCTCGTTCAACAAGGCGCTTCCAATCCCAGTCCGCGCCATCAGCGGCAAGGTGTTGAAATAGACGGCTATAAACACGAGAAGGGGGGTTGAATTGTGTTTATTAGAATTTAAGCATAGTTGAAATCTTTTCACAAACAAAAAGGCTAGATTTGGACGAGTGGAAGAATACAGGATGGACGGGTGACTTTTGCAAGCACACCACTTGATAGACGTAAGAAAACTAAGGCAATTAAAGAGTTTAAGGGAAGAGAGATTGACACGGTTATTTATCCTGGTTCACTCTTCAAAGCAAAGAGCTACGTCCAGTCCTTGGCAGCACCAAGATTTATCCACTATAACTGATAAGGTTACAGACTCAAGTATTATTTGCACACCTAGCCTCTTCGGGCTCAAGACAAGTATTGTTTTCACACCTAGCCTCTTCAGGATCAAGACAAGTATTATTTGCACACCTAACCTCTTCAGGCTCACTCTGGTTTGTTTGAGAGATTGTTTGTAATAAATACAACTTCTCACAGGCAGATCTTTCACTATCACTCAGAGAGTGGTTTAAATGTAAGGCTTAGGAAAGTCTGTGTAACAACTTCAAAATGATTGAAGAATATAGAATAAAAGAATGAAGAAATAAATGCATAGAGTAACGGCATTTTAATGCAATGTGTATTCTCTTTTTTCTTCATCTTCAATGGCTTCTGTATTTATGGTCTTCAAGCATTTAGGATCCGTTAGAGACATCCCCTCAGATGTTGGCTTCAAGCAGAACTTCATTAATTGCAATAGAGTCGTTCTGGGCAGTCATTAATGCAATAGAGTCGTTCTGGGCAGCCATTAATGCAATAGGAACGTTGGTTGTACTCTAACATGAAGGATCATGGCTTTATGCATCGTGATACAGCCATATCAAAGTTGTGCAGAGAGCTTTTTGTACTTTACTGAGTAGACTTCCCTTTTTGTGTAAGGACCAGAGGTACTAGGGAATAAAGCACGTTGGAAGCATTCTTTAACTGGTCTTTGGTTCTGATTATCCAAGGTTACTTGAGAGAGTAGCTTCTGACTTTTCTTGATAATCGTGAAACTGAGTAAGAGAGAAGGCTTCAAGTCTCTTTCTGGTTCTTGAACTAAGATTCTGATAATCCTTATAGAATTCGCGTTCATAAGATAAGTGCTTCTATCTTGAAAATAATCGCATCTATCTAGTCATTTGAGTTTTCATTTGGGCTAATAGACGAGCTCCATATTAAGGACTTAGCAAGTCCAAAGACTAATTGACGAGCGCTTCTGTCACCTTTAGTGGACGAGCACTTCTATTACTCTAGTGGACGAGAGCCTCTGTTACTCTAGTGGACGAGAGCCTTTGTTACTTTAGTGGACGAGAGCCTCTGTTACTCTGGTGGACGAGAGCCTTTGTTACTTTAGTGTACGAGCTCCATTTGCCACATCATTGGACGGATACACCTTTAACTGGTTGAACGTAACCTAGTAGACGAGCTCCATATGTCACGTCATTGGACGAGCCATTCTGACCTTAATGGACGAGCTCCGTATGCCACGTCATTGGACGAGTCATTCTGATACCTTAATGGACGCGCTATTCTGATACTTTAGTGGATGCGCTGTTCTGATACTTTAATGGATGCGCTATTCTGATACTTTAGTGGACGCGCTGTTCTGATACTTTAATGGACGTGCTATTCTGATACTTTAATGTACGCGCTCCAAATGCCACGTTAGTAGACGCTGGCTTTCATCACTTTGGTGGACGCAAGTTTCTATCTCTTGCGTTCTGGACGTGCGCTTTAATCACTACAGTGTTGGACGTCTGTTTGTTTCACTTTGTTGGACGTCTGTTTGTCTTATTTAATCTGCACACTCGATAGACAGGTTAGCAACCAATATGTAGGTTAATTAAATCATTAACCAATGTTTAGTTCTCATCAAAACTTAGGGAAATGCACATCAGACATTTTAGAGACTTAACAGGTGTATCCTTATGGCAATCCATATGTAGGTGCCAACTTTCGGTCAGGTCCTCGAGCGCCTTGGCCATGCTCATTCGGACTTTGATTTGGGCTACCAATCTCTTCCAACACTGGGATTCTTCGAAGAGTCCCGACTGGCACAACATCTCTCCAATTGTCACTATTGACTCGAGAGCTCCCGATCGTGCTGTTTCTATTGCTATTAGTGTCTTACATGCTTTCGAAACTACTATTATCATAATCGTTCTCTGACATAGCCGACAAGCGTGAGTCACTCCTTAATTGTATGGACTGCTCCTCACTGATGATGGGTCAATGAGCACCTGGGTGGTACCCGTAATGGTTACTCCAAAGGAGTCCCACTAGGAAAGCTAATTTGTTGATGTGGAAATTTGCTTTCTCTGTTTTCCGACAAGGCACTCAAAAAGTATATTTTAATCAGGTGGTTGTGGACTCTCTCCTTTCTAATGGTAATCCAAAATGAGGTTTTTTTCAGAATCTGCCTTAAATTCGACGGGTGTACAAACTATAGGCGAAATTGTTAATTCCGACAGAAACACAATTTAAAAGGAAAAACAGTAGAAAACGGATTGAAAGCCGCTACAGGTACGAAGATATTAACAACAGAAACTTAAAGTACATAAAAAATGTAAAAATGCAAGAAACTTAAAAGTGCAGAAAAATAAATGTGCAAGTAAATAAATGTGCGATTAAGTAAATAAAACTGTACAAGATCGTTGAAAGTTCACCAGTTCACAAAGATTTCAAGTTTGAAACAGCAAATGATGGCGTTAAGAATTCAAAATATTGAGAATAGAGAGAAAGAGCTTAAGGAAGAAGAAGAAGAAGAAGAAGAGAATGAAGAACAAGAAAATTTGCATGAAAATTAAATGGTGGAGGGCATACTTTGATATAACTCTATTTTAATCCGTTATGAGTGTCAGGATGTTGTGGGAGTGTGATCAAAGTATCCGACCATTTGTACATCAAAATAAGCACTATTTATAGGAAAATTAAATAATTGCCCAAGTCCTAATCTACGGTCGACTGTCCTATTGACACACGTATTTAGTAATCCTACGGCTAAGACCTAATGTCCACTACTCCACTAGCTGGATCGTGGTCTTTGAGATGCTTCAGAGTGTAGCTCCTCACTCCTCCATATTCCCACATTTCTGCATGGGTTGGCCCACTTTGACATTAGTGGCTGGAGTGGGAAAATCTCCTTGACGCGTCATGCATCCAATCTTCATGGCTACGTGTCGAATTGGTACCCATTTTCGACAACATCTTCTTTGATGATTTGGCATTCTTTCCTTCGAAGATATCGATTGTCAAAAGGCACTTCACGCTTTTGCAATGTTTTCATGAAAACTTCATAGTTTTCACTTGCTCATATCTTGACATCCTAGTTTTCGACACTGGGTTAGAATAAGTCTCCATAGGAATGCCCTCTTTTCCATTCTTAAGTAAATTGGTATGCATTCCTTTCGACAACTTATCCAGCGAGTACCAAGATTTCTCCATTTCGACCAAAATCTTATTTTTGGTCCCAACACATTCTGCCGAAGCTAATCCTGACGTTACTTCGGCAATGGTGGCCTTGTCAGCAGAAAATGTTTTGCCCCCTGACAATCCTGAGTCTTCCAATGCGCCTCACATCATTCTGACCGACGATGATGACCCTTTGGCCAAATTAGAAGATCTTTTTTCATGACCATTCAAATCAACCCCTGGTTCGACTAAGTTTTGGGCATAGACTTTTCCAAGATCCATTCCATGACCCAAACCCGGATCCAACCCAAACCTATTTTCCTCCACACTAGAGACGCCCTTCTCCAAACCCTAGCACCACTTCTTCCCTCCAACAACAATTTTGAATCTGATTTCATTAGACAAATCCCATGACTCTAGTAAAGAAGGTTCATTACTTTCCATTTTATTTTCAAATCAAAGCTCTAATTGTGATTCTTGCATATTTTCAGACAGAGAATAAGATCAAATTTGACAATATAAATCACAACAATTTTCAAAATAAATAACAACAACACGGAAGAGAAAAGAAAAAAAAAACTTGAAAATGTCTCTGAAAGTATTGTGAACAAAGAGTGAAAATCCAGAACAACAATCCATAGAAGAGAGAAATAATAGGAGAAGGAAGTGCATTGTCCATGTTTCTTGGTCCCCAGTCGAGCCACCAATTCCTCCTCCTCAGACCACTGCTACACCGCCATGCATCCTAGTCGTACGCGGTCGCTCCGGGTTGAAGCTTCGAGCAGAACCCCTTCGCAATCACGTGCACCGCCACTCTGCCCAACCCAAACCACCGTGGCGCCGCTTCCCTCGCAGGACATCATCACCACCTCGCGACGCCATCAGCCGCGAGTCGTCGTCGCACCGCCAACATCAGTCGAGCCTCGCTTCGCCATCATTTCCTTCGAAGATGTATACTCATATCCGTTGTGTCCACCTCTCCTCCGCGATGGCTCCATCTGGATCTGGTGCCATTTTAGCCTCCACTGCGAGCTCTGCAAGTGCCACTACCGCGTCGTCAGCCTCAGCCCTTGTCTTATGGTCTCTTGCGTACAGGTGAAGAAGAGGGGTTGTAGTCCTCTTTCATTCATCCATTTAATCTTTCCTTTGTTCTCTGATATTATAGTTGTTTTAAGGGTTTATTTTAATATTATTTTTTTATTTTATCTATTTTGTTTATTTATGCTAGATTGTTAAAGGATATCATAAGTTTGCTAGTTGGCCCAAACAAGCTGGTGGGGGCTAGGGTGAAGTAGCTCATCAAGTACTTCACTGTGAAGCAGGACTAAAATATAATTTTTATTATTATTTTAAGAGTTCTTAATTTTTTCAAATTTCCAATAGTTAACACAAACCCCAAATCCCATCCTTAGTACCCAATTCCCTGCGCCCAATAACCCATAAACAAGTTTAGGGTTTTTGACCAAACTGGGTTCCTTTTAGAAACTATTTACCAGTTTAGGGTTATTCTGAAACTATTTACCAATGGGAGGTCGTTTTGGACACGTGACATATTTTATTATTTTTCAATCTGACGGGTCAAAGGCGCCACTGCAGATGGCGCCTACCTATAAAAAAAAGTCAAAAGGGGAGGCGCCACTGCAAATGGCGCCTTTCCCTGCAGTGGCACCCCCCCTGCAGTGTATCACGTGGCACCGGGGGGCCCCCAACCAAAAATTGGACGCCTGCAATTTTAAAGGAACAACCCTACAATTTTAAAGGAACAACGCTACAAAAAAAAATTATACTATAAGTATAGGGAGTAATGATGACATTAATGATAAAGTATCTATTTAAAACAACAAGAGGCAATAAAAAAATCCCGTAATAATGAGTAGCAAATAATATCACAGGAGCCATAAAAAAATAATAGCAATAACAATTTACACCAATAAATATTCATCAATTATTACAGTAGTAAAAAAAAATTTACCTTATAAGAATTAAAAGAAAGTTACCTGCAATTTTAAAGGAACAACGCGACCAAAAATATTATACTATAAATATAGGGAGTAACGATGACATTAATGATAAAATATCTATTTAAAACAACAAAATAGACTTATGATTAGATATTGTGGCAATATGTGTGACGGATGTGACAAATCCACTAATTTTATATTAATAATATTATTTACGTTTTCTTTGCCACATTAACTTTCATATTGTCAAATATTATTTATTTTTCCTGGGTCATGTGTCGTGTTGGGTTTACCACAATATCTAATCATTCCTTACACCTAGCGGGAAAGCGTGTCCGTAACCATGATTTTACTATTTATATGAATCACATAAATAGTAAACCCATTTGACATCACGATATAAAATATCAGTTTTTTAGTTTATTAAATTTTAAATGATAAAGTAACAATTTTAATTTTATAATTCATATATTGATTAGTATTTTAATAATTTTAATTTCAATGAAAAAACTATGATACCAATAATTTATTTTTTTATAATCTATTTTAATAATTTATTATATTAAAATTTATAATATTAAATTATTATTTAAATTACTTAATACTTATAACACAGACCTATATAAAAATAAATTATTACTGTACACATTATTTTAATAATTTATAAATAATATATTATTTATAATTAAAACCAAAATAAATTTAGTTTATTAAAAATAATATATTAAAATAATTCACATACTTGGATGGTACAAATGCCAGAAAATTAATTCACATATTCTTGTTTTTACAGTTTGCTTGTTCTTAGTTTAAAACGAGTGAAAAGGGACAGGGATGGACTCATTGCAGCTATAAACCTGCAAACTTCAATTTTATTATGTCCATGATTTAACCACATCGATTATTACTTTAATTTTATTATTACTTTAATATATATTTTCAATATTTTAATAATAATCCTTATATTAAAAATCAGATTAAGATATAACTAACGATTATATTCGTTTGAATGATGGTTTTTTCATTTTCAGGATGGCTTCACTAGTGCAAAATATACCTTTGACATCGGCGTTTTTACATCGGTTTTAAGTAAACCGATGTTGAAAAGGAGGCGGTGGCATTTTTGAAATTAAATCGAAAATTTTAAACATCGGTTTTCCTCATAACCGATGTTGTAAAGTTTTAAACATCGGTTTATTTTAAACCGATGTTGAAAATTGAACCAAAAATAAAAAATTAAAAAATGCATACTTTAACACATCGGTTTTATTGTAACCGATGTGTAAATGTGTATGTTTACACAACGGTTTTTTCTAAAACCGATGTGGAAAAACGAATCAAAAAAATAAGGAAATAAATAATATAATTTTAAACATCGGTTATATATAACCGATGTGTGAAAGTTTACAACATCGGTTTTATTTTAACCGATGTGTATTGTTACCTACATTTTTAATTCCCTATTCCTCCCTTTTCATTTTCGCGCTGAGACCTTTTCATCTGAGCTCACTCTCCCTCCCTAGCTTACACCAACAGCGGCGGCCGTGAAAGTGCTGACCTCTAACCCTAACCTATACACTGCGAGCCAGAGAACGGCCAGAGAACCACTGCGAGCCAGAGAACGGCCATCCGCGAGCTACCCTCCTCCTCCCTCAGGTATGCGTCTCTCTCTCTCTCTCTCTCTCTCTCTCTCTCTCTTCCTTGTGCATTTCCTTTTACTATGTTCTAGCTAGCTTCCGTCATTCATGGTTCACTCCTCCCGACTGCCAACTGCCTCCGTCACTCATGGTTCACTCCTCCTCATTTTCCATCTCTACATTTGGTTGCAAAAATTCGTTTTCGTGTTCTGCCAAAATTCTGAGTAAGCACTGAGTGAAGAAGATAAATGATGCATTTGAGGTATTTTCTAAAACACCTCGCCCACCTGAACAATTTCCACTGTTAAATACTAGCTCTTCCAAGGCTTGACAGAACACCTAGCCCACCTGAACACTTTATCGACTTTCCAATTCCTAGATACATACCCATGCAACATTTCTTGATGTGATGACATTTCACCACATGTGTATATGATTTATACGATTCATTCTTGCTGCTTTTGAGAAATATCTTTCTTCTAATTGGCAATCATGGTTGTTATATCCACCATTATGAGTTTCTTCTTATTACTGATATTTCCATCTGTTGGTTATGAAATACCATGTGCTATTATTCTTTTATGATAGCTGACAGGAGAGAAGATTAGTAGAAATTGTATTTGGTTAAATAAGCAAAATATTCCCAAAGATAGTAAATGTTGCCAAATGGATTGATACATTGACAAAAGGCACTCACGGGTTTTTTTTTTCCTGCTGTGGATGTTGGAATACATTCTGCTTTTGGTATTGGTACATGAAAACAACTATTTTGGAATTCATGTCAAGCTTCAAAACATTCTGAAATGTAAAGGAAATGTGTTTTTAATGGAAGTATTGTGTTAATTAACATGTTAGAGGGAAACAAAATTAAGAATATGTATCTGGCTCATGTTCAGATTCATGTATACAAAGACGGTGTTAATTTTGTGATTACATGACAAATTGTTTTTCATTTTATGTAAACTAGTATTTGACTTATGACTATTTATCCCGTGTTTACAGTTTAAACCATTTTTAATTTTATCAAGGCTGGTGAAGTTGTCTTCTATAGTTGGATTTTTACAGGAAAATATATCTAATATTTGGTTTCTTTCTTCTGAGTGTACCTTTTTTTCTGATGTCATATAGGTTCTGCTTAATTTCTATGGTATTTTTCCTGCTTTAGTGGAAGCAGGTTATACTGATGTAATATAACATTAGACTTGTTTGGTTTTGAATTGGTGCATTTCAAGATCATGATGGAAGACATTTTGGAATTAGGTTGGTGTTGATTATTTGACAATCAATTGTGTTTCATCTGAAGACAAACTGTTTAAAACTGGGATGAATACTTAGGCGTATTGGATTTTGCAATCCCTTATAAAACCCGATTCATCGTGTTCAGAAGAATTCATTTTTCCACTGAATAGTTTGGTTTGACCTGGTACTATGGTTTGATTATCTTTTTGGAGCTGCAGGTCAAATCAAACAATATATATACACACACTCATACACACAGAACATCATTATTGTGTTTAATTGTAACAAGCAGGACCCGTTGGAAAGTTCAGGATTAGTTTCCATTCAACATAGTCAAATAGTTGTTGTTTATATCTCTTACAGCTGCCCTATTATGGCAATTCTTGTCTGTCACTAGTTTTTCTTTGGTTCGTAGATGGTTGCTTACTAGTTAGAGGATCAAAGGAGATGAATTGTTTGCTTTCTGTTTTTTAGCAATAAGCTTGGTATCTTAATATACTGGAATGTGCTTAACATGGTCCTTCTAATTGCCTATTTTATTCCGTTGATCAGGTATGGACAAGGAAATCATTTGATTGATTTTACTGAGATATTCAACTTGCTCTCCTGGAAAAAGAAACAACGACTTGTCAAACTCTTCGATCTTGTTTTTACCCTTTTCCTCTCTGTGTTTTGGTAAGTGACTTTAAAAAGACCTTATAATGTCTGTCAATTTTATGGTTTTCATTAGAATTCTTAGATGTTCATTTTGCTGCAGGGTGATCTACACTTCATTGCATAGTGCTACTGCCTCTGGTTTCTTCACTTCTCTGTTGTCTTTGCACAATAACAACTAGACGTGTCTCTCAGAAGGTACGTTTTGGCTGAAAAGCTTTCATTGGAGTTTTAATGTATTTTCTTGAAAATTTATTTGATTCGAGAATATGCCCACAATAATTAGTAAAGCCTTAATTTCCCGTTTGAGATGCAATACTAATGAGCGTACGTGTATGTGCTTAATGTACCGCTCATTGTGTTGGATCTTGAATTGTCCAAAGTTGGACAGTTTGGGAAAAAACTTTTTCTTAATTCAGTTAAAATAGTTATTCATTGATTCTAATGTTATATACTTGATGAAAGTTCGAATTGATACATTTCCTTCCGTTCTCCGGGTGCATACTTTATCGTGGTGGATGTCATCGCGTTCAAGTAGTGTACGTCGGAGACCGTAGGGAAATGCTGTTGAAATTTTGTCGAGTATGAGCATGAGAGTTAAGGACTAACAGTTAACCGAATGTTGAAAAAGTTTCTTCTCGAATGGGATAGGGCCATACCCTGTCATAAGAAGTGGTTGATGAATATGTTGGACTAAGTATGAAGGTATTGGTTTAGTCATGGATCGCGGTTGGATGAATGCTAGATGGACAAGTGATGAGTATGAGAATGGAGTGGAAGATTTTCTACAGTTTGCAAAAACAAATGCTCCTGATAGTGGTAACGGAAGGTTTTATTGTCCTTGTGTTAACTGTTTGAATGAGAGACGACCAGAAGCTGAGGAGATACGTGATCATCTTATTTGTGAGGGGATTTGCAAGAGTTATACAACATGGATATGTCATGGTGAACCGTTAGACAGGCCGAGGGTGTCGGATAGAGAGGAAGTTGATGACGTGGAAATGGACGATGGACTAGAGGACATGATCCGTGATGTTGGGCAAGAGTCTTTTCGGTGCGCACATGTGTATGATACTTTGTGCAGTGATGCGCAAGTGGCTTTGTATCTGGGGTGCACTAATTTCACACGATTGTCAGCGGTGTTAAGATTGTTCGATGTGAAGGCGAGAAATGGGTGGAGCGATAAAAGCTTTACTGAATTGCTTGAGTTGTTGAAAGAAATGCTTCCAGAAGGCAACACATTGCCATCTCGAAACTATGAGGCGAAGAAGATATTGTGTCCGATGGGTATGGAGTATAATAAAATACACGCTTGCCCCAATGATTTCATATTGTACAGGAAAGAGTTTGAAGAGATGAACGAGTGCCCCGGGTGTGGGGTATCACGCTACAAAGTGAAGGATGGTGATTCTAGTTGTGATGTGGTCACCAAAGGTCCTCCTGCGAAGGTGTTATGGTATCTTCCCGTGATTCCGCGGTTCAAGCGATTGTTTGCTAATGTAAATGACGCAAAGAACATTAGATGGCATGCAGATGAGAGGAAGTGTGATGGACAGCTTCGTCATCCGGCCGATTCTTTGCAATGGAAGAGAATTGATAGTTTGTTTCCGGATTTCGGCAATGAGCCCAGAAACCTCAGGCTTGGACTTGCTACCGATGGAATGAATCCATATGGAAACTTAAGTAGTATTCATAGTTCATGGCCTGTTCTCCTTGTAATTTACAACCTGTCTCCTGGGTTGTGCATGAAGCGCAAATACATTATGTTAAGTATGATGATTTTGGGTCCTAAACAGCCAGGAAATGATATTGATGTTTATCTGAGTCCCTTGATTGAAGACTTGAGAATGTTGTGGGATGAAGGCGTTGATGTGATCGACGGGTATTGCCGTGAGACATTCAGATTGCGTGCCATGTTATTTTACACCATCAATGACTTTCCAGCATACGGGAACCTGTGTGGGTATAGTGTTAAGGGGCATAAAGCATGTCCAATATGTGAAGAAGGCACATGTTACCATCAACTGCAACATGGAAGGAAGACGGTTTACCTTGGGCATCGGAGATTTCTCCGACGTAATCATCCTTATCGTAGATTGAGAAAAGCTTTCAATGGACTTCCGGAGAATGAAATTGCTCCAGTGGCCTTGACTGGAGAGCAAGTTTATGAAAGGGTGAACAACACTAATGTTATTGATAAGCCTCTGGCTTATCTAGTTTTATAACTAGATGGACTGTGGTTTTTGTGCAAATTATTCAAGTTCACCCTCGTTTTCGCCCAAATTTGCCTTGTTTTGTTCCTAAGTTGGACTTTGACTCGTTCTAGGCAATTTTTGTAGTTTTTAGTCTATTATGAGTAGAATTACGCTTTTTGTTCTTTTTTATTGTTTCAGGTTAGAAGTGAAGCTCCAAGAGTCAAGGAAGCACTTCGAGTCAAGAAAACAGTGGAAATTTCCATTCTGAAGATACTCGCCCCGCGAGTAGATGCTCGCCTCGCAAGCCTGAAATCAGCAAAACAGCAACAGTCATCAATTCTGGATCGCCACGCGAGAGGCTTATCGCCTCGCGAGAGCCTGAAGACCCTGGAAGACAGAGACCATCACGGCCTAGCCGTGATGAAGGTCACGGCTGTGACAGATTAAGGTTTGAAGACTCGCCCCGCGAACACACTCTCGCCTTGCGAGAATCCAAATTGAAAGCGCGCCAAAACTAATGTTCGGCTCGCGAAAGCTTGTTCGCCCCGCGAGTGGCCGAGAACCAGAATCCCTATTTATAGGCTGTTTCAAATCAGAATTGGGGGAGCTTTTGGAGATCCGAATCCTAGTATTTTTCCACTTGTATAGAGTAGCGTTTAGGGCAGTTTCTTGTCTCTTTGGAGCAGCGTCTCCCTTCTTCTTTTTCTTATTTTACTATGGAGGTTATGTCCGATTGTTTGTCTATGAGCATGAGGAACTAATCCCCTCGTCTGGGGGAACAATGAAGCCACCCATGGCAGTGTAGATTCGATGTGATGTATGTCTTTCTCCCTTTTTCTCAATTAATGTTTTCCAATTCTGATTTGATTGTGTTGATCATATGCATGCGTGATTGACTTGTTAACGTTGATGAGGCTTAGTCAGCGATTCGCGTTTAGAACTTGAATTGGGATCACTAATTGAATATTGCACGAGAGTGAGTAGGAGATTAGTGCAACCTATAGGGAACAAGAATTAACAGAGTTTGATGATTAGGATTATGAGACCTAGTAAGTAATTAATCCAATCTTCGAATACATCCTAATGAGCACGACAGTGGATTTAGGAGAATTTGGGGGTCCCGGTTGACATTGTAATTGAACTTAGGGAGGAATTCATCATCACTTGGGTATACATGATTGGGTAGGTGGATTTGTGACCTTAGACATTTTAATTTCAGATTTTAATACCTTAGCTTTATTTGATTTGTTATTTGAATTGCGATCTTAATCTCTCTCTCAACCACTTTCCTTACTTGACCAACTTATCGGATTTCTCGCGAATTAGTTGAATTGGTAGCCTAATCCTTGTGTTCAACCTCGGTAAATTCTTACCATGTTTCTTTTATTACTTGCGACGACCCGATACACTTGCCGGTGACTCAACAGTTATCTATGGGAAGACCCAGAAAAAGGCTATCGAGAAGAAAATATGGAAGAAGAGGTCGATCTTCTTTGATCTTCCATACTGGTGCAAGCTTGATGTGAGACATTGTATTGATGTGATGCATGTAGAGAAAAATGTGTGTGACAGTTTAATCGGAACACTTCTCAACATTCAAGGCAAGACAAAGGATGGTGTGAATGCTCGTCTGGATTTAGTTGCGATGGGTATACGAGAGCAGTTAGCTCCACTTAAAGTGGGGGATAAGAAGACTTATTTGCCCCCAGCATGTCATACTTTATCAAAAAAAGAGAAAAGAAGTTTATGTGAATGTCTACAGGGAGTCAAAGTGCCACAGGGTTACTCTTCAAATATCATAAGACTTGTCTCAATGAAAGATCTCAAATTAGTTGGCTTAAAGTCTCATGAGTGTCATGTCTTGATGCAACAACTACTACCGGTGGCCATTCGTGACATATTGCCTAAAAAAGTCAGACATGCCATTACTAGGTTATGCTTATTCTTCAATGCTATATGTAGCAAGGTCATTGACACTAAAAATTTGGATGAGTTGGAAAATGAGGCAGCCATTGTCTTGTGCCAATTGGAGATGTATTTTCCACCTTCATTTTTTGACATCATGGTTCATTTGATTGTTCATCTAGTGAGGGAGATTAGATTGTGCGGCCCCGTTTATTTAAGGTGGATGTACCCGGTTGAGCGATACATGAAGATCTTGAAAGGATATATGAAAAATCCACACCGTCCCGAAGCATCTATTGTTGAAAGGTATGTTGCAGAAGAACCTATTGAGTTTTGTACATACTACATGTTAGAAGCGGAACCTGTAGGGCTTCCGAAGTCTCGTCACAAAGGAAGATATGATGGTAAGGGTACACGAGGTATCACTGTTAAGAGCATGGATCGGGAGGAAGTGCTTAAAGCACATTTGTATATATTGAATAACACTGATGAGGTTGAACCATACTTATGTGAGCATAAAAGAATCATCAATGAAACTTACCCTAGAATGAATGAAAAATGGTGTTTGAACAAGCATAACAAGACTTTCTTGAACTGGTTTAAAGAAAAAATTGCAAAGGATGGTATTGCTTCTGATACATTAAAATGGCTAGCACAGGGGCCTAACTTTGATGTCATATGCTGGAGTGGGTACGATATCAATAAGTTTTCCTTCTATACAAAGTCCCAGGATGACAAAATTACTATGAAAAACAGTGGGGTTATGGTCGTCGCTGAGTCCATGCATTTCTCTAGTTCAAAAGATAAAAACCCTGTTATGGCATCAGTTTCATACTTTGGAATCATTGAAGAGATATGGGAGGTTGATTACACGAAGTTTAGAGTACCTGTTTTTAAATGTCGGTGGGTCGACAGTAACAATGGTATGCAAACTGATGAGTTAGGATTCAAATTGGTGGACCTTAATAAGGTAGGTAATAAAGAGGAACCTTTCATCATGGCATCCCAAGCAAAACAAGTGTTTTATATCCGTGATCCTTCTAACAAAAGGTGGTCAGTGGTTCTCCAGGGAAAAAACATGTATAATAGTAGTGAGGGAAATCACGATTCAACTCTTGATATTTCTGATACTCCTTCTTTCTCAACACGAGTGCCTTATTTCAATGAGGAAAATGAAGTGGATGATGTACATGCTACTCGTAATGATCACCAAGAAGGGTTATGGGAGAACTTTACTAATGGACCACAAAGTAAGTTTAGTTTGATATTACCAACAAGTTTGGCATATTATATGTTTACGTTGATATTTATAAGTTATGTTTATGTACGTTGATCGATATTTATAAGTTATGTTTGATATTTATCCTGACATACTAACAAGTTTTTTTTTGTTTAAACAAGTATACATGGCTGATCGTGAGGATATCCCTCCTTCATGCAGCGGGTCGGAGACCCCGTCTACTGGTAGAAAGGGTAGACGTGCCACACGAATGAGGAATTTGACTGCCAACCGTGGTTCAAATCAAAGGATAAGAGTAGACTTTGATAATAACCTCAATCCTATTGGGCCAATGGCAGATCAGTTTAACAGTTTTGTGGTGACCCTTGCTAGGAACAGGCCTAGTATACTCATTGATAGGTGGAAAGATGTACCGGCGGACGTGAAGGATCAGATATGGGAGAGTATTCTGGTATCTATACTTCTACGTCCTGTGTTTGTCTGTATCTACTTTATTTTTATCTTAATAATATCATACAGTAATTCGTTGATTCTTTTGGTCTTAATGTAGTTGACCTTTGACATACCGGATACGTACGTTATGAAGAAGCGTTTGCTAAAGTATGCTGGAGAGCGTTGGAGGGCTTTTAAGGCCGACCTGGGCAGATACTATGTATTCAATCCAAAAAGTAAAAAGAACCCACTTGAGGTGTATCCGTTTCTTGATAAGGCGACGTGGGATCGCTTTGTTCAGAGCCGACATGATCCCAGCTTTCAGGTTAACTTATTTGATTTGTCTCTAAATTTATGTAATTGCATTAATTTTATTTACTTATGTAATTTAATTGTCTTTTATTTATAACAGGAGAAGAGGAAAAAGGGGCAGAAAAACCAAAGCAAGAATGTCTACCCCCATGTCATGTCTCGTGGGGGATATAAAAAGCTTGTTCAGAAAATGGTTGAAGAGGAAAAGAAAGCACGTCAGGAAGCAGCATCTCAGGCGGATCCTAAAGCTGAAAATCGTCCAGAGGTTGTTGATCCACCTCCACCCCTACGCCATCATAAATGGAAGAGGGCCCGACAAATAAAAACGGGACAATATACATCTGAGGAGGCCCGCCAAGTAGATGAGAAGATTGTAAATATAGTTTGTTGTAATTGTCATTTTAAGATTGTTACCGAATTGTAATGTGACCTGATATTTTATGTGATAGGATGCCTTGGATGATCATCTAACCCAAGGAACCTTTGTTCCTAGAGGACGCGATGATATCTTATCTGCTGCCATCGGTAAACCAGACCACCCGGGCCGTGTCATTGGTGTTGGATGGGGAGTCGGCATTCGCCAATACCATGGTTCATCTTCACACCAATGCCACAGGGATGTTGAAGCAGATAGAGCACGACTAAAACAGGAGATTGCAGCTGAGCTTCGACAGGAGATGGTCGAGCAGTTTGCCCAACAGATGGCAATATTGACTTCTATGTCCCCAAACAGATGACAAAGGTGTCCAACCCTCTGTCCATGTGAGCACTAAGGGCTCATGTGATCCTCCTCATCATCCTGAAAATGATGATGATGGTGATGGTGGTGATGATGATGATGATGATGATGATGATGATGACGATGATGACCCTAATAGGTGTGAGCTGTATGTTGATGATCATCATCATCGCCGCTTAGTGGCATTGGGTAGGGCACATAATAACTTAGTTAATACCATACACCATCGTTTATTACCGGATGATCAGCTGAGGGTCGTTGTTGAGATTATTCGAGATGCTGATGCTCGAGTCCCTGTGCCCATTGAGGAGGTTCAAACAGTGGGTCAGGTCCCCCGGTAACTTCATCCTCTGGCCAAGAAGATTGGTCAGCTTTCTTGTTGCAACTGAGGTATTCGGTTAGTTGTGTTTTTCTATATTCATAGTTGAAATAATTTATTATTGTTTAAAGATAATGCTTTATTTTTATTCGTTATAGGATGTTGGAAATGATATTGTGCCTAAAAGGTCGGATCTAGGAAGACCAGAGATGTCTGCTCCTGCCAAGGTATTCATTTGACCATTTAGTTAATAATGAATTAAATAACTTAATTATCCGTGATTACTAATATATATCTATGTTGTTTAGGGGATCGACAAAGGGGCACCTGGTCATGGTGATGTTTTTAAAGTTCTGGCTATACAGGTTGTCACCATGGAGAATGACGCAGCCTTGGTAAGGTTGGAACATGATGCTAGCCCTGGTGATGAACTGTATATCCCAAAGAAGGAACTTATGGAGATGGTACTCAATAAAGAAATGGCTAGTTCTGCACACATATCGTTATGGTGCACGTAAGTACATTTTATTTATAAGTCAAGTAATTAATTTTTAAATACTATGATAATTAACATGTTTTTCCAATATATTAGGTATCTGCATCGTATGTTAGTCGATCAGGGTAACCTCGCCCTTTATGGGTTCATTGACCCCATGTTCATTCAGGGTGATGTTCTCCTAGCATCAGAAGACCCGGTCACTACCATATGTGATATACTTGCCCGAGACGATCATCAATTCTATCTTGCGCCTTATCTCAATAAGTAAGTACCGGTTATTTAAGTATAACTATATATGACTTAGTCACTAACTGTTCCGCAAATACAGCCTGCATTGACAACTGTTGCTCTTGTACCCAAGAATGAACGTTGTGGTCTTCTTCTGCTCATTGGGAAATAAGCCGGTGAATCAACTGAAGACGATCATCGAAACGTAAGCATTAAAATACTTTAGTAATGCAGTTGTTTTAATTATCTGAAATCTATTAGATATACTTTAATTAATGTTTTTGTCATGATAGGTCTATTAATGCAACCCACATGTTGCGTGGTGAAAGGCGTACTCGGGCTATCAGATGGATTATTCTCATCGTAAGATATTTATTAGTTCAAATGCATCAAATGCAGTGGGTACAATAATTGATTTCTATTTTATTTAATTCCTCATATTCTAATTGGGTTTCATTTGTACGTAGTCATGTATACAACGTGGATCATGGGAATGTGGCTACTATGTGATGCAGTGGATGTTGGAAATTATCTCCTCCAGGATCACTGAAAGATGGCACGAGGTAAATGTTAATTGACACAATTAGAAGTAATAATATAGATTCGTTATATGTTTTATGTTAATTTATTACTTAAAAGATATAATCTTTTGTCCAATTAAACTTGCAGATATTCAACAATCCAACTCCATTATCTGATTCCGACATCAACAACATAAAGAGGCGTTGGGCAACTTTCTTTCTTGAAGTGTACCAACCATAGTTTGTATATATGTAGTTAGTTTAAAAACTTATCATGTACTAGCTATAGTGTACTTTTGACTAATCATATGTATTTTGATATGAAATCTATAATATATCATGTAGCTTTTTGATTTCTAATTATTTTTGTTGTCTCTGAATGTAATTGAACGTGTGTATATATATATATATATATATATGTATTGTTCGTAATAAATTCAATATATATTAGTTGTGTTGAGAATATTTACAGTATGTTATTCTGGTATATATTGATCTGCATTACTGAAACAGGGGGAAAGGAATGATAGAAATGTAAATAACAGGAAAAAAATGAGACTTTACACATCGGTTTTATTAAAACCGATGTTGAAATTTCACTTTACACATCGGTTTTATATAAAACCGATGTGTAAAGTGAAATTTCCCAATAGGATACCAATTGACAAATTAATTTTCCACATCGGTTAAGAGGTAACCGCTGTATAAAATATTATAAACATCGGTTTTAAAATCGATGTGTAAAGTGGCAATAAACCACATATGTCGTTTCAACATCAGTTTTAAAACCGATGTGTAAAGCCAAAAATAACCGATGTGGAATCCCTTTTCTGCACTAGTGCTTTTTTCATTTTCAGACAAACCCATCTTCTTAAATTCACTCCGGAGATTTTCTGCAATGCTCTCACCAGAGTTCCATTATGTTAAGATGACAGAAGGAGAATTTCCCTTAGAATTTTAAACTAATAACAAGCAAACTGTAAAAACAAGAATATGTGAATTAATTTTCTGGCATTTGTACCATCCAAGTATGTGAATTAATTTTGCAAATAAATTGAATGAAAGTATAATTCGATAATTATAAAATGATAGCAGCAAATTATATTTAAACTTAAATGAATTCGAATTAAAAATTCCAAATAAGAACCAGACTTGTGTATTGATAAAATATTGTATCACACTCTGAATTTTGATCAGTAGATGCCCGAGGAAAGTCTGATCCAAATAAAAAGTTTTTTACTACTGTAATAATTGATGAATATTTATTGGTGTAAATTGATATTGCTATTATTTTTTTATGGCTCTTGTGATATTATTTGCTACTCATTATTACGGGATTTTTTTTATTGCCTCTTGTTGTTTTAAATAGATATTTTATCATTAATGTCATCGTTACTCCCTATACTTATAGTATTTTTTTTTGTAGCATTGTTCCTTTAAAATTGCAGGCGTCCAATTTTTGGTTTGGGGGCCCCCAGGTGCCACGTGATACACTGCAGGGGAGGTGCCACTGCAGGGGAATGTGCCATTTGCAGTGGCGCCTCCCCTTTTGACTTTTTTTTTTTGCTTATGGGTAGGCGCCAACTGCAGTGGCGCCTTCAAAGACGTCATCTGCAGTGACGCATTTGACTCGTCAGATTGAAAAATAATAAAATATGTCATATGTCCAAGGAATCCAATTTGGTCAAAATCCCAAGAAGTTTATCCCAAGCTCTCCCCACCTCTCACGGCATACTCACCATTTTCATCATCTTATATTACAGTATGGCTTCATTCTTGTGGCAAGGCTTGTTATTGGAAAAATAAAAAATACATTAATGGTCTTTTGCCCCGAAAAATACCGACAGTTCTGGAGTTGCAAAACCTTTATGCCCATTGCGATAAAAATTAACAAGACCAAATAAAAGGAAGCAAAGATCAAAACTTGAAAAATGTGTATGAGTATTTAGATCTGAAACTTTTCTAAAAACAAAATTCATTTCTTGTTGGCGTTTGTTCATCCTTCTTCTGTTGACTATTTTCCCCTCTTTTCTACTCAGATCATGTTCTCCTTCATCTTGCTCATCCTTTTCTGCCCCGACCCCATAACAAGAACCTCTGTGAGCCACCGCCACTCGACCATCGTCTAATTGCGCATCTTCCCTTCCGCGGCTGCCAACTGCAGCCACTCCGCCTCTTCCTCCCCATATGTGTTCAAGGGAATGGCGGCGCTGCTTTGTTCAATGGGATTCTCTGACGTCAATCATGTCCTTGTTCAACAAACTAAGGCACTCCCGATAGTGCTACGATCGGTACTCGTGGGGGTGCTTAAGAATAAGTGGTTATCACTGAGTCACAAAGTTGTTACCGACGTGGCAGTGACAATGAGGATTTAGGCTCTAGGGTAACTATTGGAAAATTGAAAAGTTAAAGACTCTTAATATAATAAAAAATTATATTTTGGTCCTGCTTCATGGTGAAGCACTTGATTCACCTTAGCCTTCACCAAACAAGATAGGTCCCACCAAATTTAAAAATGGGTTTGGGCTAATAAATAAAAGGGTATTTGTATTTTCATTCTTTAAATATTCATGAGTTAAGGTAAAAATAAATAAATAAATAAATAAATACTTGAAAATAATTATTTTGGGACTGTTTTGTGAAATGTATCACACTTAATTCGTTAGATTCAGGATAGCTCTGTGGACGTATATGCCATAATCTATCTCGATTAGGAGTTTTCAACATAAAAATAAAAATAAAAAAATAAAAAACGAATTTTTTTTAAAACTTTTTTTAAAATAAAAAACCTTTTCATAAAAATTAAAATAAATAAAATAAAATATTTTCTACAAGAACTACATGACTTTGAGTTTTCCATCGCAGCAGGGAATTCATAGGAGTGGTATTAATCATCCCTTCAGTTGAGTGTAGATTACTAAAATATTAAAAATTGTGTTATTAGAGGAATGCCATGTGGACTTGAGTGTCATGTTCAATCCCTTATAATTAAGGTTGTTATGTGGATTTATGTACCATGTTCAACCTTGCTTAGGACCTTTCAATATTCAAGCCAAAAAAGTAAAATAATTTAAAAATAAAATCTCATTTTAAGTTCTTATGTTATTTTATTTTTTTTTTTGCAAATATTTAATTAAATTGAATATATTTTGTTTTGGGGTTGCTCTATGAAACGTTTCATGCTCAATCCCTTAGATTTGATGTTGCCCTGTAGATTTATATGTCATGTTCAACCCAGTTTAGTATTTATCAATATAAATTTTCTAAAATACAAAATCAATAAAATCATAAAAATGTCACAAAATAGATTTTCATCTTTTAAAAAAATAAACTTGGGCAGTATTAATCCATAATCTTTTGCAAATAATCTTTTGGGGTAAAGAGAAATAATTTAAATTTGCGCAATTAATTTAAGATACCATTCATAGAATGGACGATGTAGAGTGCTTATATCTTCTCTACTCGTAACCGACTCCAGAGCTTGGGATCTCATATTTTAATGACCAGTTTCTTTCAAATTCAAATAAAAGAGGGTTTTCCCAAAGTTTTTTCATAATTAAATAAATTTTGGTGGCGACTCCTCTTTTTTCACAGAAGGGTCGGTCGCGACGACATACTTGGTATAACTCCTTTTTAATCCTTTATGAGTGTGAGGATGTTGTGGGAGTGTTATCAAAGTATCCGACTGTTTATACATCAGAATAAGCATTATTTATAGAAAAAGGAAATAACTGCTAGCTCCAAATCTACTGTCATCTATCCTATTGAGCTGCTTCAGAGTATATAACTCCCCACTCCCCTATACTCCCAAATTTTTGCATGGGTTAGCCCACCTTGATGTTAGTTATCGGAGTGGGATATCCGTCAGACACGCCGTGCCTTCGATATTCATGGTTTCTCTTCGAATTGTCACCCCATTTCGACGATATTGCTATTTTCTGATTTAAAGTACTTTCTTTAGAATGCATGCCTGTCGAATAGGGTACTTTGCGTTGTTGCAACATTCCCATAAAAACCTTCTGACTTCCATTTGGTTGTATCCTGACATCCTTATTTTCAACATTACGCTTAAGTATGTCTCTGTCGGAATGCCTCTTTTCCATACTTAGGCATATTTTCGTGCATTTATTTTGGCAACTCACCCACCATATACCAAGACTTCTTTATTTTGACCAAAATCTTATATTTGGTCCCAACAAGATGGTAAGGATAAATTAGCACATTGTGCGCCTTTCCGACTGTCCGAAAGATCCGGTGTTACCTTTCCTCAACGCTACCTTCAACCTCATGACTAATTTACCCATACATCAAGGATTTTGGAATTCTTTCCAAGTACTCTTTTGAATTTGCTTCATTTGTCGATTATAGGTTTCTTCTGACTGAGTGTTCTTATTTTCACTTTTGTTGTAGACCTTGTTTGTCTGCCTATGCTGCAGATTGATGTGATTTTAGGCACGGATTGACTTTCGTCTAACCATGTAGTGCTTAACTGTTCAAATAAGACCCTTCGTTTTTCTGAGCAATCTAGATTATTGCCAGTCGATGATAGTAGATTGAGAAAAGGATGTCCAAAGAATTGTGTGGTGTTGTTTTCCTTGGAAACCAAAGAGTCTCCGAAAAGCATAAGCGCTGCATGTTGTATGCCAGTTTCCTTATGTTTTCCAACATTGTGTGCCAGGGTTACCACCTAAGAGGGAGATAGATTTTATGATAGATCTCATACCAGGGACATGACCGATATCGATAGCACCTTATCAAATGTCCCCAACGGAGTTGACAGAGCTTAAGAAATAGCTTGACGATATGCTTAAGAAAGAGTTTATCAGGTCAAGTATTTCGTCGTGGGGAGCTCCGGTGTTGTTCGTGAGGAAGAAGGATGGGAGATCAAGTCTATGTGTGGATTATCAACATCTGAACAAGGCAACAATCAAGAACAATTACCCGTTGCCAAGAATTGTTGATCTTATGGATCAGTTGCGAGGAGCAACTGTATTCTCTAAGATAGATCTGAGGTCCGGATACCATCAGGTCCTCTTCACCGTGAAGGATAACCCTCACCTCAATCACTCCCACCTCCTCGGTATCTTTGCTAGCTGATAACTTACTTCCACCTTTGAACCACAATCCGAGCCAACACATAAAGAAATAGAGAAACATAGATATACAGGAGGTAAGAAACTCTAAAATTACCATAAAATAGGAAACAACATAAAATACTACATACTAACATGTACATCAACAAACACAACCGTCTCCCAAGATCGTCGTCATAACAATCAACCTCGAAATCTCGTCAACAAGGATCATAACTTATTCTAATGCACAACTAGTCCTACATGCATGATTGGCCAATTCTACAACAATATAACTCGGTAGTTGGGCTACTGGCTCCCGAGTTACCAAGAAAGTGCAATAGAGGTCCTCCAACACTGAGAAAACACTGCCTTCCCGAATCCCTCCAACTGTGAGAAACTCGAGAAGTTCTCCAACACTGAGAAAGCACCTGCGTTGCTCCAACTTGAGTTCCGCCAACCTGGTAGCTCCGGATAGTTCACCTCAACCTCGTGTGGCAATTACTCAGCTGTTGTAACTATTCACAGGCTCCACCGCAACGACCACTCAAACGGTTGTTGCAGTCGATACGGTCACCTCCCTTGTGCAATAACCACTCAAAAGGCTATTACAGTTATATACACAAGTATGATCCGACTTCGTATGAAAGTCACTCAAACGACTGTTGAAGCTATTCATACGGGCATCCTGTGACAACTATCCAACTATCATTGTAGTCGTTCAAAACCATCAACCTCATGTTAGTAACCGCTCAAATGGCTGTTGCAGTTACCCATGTAGTCAATCAACAACATGTATGATATGTACATGCATCTATCACCATGTGATTTCACACCACCTTTCCATCCAACACCTTGATATCACCACAAAATCATATTTTCCCTACTTAGCTCTCAACTTGGTTTGATGACAAACATCTCCAAATTTAACCATAAACCGATCCATCACATATCAACATACCAACAACACATAGTTATCATATTATCAAAATATTAACAGAAAACATAACAGACATACAAACGAACAACTATACAATGCATACTCAAACAAGCATGTTATCAGACATTGTGTTATCAACCAACATATAGACACACCAAACATTTATCCATTATCAACGGGGTTTGAGAATCCCCACACATGTTAATGGTCATATTCTTTGCTCATTTTCCCGATAACTAAGGTTTCTTCCCCCTTACCTGACAGTGTACGCTTCCCCGTAACTCTCTCGAACACGCCCGTGCTACCGGTACTAACCTCGACACGCTTTCCAACAACGTCCACAAATCTGCCTCCAACACCCCCGATACGAGCATTGGACCAAAAATTGTCCCAAGCACACACACGGGTTCCAAAAATAGGCAAAAACACAAAAGCAATTACAGAATTAACAACCGACCAACACAAGGTTTGAAACAATCATCCGAAATGAACTGAAAATGAAGAACTGAAGCAAGAACATACCCCAACCAGTCGTTGACTTAAACAAAATTCGGACTAGAAATTGAGTTCAAGATCTAGGAGAAAAGACATAAAAAATGCTATGTCTGAGCTCTATATCTCACATTCCAGACCTTTAATTACAAAATGAAATGATGACAACGAAGAAATATCGGTGCTAAACCAACTCACAAAGTTTCAGCTCGATCCAACGTTGAAAAAATCTCAGATGGCAGTTCTGTGGTGACAGGTTAGGTAGTATACAAGATGAGTTTCTCACCCTCTAAGTCGACTGTACGAGATTCATATCTCAGAATTTGGAGATTTTCTTGACAACACGACCACTGAAGATGAAGAAACACGTGTCTTGAACCTTCTTCTCAAATTTCAAAACGATCCATCGGTGGACGAGTTTCTGAAAAAGATTTTTCGGTGGCACCTCAACCAAGCTCTCCAACTCAACAATGGCTGCCTAACTCTTCTTTTCTTTGCTCTCTGCACATGCGTTTTTCTCTTGAGGTCAGGTACAGAATGAGGAAGCTCCAATAGTTTTATTTGCTTTACTTTTACTATATTCAATATTAGGTGTCATTTAGACTTAGGTGTCATGCATTAGATTGATTAAGTGCATGACATGAATTTTAGGTGTCATTTAGTAAGGTTTAGTGGAATCCAAGTGTCCCTTGGTGGCAGCGCCATCCATGTAACCTTCCCTCTTAGTGACATGTATCCAATTGTGACATGTGTCATCCCCACATGCATGTCTCCGCGTGTTGCCCTGTCAGTACAACCGGATATTTTCTTCCGCATTTTCCCGCGTAAACTACAGCTAGGATATTCTTCTGTAATTATTTTAGGCTGCTCCTAAAAGCCTATTGTACTCAAGCCCCACCTAATTTTAATATTCTAATTATCGATTATTAATTAATTAATCGGTTGATTTGCGTTTTTTTGCATCCCGAACCCATTTCAACTCCGATTCTCCTCAAACTTGAAACACAAACTCACTAACACCTAAGGAGCATGACTATGCCTTCAAACATGCTTACTAATTCCCTTATACAATAATCGAGAAAACAAGGTGTTACAAATACCATCCTGGAAAAGCGAACGTTGTAGCAGATGTGTTAAGTCAAAAATCCTTGCAAGTGTCTGCTATGATGGTTAAAGAGTTGGAATTGATCGAGCAATTTAGAGACCTGAATCTTGGGATAACAAAATTATCCTAGAATAAGATAAGTTTGGGAATGGTCATTATAACAAGTGGATTCCTAGACTTAGTATGAAAGAAGCAAGCAGAAGACAAATATCTTCAAAAGGTCAATCAGAAGATAGAAGCAGGAGAATCTGTAGAGTTTAAGTGAGGTACTGATGGAATTTTGAGGTTTGGTTAGAGAATCTGTGTGCCAGAAGATAGAGAATTTAAAAACCTAATCTTGGAAGAAGCACACAAGAGTAAGTCAAGTTTTCATCCAGGAGCCACAAAGATGTACCAGGATTTGAAAAAGATGTTCTGGTGGCCTGGAATGAAGAAGGAAGTGGCAGAATATGTCTGGTCCTGCTTGGCGTGTCAGAAAGCAAAGATTGAACACCATAAGCCAGCAGGATTACTACAATCTTTAGACGTTCCAGAATGGAAGTGGGACAGCATTGCAATGGACTTTGTGTCAGGTTTACCTAAGACACAACAAAAGTATGATGCAATCTGGGTGATCATTGATAGGATAACGCAAAAATGTGCTCTTTTCTTGTAGATCAATCAGAAGTTATCTTTGGAAAAGTTAACCCAGTTGTACATCAGAAAAGTAGTGAGAATTCATGGTGTGCTGGCAAGTATAATTTCGGACAGGTATTCGAGATTTACTTCAATGTTTTGGCAGAGCTTAAAATGTGCATTGGTAACTAAGCTACGTATGAGTTCGGCTTATCATCCTCAAACGGATTGGCAGTCGAAAAGATTTATGGCCTTCCAAGAACTTAATTGTTGTTGGACTTTGTCAAGAATGAAATTGTAGGTACCTCTAGAGACCCGTTTATGAAGAATAGGGACCTCCATATATTTCCCTAAGTCATCAGTCCACTATATACCAATGGTAGAACTCTAATTCTGTCTAGTGTGCCAACCCACATTCCTAGAGAAAAGACTCTAGACTTTTCCTTGCTGACTTTTAGCCCTGAACTTCTACAGAAAAGATCAAGGATGGAATGTATAATCTGAACCTACTCAAGAATCGCCTCCGCAAAGAAAATCAAATCATCAGCAAAGGCTAAATGAGATAGCTTAGGGTCATTCCTACTCAAGCAAATCGGTTTCCATGATTTATTATCCACTGCCAGAGAGACCATTTGAAATAACTTTTCAATACAAAGAAACAAAGATAAGGTGATAGAGGGTCACCTTGTCTAATGCCCCTCATAGGAGAGAATTCTTCCAAAGCCTCCCCATTCCATAACATACGCATATTGGAGGTAGAAATGCAAAACCAAATAAGCTCAATAAGCTTCATGGGCAGCCCAATTTCTCCAGAGTTTCTATGATGAAATCCTATTTAAGCCTATCATAGATTTTCTCGAGATCCACCTTAACAGCGGCCAACCTGTTGACCTAGATTCTTTATCATTGAGTGGAACATTTCTTGAGCTACGATAATATTATCTCCATTTTCACGACTAAGAACAAAGCTACTCTGCTGGGGACCAACTAGATTACTCATTAAACCATGGATTCTTTGTGCAATAATCTTTGTAATAGTCTTATAGGAGACATTACAAAGACTTATTGGCCTAAAATCTCTCATACAAGTCACCATCTCCTCATTAGGAATTAAAGTGATAAGAGTTCCATTATTCTCCTTTATGTGAGCTGGCTCTTCAAAAAATTTCTGCACTAAATTACGGAAATCATTTCCAATAACTTGCCACTAATTCTGGAAAAATATTGCTTGAAAACTATCGGGACCCGAAGCTTTAAATTCACCCATACATTTCACAGTCTGATAAATTTCTTCACAGGAAACCCTTTCCCCTAGCCTCTGCATATCTGTATCATTAATGAGAGGGAAATTCTAGATAACCCAAAGCACCAGAATTGCTCATCATCATGGAATAAATTCTTGTAGTACTCAGTAACATGCTTTTCTAGCTAGCCCATATCGGTGATTCATGCTCCATTCTCATCCAGAAGCATTTCATAACGGTTTCTCCTTCTTCTAATGGTAGTGACCCCATGAAAATACTTTGTATTACGATCTCCAAATTTCAACCATTTGGCTCTAAATTTTTGGTACCACGTGATTTCTTCCTGAGCAATAACTTTTCCATATTCTCTCCACATATATAGCTACTATTTTGCTAGGTTACTATTATCTCGGAACCTCCTTTGTTGGTTCAACCAGTTCATTTTACTAATATGCTTCCTCTTCTTCTCTTCAATCCTGCCAAACACATTTTTGTTCCATTCTCTCAAATCATTATGGAACTCGTGGATCCTCTCATTCCAAGATCCATTAGTTGCATCCCAGCATCTTCTAACAAGGGAAGGGAACTCATCAAGCATGATCCAGGCTGCGTCGAACCTGAATGGTCTTCGTCACAAATTTCTACTTCTATCTCTTTTGAACGCAGAAGTTGAGGCCTGTGATAATATTTTAGGTGAGGAAGATGTTGGATAAAACTTCTTGGAATTTCACTCTCCAAGCCAGGTTAATCAGACATTGATGTTACCAGACTTCTACATTCTCTTTCTTCCAAGTGAGAGGATCGATCCCCTTGAAAACCTTCATCTAGAAGTTCACAATCCTGCAAAATATATTTGAAGCTGTTGTTTTGGCTTCACGACTCAAGAGGGGGGGGGGGGGGGGTGAATTGAGTTTTCAAAAATTCTTCCTTTTCAAAAACTTTACTTTTCAAATCAGAGTTGCCTCAGGATCTTTTCCAAAAACAGTGAAGGGCTTTTTATGAAATCTTGAATAGAAGGTGGTGAGGATAAGAAAGATTGATTCAAAATTAATAGATCACAGAATAGGTTCAGGTTCAAAACTCAATAATAACAAAGTACATAAACTGATTAAGCCTTTAAAGATTAAGAACAAGTTATGCAAGTTTCAGATACAAGCATTAACAATCATGAACAAACCTGCAGGTTTCAGTTTCAGTGATTAAGAAACAGAAATTAAACCATTCGAATTTGATCACATATGATTCAAGATTCAATTCAAATATTGATCCTTGAGAATAGAATTGAATACACAGTTATTATTACAGTTTACTCAAGGTTCAATATTGATTATGCAGATCAAGAACTGATATCAATTGAATACTTAGAACATCAAGATCATAGTTATATGTGCAAGACAAATTAAAGAGTTTGAGTTTAGAGATACTACACAACCAGATTTATCCTGGTTCAGTCACCACCACTACATCCAGTCCCCACTCCACCTGTGGGTTTTCACACACTAACACAACAAGCTTTAGCCAGGCAGCTTGAAAAACCTTTAGACCACAGAGCACTCCTTCACCTCGAGATACCACACTCTTGTGAAGAGCCTCAATGTTCTTCCTTAGGGATACCTCACCCTAATCAGATAGAGAGACCCCCTCTCTCTTTACAATCAAATAGAACGAAAATTGATTCCTAACTCTCAGTAGTCAGATATACAAATTGAAGCACTTATGAGAATGAAACACTCTTTTTCACAATAAGCTCAAGAAAGATGATGAATGATTTTCTCAATTGATCTCTCAAATTGATTTCGTGTAATTCTGATATGTTCTTGATATTTTATATTGATATTGTTAAAAGTGTTCCTTTGATCCCTCTATATATAGAAAACAAGTTATAGTCGTTGGGATCAATTAAAACAGATTTGGGTCTGATAACAGAATCTGTTTTCTTGATTCTGGTTCTTGAAATAAGATTCTACATCGGCGTCGTCTTCAATCCTCAAGGCTCGTAGTTGATAGTAGACGAGCTCCATATACCACGTCATTGGACGGATACTCCTCTAACTGGTTGAACGTAACCTAGTAGACGAGCTCCATATGCCACGTTATTGGATGGAGCTTCTCATTAAGGACTTAGCAAGTCCAAAGACTTGGTGGACGAGCACTTCTGTCACTTTAGTGGATGAGCACTTCTATCACTTTAGTGGACGAGCGCTTCTATCACTTTAGTGGACGAGCACTTTTGTCACTTTAGTGGACGAGCACTCACTTTAGTGGACGAGCGCTTCTATCACTTTAGTGGACGAGCGCTTCTATCACTTCAGTGAACGAGCGCTTCTGTCACTTGTGTTGGACGAGCGCTTCTATCACTTGTGTTGGACGAGCGCTTCTATTAATTTAGTGGATGAGCGCTTCTTATTTCCAAAAATCATTTTCATTAATGAAAACTTATTCCTTTTAATGCAGGTTATGAAATTTGATTTTCTTCATGCATCTTTTTAGTTGATCTATTTTGTGACTAAGAGATTTCTTTCTCTTACAAATCATCTAAGACTTAAATCTAAAATTCTCCGTTAAGCTTGGTATTGATGATCCTTTGATCTTTGACTTTGCTCTTTTGATTTCTATATGCAGTTCCTTGATTCCTTCAAGTTCTTCCTTGAATATTTTCCTTGAATTTGCTTATTGAACTTGTTGATCACTGCTTGATACCTGTCTTTGTAATTTGACACTAAAACACTTGCATACACATTAAATTGTATTTGTCATATATCAAAATCTCTAAGTCATTGAGTCTTACAGAAGGTGTCCATATCTCTATGAACTTGGGATGCATAACCACCTCTACACCCAACATATTTCACATTCTTGAACAATATCCGTAGAAAGGTTCCTAATATCATCCCATAGTTGTTGCCTACGAGCATATTGTGGAGCTCCATATACTTGCGAAGCGGCCCGGGGTTATCATTTTTCCATTTCACCCTCATGTGAACAAATTGACAGGAGCTACACAGAACTTTAATCTTCCAACAAGATTGATCCCAAAGACACCAAATGCCACCAGAATGGCCATTTACTTCTTGGACAAAGCTACCATTCAAACCAGTTTTTTTTTTAAAAATAATATCGGTATCTCTAACACCACTAGTATAAGTTTCCATTAGAAAAATAAGTTTTGAATCATGAAACTTTTTAATATCTTTTATCAATCCTCCGAAACCCTTACCTAGCGTACCCCAGCAATTCCGGCTTATGATATTCATTTGGAAACAGTTTGAAGGGATGGCAACTCACTGCCCAAACTTCCTTGTTGCAGATCCACGACTTTCCTCTCATCCGAAGCCGCCAAATTCTTCCTACCTTCTCCATTTGAGTTGATAACACCTTGGCCTCTCTGACTTTGCAATTTCTTGACATAGGGAATGGCTTCTGAATCAATATAAGCATATTAGTCCAATATTGAGTCTGACCAGCCCACACAAACCTGAGCTACCTCTTCTTCGCTGAAATTGTAATTGTCTCATTCTCTCCAGTAGCGCCTTTTCCTCCTCCTTTTTAGAATTTGGAAGTTTATCTTTGAACTCTTTGGCATTACCTCTTCTATCTTGCCCAACAGTTTTGAATTGGTGTCATACTTTTTTTGAAAGTCTTTTTCACATTCATTTTTATATTCTTAGTTCGACCAGCTTGTGGATTTTTACCCCCACATGGGTTTCTAATCCGTTGAAGCTGTGGACTAGGAGAAACATTTGGAACTTGCAAGCTAATCCCAATTGAGTTTATGGGACCATCTCCTTCTTGTTGAATCAAGGGTGTATATATTCTCCACCATAACTTCCTCCTGCACTCCCATATTTGAATCATCAACAATGTCCATACCACCAAGAGGTTTCAACAAACTATCTTTGTAAGAATTAGGAGCCATTTTATCTGGGTCAGTATGCTCTTTAACCTTCTTTTTACTACGTTGGTGGAGATCCTCCTCTTGACTCAACACCGAACAAGCTACACCCGGGACTCCGGAAACCCTATCAAAGCTCACCATCTTTCTCGTGCCTCAACCTAATGAAAAGATATGCATAATTTTTTTTATTTCAACATATGTTGTCCGCCATATACTTATATAGCTGATAGCTTGTACATACTTCATTTTTCATGCATTATTGTAAGGGTAATGTGCACCATCCACCAAAATGGTGTAGTGGTACACCATCCACATGACACTTTGATGTCCAATTATTTTGTCATGTAGGTTAGTGTGACAGCTTTTGACTTTTCAACTTTGTGATGTATTTCTGATGTATTTGTGTTACAAATAGGGTACATTTTTAATTAAAATCTGGCGCATTTTTGTTAGCACCCTTGCACCATTTTCATTTCGGTTGTGTTATGGCGGCGGAAGCGGAGATCGGAGTGAGGCGGCGACGGTGACGGTTCCGTTGTGATTAGGAAATGAAGTTGAGTATGACGTTCTCCCCACCACTGCACCAATTTAAGTTCGGTGGTTTTATGTCGGCGGCGTCGTAGACCCTAGAAAGGAAGCTGTCACACTCTCCATGAATGATTGAGAGGACTATGATGCTTGCGATGGAGTTGTTATCGCGGCGATCCTTGAGCACCTCTGTGGCCTTCTTGACGGCGTCGATCTTCACCGTAGGATCGTCTCACGGTTGATCAATCGCCGCAAGTGCGTAAAAAATCTATGGCCGGCGCCGGTCATCCTCCATAGCGGCAACAGTTCTTAGATACGGCGGAGAACACAACAATGGCAAGACGATCGGTAGAACCAAGCGACGAGATCAAAATCTGCATCGTGTTTTTCATCAGGCGAAACTTTGCATCGGACATTACTCCTCTGAATCGTGACAAGTTCAATCGGAGCTCAACACGCCGCCGTCTGAACTGGCGGTGCCTTCACCTTCAACAACACAACTAACTCTTGTAGGTTCTGTTCGCCGCCACAATCGCCGCCTCTGGCGACAAGCACATCTGAAGGTTCCCGCTGACCGCCGATGATGATGAGAACACAATATTGAAGCCTTGAATCAGGTGGTGATTGTGCTAATTTTCGTACAATAGTCCGTGTATTTGAGAAATAACAAATATGAAAATGATGGGAAATATCGTATTTTGTTTTTACAGATGGAAAACTAAAAGATGGGTTGAAAGTCAAATGCACATATGGCAAATTAATTGGTTAATAAAGTGCCATGTGGATGGTGTACCATTGAACCATTCTGATGGATGGTGCACCATAACCTTCACCTATTGTAAGTTACAACATAGAAACAAATATCAATACCACATTCTTTTAAATTTAATGTCACCATTGTCAATTCTGAAATTAATTAGACCACCTCCAATATGAGTTCCCTCAAACCAACATAATTATCAGTTATCATAAAGCTTATTAGTAAAATTTAAGTCTCACATTCGTTCACAAAGAAGTTCTTTTATGTTTTAAAAAAAGTTGTTTAACAACCATCTTAAACATTGGACTGTTAGATGGATTGTTTTTAATAATAATCTCACTTGCACCAATTCTGTACCACAAACTTATGTAAAAGCGATTTTTTTACACCACCCAAACGAAATAAATTATCTATACCCAAACAAAAACAGATTTTGATTATAATCAATTTTACAGTAATCGATTATACAATAATCGATTATAAGCATTATCTATTTTTTCCAGCTTTCCTAAACACACTCTAACAAGAAGAAATCCACGATCGACAGTTTGGAAAAGCTGGAAAAAAAAAAGATTATGCTAATAATCGATTTTTGTATAATCGATTATCACAATAATCGATTATAATCACAATATGTTTTTGTTTAGGTCTATTTGCTGAAAAACGATTTTAAAATATTCTATTTTGTTTAGGTTATGAAAAAAAATCACTTTTATGTATTAAATTACAAAAAAGGGTATGAAACTATTTGTATAATTTAATAATATTTGTTTAGAAGTTAGTTTTGCAGGGGTAAACAGGGAAGAGGGTTTTGAGAATAAAAAATAATCAAATCACAACAATCTTAAGCTAACAAATTAGATGGCATAAATCAACTTTTTTCCTGGAAAAAAAAAAGCTTTTCTATAAATTTAAGCAAAGTGCCAAACATGTTAGATTATTTTGAAAGCAACTTTTTGGGGATAAAA
The DNA here is from genome assembly GCA_030762895.1 of Sophora flavescens. Classification (NCBI taxonomy): domain Eukaryota; kingdom Viridiplantae; phylum Streptophyta; class Magnoliopsida; order Fabales; family Fabaceae; genus Sophora; species Sophora flavescens. The sequence goes on from CM061068.1 coordinate 131,674,969, forward strand.
CAGCTACAATCTAAAAAAATAAACGTTCCAAACATGCTCTAAGTGTGTACTTGGTTTCACGTTAGAAACATCCAGAATTGATTCTGCCACATATCAAACGTGATTTCAATAAAAATGAGGTGTTGGGTTACTATCACGTTGAATTGATTTTGCCTTCAGAAGCGATTTTGACAAGAAGTTACAAAAAGTGGCTTTTGCGTTAGGATGAAAATTTTACACTAAGTTTTACATCAAACTTGTTTTCAAAATGAAAACATCCAAACATAAATCACTTCACTTTGAATTCAATTCTAATAAAATCAATTTTACAAAATCAATTTCATTTAAAATCACTTTTATCAAACACTTATCCAAACACACACTTTGAGATGAGACGAGATTCAAACCTCTAATCCCGGCTCTAAAATGAGCAAAGTAACGAAAAAGAATTCAAGAATTGTCAAGTGCAGATATTGTATATTGATCACAAAAGTTTAAATAGTAAAATGAACACATAACACATATAAAAGATGTTACAAAAAACAACACTATTTTTCTGTCCCCCACTGCAAGGAGTACTGCTCCCACTATAGCACCCCTTCTTTTGCTTGATCCCTGCACCACGATTTTCAAGCACAAATGTTGAGTTTGTCTGCCCATTACTAAATAAAACACACCAAAAGAAAGGCCCTTTATGGAGTCCCACAAGGCCTACTCCCACCTCAGTATGTGATTTGTTTCTTAGAAGAGACAAAGAATTCTTATCTTTAACAAGAGCTTGGGAAAATGCTAATGATGGCTCAAGATACTTCCTTTGACAACCCACCATGTGTCCAGTGATGCTGCCAAAAGTAGGTAGCTCCACACCACAATTGGGAGCAAAAACTTCAGTGAAGTCATCACCAGGAGGTTTGCAGTTTACAACATTGTTTTCAGTGCAGTTCCCTTTGCATAATTCAACGTACTGTAAGGCCATGCACCCTAGACCAGGGCTGTCATTCAAGTGAGGGAGCTTTTGATCTGTTCGATTCTTGTTTATAATGTCAACAATATCATTAGCAGGGTTTCCTGAGGAACAGAACTTGATTCTGTTAGTACTATTAATTAAAATAAACCATAGAAAAAAAAAAAATGCTATGTAGGCTCCTCAATGTGTTTATTGAAGTAAACCACTGAACTTCATTGCTAAGTAAAATGCTATGTAGATTGTTGAAAATAATCTACATTATTGCCTAATGATTATAATACATCTTCAGGCTGCAGAAAGATGCACTTACATATTCATACCGTATCTCAAATCAGTTAATTTCCTACATCTTGCTCATTGTTGCTTTTGGAGACAAATTCCTCAGATGATGTAAGATTGCAGAAAATAGTATACGAAGTTTTAAACCCATACAAGGCATTTACCAAGTTTCATTTCCAATCCACAACTTCATTCTAGAAAAGAGAATGATCAACCTTCTGGTTTAAATAATACAGCGACCAAACCCACACCTCTATATCTCAGCACATGACAAAGGTTTGTGAATCATCTTGTGGCTCAGATCTTTTAGGAATACTAGTTTTTCGAAAAAACAAGTTCATAGAAAACCACCGTACAAAACCAGCAAATATCCGAACTTGTAAAAGAAACATCATTTTTCATTCTTTTCTACCAATCTCAGCTTGCCATTTGCAGGGCCATTAACTTCAGCTTGCATTATAAGTCCAAATTTAATACTTAAAAGAGTCCTATAGATCAATTTGCAGTATTGTTCTCCATTCAAAAATCATAGTTCATCTAAAGACAAAGATGACAAGGCTTGCCATCTTATGAGATTGATTATTCCCAAAACCTGTACTATATTCATATTTTTTACCATTTTTATTTCACAAAATAAGTCTTGCTAAGGCAACCAAATCATCTGTCTAGATTTCTATTTGTAAGAATGCTCAGAGTATTTCATGTTTCTCCAACTAAATTTTCTATTTATTTATTATTAACTTCTCATTTATAAAGTAAATAAAATCCAATAGCCAATTACGAACTAAACTCCCAAGTTTCTTGATGTTTGACTATGATTTCTATCAAGATCAACCATAAATAACTATCAAACAAGCTTTTCGTGCTGAACTTTTTTTCTGAAAAGAAGGAAAATCTTCTAGAAAACATCTGAAAGAAGGTTAAAAGGCAGAAAATCTAGGTCATACTCCATGGTAAATGATCTGCCAGATCAAATTACCAAGTGCTAAACTTCATGGGGATATAACTTTTGGAAACTAAACCACTGTCCTTGCAAATGACAAATAGAACTTTGTCTTTCCTAGTTATTTGGTAATTCATAATTTGGGCAATCATACCGAATGCAGGTTATCAAGGAGACAAATATTGTACTCAACCAATATTTGGACATTCTACATGTTAAATCATCTGGTAGTGCAAGATGCAGGATTCCTCAAGATCAGAGATCTCAAAGAGTAAATCTGTTGGAAATTATAGTTGATAATAGAAATGACATTAGTTGGGAAGCACAATTTTAGTGAGAAAATGATGCATGGAGGAGCTGGTAGAGGAAAAAGTATGAGAACCCTTTCATTGCATTGTTCCTCTACTCCCATTACAAATTGAATGTCTAATGCCTATTTATTGGAATGTTGCACCACCTCTTGCATTTTCTAGAATTTTCGTGATACATTTGCTTATTTGTTTCTAGATTATAATTTGCCTAGAAAGTACTAGAATACTAGTTGATGTCTTTTGCTACTACACAACTATGGATTTTTCTAGAAACTTGCATCAATTTTGACAAAATCATATTTTATTGAAAAAGAATTTGGATTTAGTTTCTTGAAATTCAATAATAATTCAGAGACACGAAAATTCAGAGTTTGGCGCCTCTTGCCAAAATCTCTCGATTTAGATTTCAAAACACAGACAGGTTTAGGCATGCATTCAACCAAAAATTATTAATGTTGTTAGAAGTCAAAAAACAATTTTTCTCAGAGCATGCTTTAGGATATCTTGAAAGAATTATTTGTAAGAACAAACGTCTTTAAGTGCTTCATATGCTTTCTCTAGCTACACGTGTCGCCGAGAAGAAAATTGTACAAGACATTATTGCCCCTCCTGTGTTTCATAATGTACATGATCAAGTCCTGTGCATAAAAAAGGTGAATAGCATATGTTTCCTATACACAAGACATGACCTTTAAGACTTTGGCATTGGATTAGTATTATGCTTTTAAACTATAAAAAATAGAGGAAAGGGGTAAAAATTTGGAGACACATATTAGGCCATGTAAAACTAGGCCAATGTAAAACGCTCTAAGTTCAATAACATAAAGCTAAAACTTCCTATTTACGATTTAATTTTACTGATGCAGCTCTCTTCCTTCTACAAACTACTAAAGACTATCATTTCCATTCCTTATTTATTTCACTAATTTCAAAATCCCAGTATCATAAGGTGTGCTTGGAAGACCGTTTGCAAACTTAGTTTTGGTTAAAAGTGAATTCGTAGTAGCTGATTTATGGTTAGGTACTTTATTGTTAAAAATGATTTTGGTAAAATGAATATTGTTTGGATAGTGTTGATCAAACTGACCTTTAGACGCGTGTTTACCAGATTGGTGATATGAATGTTGAAAAAGGATAGAACAACAATATATTTTATAGGGGTAGTATGGTTGGAATAGTAGTTGAAAACCCAAATTGAGTTTTGATGCATGGGAATGTGAAGACTTCTTCCCCTTCAACCAAGGTTTGGGTTCCAACTTCCAAATTCACTTTTGGAGATGTCAAACATGTTGAAAATAATTCAAAACTGAGTTTGGACCCTCCAAACCCAGTTTTGAGGGCTCCCAAATGGATGGCAAACACACGCATAAGCAGGGAGATGATGATTGAAGAATTGCAAGTTAGGAAAGTAGTAGCAGGAAGCATTTACAGAAGTTTCTCAGTAGAGGAATGTGGCAATTAGGACCTAAGTGGACTCAGGATATCATTTATGCAAATATATTCTTAAATTCTCTCGAGAAATGGCTTAAAGAATCAGAGATCCAGAAAAAAAAGTTCCAAATTTTCCAAGCCTGTGCGTAAAATAAAAGTATAAAACTCATTTTTGAACTTATATTTAGGAGCTTCTAGAATACCCATTATACTAACTGTCTATGTACAAGTAATTTTAACTCCAGGAAATATCAGAACATAACCTTGCAGAATTTCCAGAAATAGACAACAGAAGAAAAAAGAGATTGTGGGCATTTGTTATTTGTCACACTCACGTTGTTCAAATGACCACTTAAATACATAATAGCAAAATGCACAAAAAGCAGTTAAAAATGTACAGAAAAAAAAATGATGAAAAAGAGAAATAATGTAACATTACCATGGTTGTGGGAGAAAACATGAGCTGCCAACAGAAGACAACAGAAGAAGTGCAACTCATAGCTGCTGAGCTTGTTCTTCATCATATGCAAAGGCAATCAAAAATGGGGTTTGCTTTAGCAGGAATGTGAGATAAAGTATGTTGAAAAATGGGGCAACCCTAGTTAAGGAGAAAGAGGCTATGATGCCTTTTTCACAAGACCAAAGCTTACTGTGTGGAAATGCGCTGAAGATTGGGTGGAAAAAGGTTGATTGGTGATGGTGTTGCAGTACAAAGTGGGGACAATGGGCTTAGATGTGGTCCCGTGTCGCCGTTATCTACTCTGTCATTACATCTAGGAGGCAAAATAAATATATATTTAGCAGAAAAACTTTGTCCCGAAATGCTGGATTCCAGGGCTGATTTTGAGGCGCATGGTGAGCAGCAGTGTTTTTAAAACGAGTAATAATATTCTAACAACTAAAATAAACAACTTTATATGAACAACTCTATATTTATTCATCATATTTTTAAAATTATCATCGTGCAAATACTCCCCTCACCTTATTACAGGATCCTTATATGGGTTGTCGAATATGTTGTCTATTTTAATTGTTAGATATCATTGCTCTTTAAAACTTAAACAATCGTTGAAGGGGGTTATGTTTTACACCTTGTATTATACTACACACACTTTACATTATATTATTTTATATTTCTTTTCAAAAATGTCCTTTTCGACTCGTTGGTACGTTCATATTGGTATTTTCTAGAAATTATTTTCCAAAAACCATCCAAAAAATAAATTCCAGACATTCAGAATATTACCCTGACATATAAAAAATTCACTATCCAAAAACTTATTTTCGAAAAAATTCTGGAATCTAAAATCCGAAGACTGAATTCTAGTCCAAGAAAATAAAATCTGGAAACTTTCAGGAAAAACAAACGTGAATGTTTCTAATCAAACACTGGAAAACAAACTCCGATCAAGCATGTGTAAGTATAACTACCACAAATTAAATTCCGGAAAAATGAATTGGGGGTTATACGAATCCAATTCTTATATAATTGGTGATGGGTCCATTCGATTCAGAGTATGAAGGTAGGCAATGTGTTGAATGAGAAATGAAGAATGAGGTGGAAATAGAAGTGTAGAAAGGGATTTGGATGCTCGAAATCGCGGTGCTTAAAAATAACAATCATAACAACTGCGTATAGCAACACAAATGCAATGTTCTTCTCAGTATATTTGGCTTTCAGATTCAGCTTTTTTCCATAACTGACTACAACTCTTTGCACCATTTCAGCAACAGGTTGGGGTGAACCTTTTACACTATGTAATTATAGTTGCAATTCTGTTAAGTTAGTTTAGTTAGTTATAACTAGTTGCAATTCTGTTTTGTTAGTTAGTTGCAATTCTGTTATGTTAGTTAGCTCTATAGCTGTTATATATTTGGTGCTCATGTAAAGTTTGATTCATTCAATTCAATGAGAATTTTTCTTCTCTCAATTCACACTTGTAGTTGTAATATGGTATCAGTTGTAATTCTCTCTTCCGCATCATCTTCTTTCCTTTTCTCTGCAAGATTCCTCCATTGACAATTGTCTTTGTGTTCTTCATCTCTTGCACATCATCTTCTTCTTCTCTGATTCTCTTTCTCTTTTCTCTCATGGCGGCTCAAAACCATGATGATATTTGGAATCCTTACTTCATTAATGCTTCTGATAACCCAGGCATGGTTCTGGTGTCTCAGCCACTCACGGTTGATAACTACAACTCTTGGATGTAAAAGAAGAAGGGTAATTTTGGCATAAAGAAGATAAAAAAAAAAAAGGAACCAGGTGTAAAAGAAAAAAGCAAGGTGTAAAGAGTTGGGCTCATTGGTGAATTGAATTGGTGAAGGTACTGATTTATGGTTTATTTGTCTAAGCCATGATTGAATCGATTGCAATTAAATATAAATTTTTAAATTTATATATGATATATATAATCATTTAGCTCTCAGCAGTGGTGCCATGTCAATATTTCACTCTAGAATCTCAATGTCAACAATATCCTGCTAGTTTAATTCTAATGTCGAACAATCTTCAGAAACCTCAATAGTCATCCTATAACATCCCGTTTTTCGTATGAGCGCTTGTTGTGTATGCTTTGTTTGTTTAGGACGTTTAGAATGGGCTAAGTAAGGTTTTTAAGTTGAAAATCCCTTCCTGCTGCATAAGCACGGCCGTGCTCATGTGTCAGTACACCCGTGCTTGATGCTCGTATCTTGTGACTTCCTGAAATAGGGAGCACGACCATGCTCAGGTGTAAATGCGTCTCAATGACGCTAATGTAAGCACGACTGTGCTTAAGGGGAGCACGGTCGTGCTCGGTGCAAAATCTATATATATATGTTGCTAACAGTGAGGGTTATAAGTTAAACCCTCTAAATTAACACTTTCGACGACACTAAGTGTGACGACAGTATCTCTCATTCTTCCCCTTTGAACCCAATCATTGTTTGGTGTTCCATTTGTAGTTGAGAGAGTACAATCACGCGTTAGAACCAATTAGCAAAGGTAATGGTCTTCCCCTCTTCTGTTTCCTTTTCCGTTTCATGAATTGGGAACTAAATGGTTAACCCTGTTGTGTTGACCAAGGCTTGGGATCGTTCGTCGAGCCGTTCGAGGGAACTAGTTTAGGATCGTCATCAGTTTAACGGGAATTATTCATACCCTATGGGGAGAAGGAATAGTATGAGTATGTAGGCTTGGGGGTAGCGTAAGACGAAGGGTTCCCATAATCCTTTATGTTTGATAACATGTTTGTATGCCTATATGCCAAATTTCTATTTGATGTTAAATTGTTAATGATGATGTTGGCATGATTGTTATTGATGATAATGTTGTTTGCCATAACATGTTGAATTGATGATGTATAAGTGTATTTTTATAATGATGATATCATGATGTTATTGGTTGATGGATGTATGTCATGAACATTATAATACGTTAAATCTATTAATAATGTTAAAGGAGGTTGTTCCATAGACACCCTATTGTGCCCCGTTGTGCCATTTATTATTTATTAAACTTAATCGCTTATGTAATGTTAATAATAATCCAAAAACACGAAGGAATTAAAAACTTAATTTATAATCATATAACTTCTGCAAATTTAAAACACACTGATGTTATAATATATAAGTACACACTTGTTTATTCATTACATTACCAAAACACTGTTTAGGGTATCCTATCGGTAGGATCCCTCACAGGTACTTAATTATATAAACTGCTTATAACTAGCGGAAACATAAAACGTCATTTAAGACTCACTGGCCTGAACTTACTACACTATACCGTTAACATCCGTAGCTCATTCTCTAGCATCTGTTTCAAATGGAGTTCCATCCAACTCCTCAGTGACATATTCTTCCACCGAGTCTTCTAACGGAAATGAAGTGTACATACACAAAAATACAGAAATAGGGAGATAATTAACAGTTCTATCATCATAAGCGGAAAAGACTAATAGCATATAATATAATAGCGGTCACAGACAAACAACACTTATCATTAACAATCATCCTCAAATTACGATATCATCCTCTAAGCTTAATATCATGCAACCAAACTTTGATGCTAACGTGGCCACTACCAATTCCTTCACACATCCCTCGTTGGGAATGTCAGATAGTTTTTCAAGTGACAAGTTCCAAATTCCCGGTGCACATTCTCTTCCATGGTGAGAATAGTCACGCAAAGCAATGACACTATAGCAGCACGATTATCCCGGTGCACACCCTGTCCACTCCCGAGGGTGATCATGAAATTCAATGACACTATAGCTGCACAACCTATGTGACACCCATCTACCCCGCATGTTAATATAAAGCATTCACTTAGAAGAGGTAATTATAAAACATGCATTTATTTGAATAAAATAAAACTTGGATAAAAACGTTTCACATATCAACATAAACAACGCGGAAATAATAAAAAAAAGATAAACATAAACAAGGCAGATAAAGAAAATCCAACCCCGATGTCACATATAGAGCTGGTATAACCAAAATTCGGATACATCATGGAAACAAACTGAAAACCAATAAACAAAACTAACAACTCTAACTAAGCATCCTAACTAGAGTCGCGGCTCCTCAGAGTCACTCCTCTACTGGCTGCTCACCGTCCTCTGCACAAGAGATACGTGCAACAACAGAACAGGAACACAGGGAGTAAGAAATCATGTAAACACAACGGCATGGGAATAGGGAATGAGATGAACATACATCATATCAGGAATAACAACAAACATGATAAACCATCATTTACATATTACAAGTCAGCAGTTAAAAGATGCTATGCGATGCAACACCTACTCTGCTACTCTGTTATGCATGTGGATCCAACTATCTCAGGAAGTCAACTTCGGAGTTACATATCCGTATTGGCCAAAAAGCACCAACACCGACAGCTACCCAAACCATGGAGGAACTCCTTGGATAGCCGACGTATCATAACTGGATAAGCCACCTCGGGGGCGCATGGTTCACCAAACCATGGGTGAACCACCCGAGACTTGGGCCAGATCATCATAACTAGGACGACCTCCCCTATGTTGAACATCCCCCACAAATCAACTCCAACGTATGAATGCGTGAGCACAATAACACACAAGGCACCACCTCCTTTGCATGGGCCAAAAAGCACCTAAGACTTACCACCATCATCAGTATCAACACCTTAGACCCAAACAGTGGGGTCAAGGCCCCCTTGGCCAAAAATCACCAAGGTCCAACATAACAACACCTCGACCATAAAGCATCGAGGCCACTTTGGCCAAAAAGCACCAAAGCATAACAACGTGCGATAACCCATCGGGTACCGGCTTCACCAGCTTATTGCTCTTGGTCATCTTAATTAGTCTTTAAATTAGATTATCTAACTTGTTATCATTCAATTAGTGTATTATTACTTCGTTTGGGGATAATCGGAGTGAAACACCCCTTTAATTCATTGGTTTCAGTTTCTGACCAGTAAGGGGAGCACGGGCGTGCTAATCCTAGCATGGTCGTGCTGCCACTTAAGTGGAGCACGATCATGCTCACTGTCCTGCACGGCCGTGCTCAATGCGCAGCCTGCCTTCCAGAATTTAACTGGGAGCAGGGTCGTGCTCCCCTGCTCAAAGACGATCGTGCTCTCGGGCGAGGGCATACTGCTTCTTGGCGAGAATTCAACGTGTTCTTGGAGTTTAGGCTCCCTAATTCTCTCAAATCAGATCCTAGGGTCTTAACTAAAACATTCGGCAAGAAACTGATAATCTTCTAGATTATATGATTTTTATGTGCTCATTGAGTGGATTTTTTCTCCTAATTGTGCTAATTGATTGAGTTTTATCCCTAAGTTTAGGTAATTTAGTTTTTAATAATTTTTTACGTATTTTATTTTAATTTCTTGTTTTTAGAGTTAATTTAATAATGTCTTTACTTTTTTAATTTTGTAGGAAATAATATAAATTTGGATTAGTTTTGACATTGGGCTCCAAGTAAAGGTTGAACATGACCCAATTAAGAAAAGGCCACATGAAACAATGAAAGCAATTGAATTTGGACAAAAATACAAGTGACCTTGTGGTTTAGGGGAAGTTCTAAAGTGTTTCCAATTAGAATGAAGAAAAGCCAACAAGGCCCTGATGTGAAGCAAGTGTTACTTTTGGGCAATTGGACATTTGATTGAAAAAAAAAACACAAGTCCATAACAAGCATCAAGTAGCCCACGTTAGTAGAAAAAAGTGAAAAATAATAGCAAAAAAAACCTAATGGGAGAAGAGTGAGCAGCAAATAGAAGATAGAGGGGGCAGCAGGCGTGAATAAAAGGGGAGTAACCGCACAACGTAAAAATGAAAAGTGCCACAGCGTCGAAAAAAAACAGAGACAACTATACAGTTTTGAGGGGGAGAAAAGGGAGCAATCAAGAGAGTTGAAGCTGACGAGTAGAGACTTGTGATGACTACCTTGCCTTCATCTTCTTCCGGAGTTTGTTCTATTTCTATTATGTTTAGCTAATTTTCTTTTGTTAGAGGTAGATTGAACTGCCTAGATAACTTTTTTTGATTCAGGATAACTACTTGTTCTGGTTTGTTTAATTTCAAGAGTTTATTCATGGTTTGCATGTTTATCTACTGTATGAATTTGCAATTGAGAAATTCGAGTTCATTATCGTTATTTGTGAATAAACGATTTGCACGTGTTACTTAGGAATAAGAACACAACCAAATTTTTATTTTTATTTTTTGAGTGGAAATCTTTCTTAATGCTTCTGCTATTTATCTAATACTCAAGGAATTGAATTAGTAACTTAGGCAGAAAGGTTTATTCACCTAAGGAATTAGGGGATAAATTACAAAACTCAATTTCTTGAAATTGGATAAACTGTTCAAGTTAATTTCCAGGATTGAATAGGTAGGACGGGCAGAGAAATCGATCCTCTAACAATTTCTTCTTTGATTATTAAAAACCAATTTTCTGTGTTTTATTTTCTCACTTGAAAAATACCAAAAATATTTTTTGTTCTTTGTTAAGTTGTTGTTCTTATTTATTGGCGAAAGCCACTTTCAAACTATTCGGTTGCTCAAATGAAGTTGAGTTGGTACATTAGTAGTCAATAGATCAATCCCTGAGGACGATTTTTTTATATCACTATAAAGCGATTTGGTGCAGTTGCCAATTTTGCTCAACAAATTTTTGGCACCGTTGCCGGGGATTGATTTTTGTTAATATTAGTTGTGCCAAGGAAATCTCGATTTGAGCATTTTATTTTATGTTATTATAATTACTGCAGTTTTATTTTTATATTATCAGTGTGCACTGATTTTCTTTTGAGTTGTGTATGCGAGGTACTGTTGACAAGAATTCTTTGCTGTTTGCTCCTGAAATTGAAAAGACAGCTAAGAGTAACAGGAAGGCAGCCAAGCTTCGCAGGCAACAAGAAAGGGAAAAAACACTTTTACAACAACAGGTGTTGAAGTTGAAACAATCATGGCCGAGTAACCTGCTAGGCGGACATTGAGGGTTTATTCCAAGACCAATACTGAAGGTGCTCGGGGTTCTCTTGTGAGACCTGCTGTGCAGGCTAACAACTTTGAAATTAAGCCTGCACTCGTTAATTTGATGCACCATAACCAGTTTGGTGGAGGAGCTCAAGAGGATCCCAATCATCATCTGGAGAATTTCTTACAGATATGTGATACAGTGAAGTTCAATGGAGCTTCAGATGACGCTATTAGATTGAGGCTTTTTCCTTTCTCATTGAAGGATAAAGCTAGAAGTTGGCTTCAGTCACAACAATGGGGCAGTATCTCAACCTGGGATGATATGGAGTCCAAGTTTGTGCAAAAATATTTTCCAGCATCGAGGTCAGCCAAATTGAGGAGTGAAATTACCTCATTTGCAGCTAGAATCAGAAACTTTGGATGATGCTTGGGAGAGGTTCAAGGAGCTACTCAGAAAATGTCTTCATCATTCTTTGCCCAATTGGTTGTTAGCTCAAACCTTCTATAATGGGCTGGATCTGAATGCAAGATAGATGATGGATGATGCATGTGGAGGAGCTTTTGATTTGAAGAGTCCAGAAGAGGCTTTGGAAATACTAGAGACCATGGCAGCCAGCAGTGCTAATATGCAACATGATAGGCAAAACAGAAAAGTCTTGGGGGTGAATGTTGTGGATAGTAATCTAATTGAGCAACAAGTTAACAAGGTGATTTCTCAACAGCTTGCTACTTTGTTGGGGAATGGCCAAGTTAATGCACTGAATACACCTCCCTTGGTGTGTGATTTTTGTGGTGGAGAGCATCATAATGGTGATTGTGGTGCAAATCAACTCGGAGAGCAAGTGAATGCATTGGGGCAACAAATTAACCCCTATTCAAACACTTACAATCTATGTTGGAGGAACCATCCTAATTTCTCATGGGGTGGACAAGGTCAGAATAAATTCAAGCCACAACAACAACAAGGGAATTCTTCATTCCAAGGTTAATCACAACCTCAAAACAGAATGTCATCTTAATTTGGAGAGTGCTTTGGAGAAATTGTCTGTTAATACTTCTAATTTTGTGGAGCAATCTTCAAAATTCATGACTGAGACAAGGGCCAACTTCAAGAATCAAGAGGCGTCTATCCGGAATTTGGAAGTGCAAATTGGGCAAATATCTAAAAGTTGTCTAAAAGAGCTTTAGGTACTTTGCCAGGTGATACTGTTCCTAATCCAAAAGAGCAATGCAAAGCAATTCATTTAAGGAGTGGCAAGGTTCTGAACAATGTTGACCAGGAGGAGTCTTCTAAAGAAAAGGATGCTGAAAAAGTTATTCATGATGAGAAACAGGAGGAGGAAGAAGTAGTGGTTGAAAAGAAGAAAGAAGAACCTGAAAAATATGAAAATTCACAAGTTGACAAGCCAACACAGCCGCTGCCCTTTGTTCCTAAAATTCCTTATCCTCAAAGGTTGAAGAAGAAGAATGAAGACAAGCAGTTTTCCAGGTTCTTGGAGGTGTTCAAAAAGCTGCAGATTAATATTCCATTTGCTGAGGCATTGGAACAAATGCCAAGTTATGCTAAGTTCATGAAGGATTTGTTGTCCAAGAAGAGGAAGGCCAATGAAGAGGAAACTGTTATGCTTACAGAGGAGTGCAGTGCTATCATTCAACAAAAAATTCCTCTTAAGTTGAAGGATCCAGGAAGCTTCACCATTCCTTGTGAGATTGGTAATATGGAGGTTGGCAGGGTTCTTTGTGATTTGGGAGCAAGCATCAATTTGATGCCTTTGTCAATTTTTAAAAAGGCTGGGAATTGGTATAGTGAAGCCTACTATGATGTCTCTTCAGTTGGCAGATCGTTCGGTAAAATATCCTTATGGTATTGTGGAAGACTTACTTGTTAAAATTGATAAATTCATCTTCCCTGCAGATTTTGTAGTGCTGGATATGGAAGAGAATGCTAAAGTTCCTCTTATCCTTGGTAGGCCATTTTTGGCTATGGGTCGTGCTTAATTGATGTGCAAAAAGGTGAACTGATTTTGAGAGTAGAAGATGAAAAAGTGATTTTCTCAATCAAAGAAGCAATGAAGCATGCTCAAGATTATGCTTGTTGTTTCCGAGTTGAAGTTTTGGATTCCTTGGTCCTAGAGGAATTTGAAAAAAGTACTACAGAAAGTCCCTTGGAAGCAACTTTGATGAAACGCAAAGAAATTAAGGAGGTGCATGAGGAAGTCAATTCCGAGGTGGTGGAATGTATCTATCAGTTGGAAGCTTTGGAATCTACCTCTTCTTTAAATAAAAAATTACAAGAATTGGAAAAAGAGGAAGAGGTAGTGAAAGAGGAGTCACCCATGGAGCTGAAACCATTGCCTTCAAATCTGAAATGTGTTTTTCTGGATGAGAAAAGGAAGAATCCAGTTATTGTGAATGTGGAGTTGTCATAAAGTGAGGAGGAAAAATTACTCAGAGTATTGAGGGATCACAAGTCAGCCATTGGTTGGAACATTGGTGATTTGAAGGGGATAAGTCCTACAGTCTGCATGCATAAAATATTTATGGAGGAGGACTTTAAACCAGTGGTTCAACATCAAAGGAGGCTCAATCCAACTATGAAGGAAGTGGTGAGGAAAGAAGTGATAAAGTTACTTGATGCAGGTATAATTTATCCCATTTTTGACAGTAAGTGGGTGAGCCCGGTTCAGGTGGTTCACAATGAGTTGATTCCTACAAGGCAAGTCACTGGTTGGAGGATGTGTATTGACTACCAGAAGCTTAATCAAGTTACAAGGAAAGATCATTTTCTGCTCCCGTTCATTGACCAGATGATAGAAAGGTTGGCGGGGCACGAGTACTATTGCTTTTTGGATGGGTACTCAGGTTACAATCAAATTGCAGTAGCCCCGGAAGATCAAGAAAAAATAGCCTTTACTTGTCCATTTGGGGTTTTTTGCCTATAGGCGCATGCCTTTCGGGTTGTGTAATGCATCCGCCACATTTCAAAGGTGCATGTTCTCAATCTTTTCTGATTTAATTGAAAAATGCATATAAATTTTTATGGATGATTTTTCTGTGTTTGGATCATCATTTGATATTTGCCTATCCAACCTTGTTTTGGTTTTAAAAAGATGCCAAGAAACTAACCTTGTTCTTAACTGGGAAAAATGTCATTTTATGGTAAGAGAAGGTATAGTTCTTGGTCATCAAATTTCTGCAAAAGGAATTGAGGTGGATAGAGCAAAGGTGGAGGTAATTGAGAAGTTACCACCACCGGTTAATGTGAAAGGGATAAGAAGTTTTCTTGGGCATGCTGGTTTTTTTAGGCGGTTTATAGAAGATTTTTCTCGAATTGCTAAGCCCTTGACAAACCTTTTGGAAAAAGAGGCAAATTTTGTGTTTGATGATGCATGCCTGGATGCTTTTAATAAAATAAAAGAAAAACTAATTTCTGCACCTGTGATGGTTGCTCCTGATTGGAGTTTACCTTTTTAAATTATGTGTGATATGCGAGTGACTATGCTGTAGATGCAGTGTTAGGATAAAGAAAAAATAAATTTCTGCATATGATTTATTATGCAAGTCGTGTGTTGAATGATGCTCAGAAAAATTATGCCACAACTGAAAAAGAGTTACTTGCTATTGTGTTTGCTTTTGACAAATTTAGATCCTACCTTGTTGGGTCTAAAGTCATTGTTTACACTGATCACTCTGCCTTGAGGTATTTGTTTGCTTAGCAGGATGCTAAGCCACGATTGATTAGGTGGATATTGCTTCTCCAAGAATTTGATTTGGAGATAAGAGACAAGGAAAGCAAAATGCTGTGGCAGATCATCTCTCTAGACTTGTCCAAATAGAGGGGGACAAGGACAGTCCTTCCATTTCGGAGGAGTTTCTTGATGAAAAATTGATGATGGTAAATTCTTTCCCTTGGTTTGCTGATTTTGCAAATTATAATGCTGCAGGTATTGTCCCTCTTGATTTAAGTTGGGAGCAAAAGAAAAAGTTTTTTCATGATGCTAAATTTTATGAATGGGATGAACCTTTGTTGTTTAAAAGATGTGATGATGGGATCATTAGAAGATGTGTCCCAGATGATGAATTTGAAAAAAAAAATTGTGGCACTGTCATGGGTCTGAATATGGTGGGCATTATAGTGGCAAAGGAACTGCCGCTAAGGTCTTGCAATGTGGCTTTTACTCGCCTACTTTGTTTAAAGATGCCCACAATTTTGTTCAAAGAGTATGGAACATTTCTAAGAGGAATGAAATGCCTCTAAAATCCATCCCGGAGGTTGAAATTTTTGATGTTTGGGGGATTGACTTTATGGGACCATTCCCATCGTCTTTCTCTAATAAATATATTTTGGTTGTTGTAGACTATGTCTCCAAGTGGGTAGAGGATGAGGCATTACCAACCAATGATGTCAAGGTTGTGGTTTCTTTCCTTAAGAAACACATTTTTACAAGGTTTGGGGTGTCTAGAGCTGTGATAAGTGATGGGGGTCACACTTTTGTAATAAACAATTTGAATTGTTGCTGAATAAATATGGTGTGAAACATAGGATATCTACCCCCTACCATCCACAAACTAGTGGACAGGTTGAAATTTCAAATAGAGAGCTGAAGAGAATCCTAGAAAAAGTAGTAAGTTCCTCAAAAAAAGATTGGGCTAGAAAATTGGATTATGTGCTTTGGGCATATAGGACAGCTTTCAAAAATCCAATTGGAATGTCCCTATATCAGTTAGTATATGGTAAATCATGCCATCTTCTAGTTGAGTTGGAACATAAAGCTTATTGGGCAGTGAAGCTGCTTAATTTTAACTTGAAAGCTGCGGGTGAGAAAAGGTTGTTGCAGTTAGATGAGCTGGAAGAGTTTAGGTTGCAAGCCTATATATGAGAGTTCTAAAATTTAAAAAGAAAGAACCAAAAGAAGGCATGATAAAAAAATAATTGTGAAAGAAATGATATCTGATTTCTATGTGTTTAGTTCTAGAGTGCATTATGGGATTCTTAGTTAAGTTAATTGCACTCGTATTGTCACATCTAATAGGAACTTGGTTTAGTTGTACACCATAATCAACTAATTGTTGTTTCATCCATAAAACCTGTGCATAACAACTACCAACTGCTACATATTCAGCCTCTGCAGTGGATAAAGCCACATTAGATTGTTTCTTACTGAACCATGATACTAATGAGTTTCCTAGTAAATGGCAAGTTCCACTAGCACTCTTTCTGTCTAGTTTACAACCAGCAAAATCAGAGTTTGAATAGCTAATTAAAGTAAATGTAGCTCCTTTGGGATACCATAATCCCATGTCTTTTGTTCCTAACACATACTTAATTATCCTTTTAACTGTTGTTAAGTGTGATTCTTTTGGATTTGCTTGATACCTAGCACACATGCATACACTAAACACTACAACAGATTAGACTTTAGATAGCGTTTCCGTATGCCTTTTAATAGCGTTTGTAACCGCTATCTATTCTACCGCTATTAAAACTCGTTAGCAAAGATAGCATTTAGGAACTGCTATTAATAGGTGACTTTAGATAGCGTTTGTACACGGAAACGCTATCTAAAGTCAGACTTTAGATAGCGTTTCCTTATACAAACGCTATCTAAAGTCTGACTTTAGATAGCGTTTGTACACGGAAACGCTATCTAAAGTCTGACTTTAGATAGCGTTTCCTTATACAAACGCTATCTAAAGTCTGACTTTAGATAGCGTTTGTACAAGGAAACGCTATCTAAAGCCCCTTTTTTTTTTTTAATTTTATTTCTTAACTTTTACATCCATTATTCCTGCATATTTACACAAAAAAACCACAATTGTTGCAGTCAACACAATTGTTCAAAATGTGTTCAAAATATAAGTGTTCAATGCAGCACTGCATGTGTTTGTGCAGCAAACCAGTAACTATACAATCAAAGTGCAACACTCTATACAGCAACTATATATATATATATAACCAGATATAAGTACACTCTGTTTCTAAAGTATTCAAATTCACACGAGTAAGACAAAATCAAAGTGCAGCAACTATACCAGATCTCAATCCTTAAGAAACCAAAATCAGAAAACCAACATACATCTACAATTAATCTACATTTACATCTTCTGTTTGTTTTTCATGAGACCAAGACAACACCAAAGTAATGTGTCGAAATGTGATCCAAAGACTATGTAGCATACATACTGCATTTCCACCACAAAGACTAACCTGTTACATTGGGATACAAAGCAGACTAATTAGGTAAATACTACCGTAGCAAGAAACAGAATTCAAATCAAGCATTAACAAAGTGTAACAAAAATAATAAGTTTGAACTTATTTTCTCCTAGCAAATGCACATCAACTCGAAGGCATGTACCAAGGAAAAACAAATACATAGATAGTTTGGGGTTGATAAATATAAAGCATTATTCACATACCAATGAGTATTGCTGCAACTATCGTGATCAATTTGACATAATCAAACGAACTTTTCAACAATATAGCGACACCACTCTTCCTTGACTTGAGATAGTTGAGCAAAGTGGAGTATGTGGAGCATTTGAAGTCGAGGAAGTACTGCGACATAAAAATTAAATAAATTAAGTTACAATTGCTAAAACATTTGAACAGTCACGATTAAAAGCTAAGTAAACAACATACCGCCATTGGTATTTTAACTTGGTTCCGCAAGATAGTCTCCTTCATGAAACGCATGACATAGTACCCACAATCTGCATCTTGTTGGGTTGTCTTGGGCACTATAAAAAATAAAATAGTAAATCAATATATTTTTTTTTATCTAATTGCGCATTAAGTTTTTGCAAATATACCGTATCTCAATCCATTTAATGTTGGTTGCCTTTAAACGCGGCACCTTAGCTCCGATATTTTGCGCGATAAACTTGCAAACCACTAATCACAAAATCAAACAGACTTCATTAAGAAACATATTTTCAATCATCACAAACACACGCATGCTCACGTATCGAACAGTAATCATAGAAAATCAGAAATATAAAAACATGCTTACGTATCGAATGCATTCTTTAATTCGGGTGATCCCTAGGATCAACATACAAGGGATCCAGATAGTAAATAATCTCTTCAACAATATTTATCACAAGACAAGACCCAATGATTCCTACAAAAATGTTGAGATAACAAATCCTAAGCACCTCAACTTTTATGTAATTCATTATTGTGAATTAAGTCCTAAAGGATAAGCGACTCACCCAACATTGCACGGCGCTAAAAACAAGGGCTGATATTCTCTTTCTTTAGTTGCAAACCGGTCAGCTAGATACGTTGTCTGTGAATCCCTCCCGAAGTAGCCGTATGTATTTGTTTGGTGTGGGGACAAGAACAGAAACCTCCTCGTTATTTCCTTTGGAAGCAACAATTCTTCATACAAATACCTTCAATTAAAATATAAAAATGGATTACACCAATGACATCAATATTTAAATGGAAAGACTAAAAAAATATTGTACACTTTAAACCCGATTTATTACCTGATATATGCGGAAATAACGGAGGCAGATACCCATTCATGATTTACAACTTCTCTCGATATTTTCAGTATTGAGCATCTCAATGAAATGGTGACCAAAAATATTTTGTTCCATCTCTACGTACAATTGGTCAGCATTTTTCATATTCTTTCGTTCATGTATTTTAAGGAAATTCAAATATTCAAGAGAAGTTGTAGTTGAACCAGTTGTAGGTGGGTTGGCCTCGAGTTGCCTCCTTTATTTTCCTGGGGTTGTAATTGACTCCTTTGTATATCCAGACACACAGCCATTGCCTTTAGCTTTTGCGGGTGCCTGGAAATTTTGCATTTCAATATGCCAGTTAGTGATCAACTAATGTAATGCATATATGCCGTATATGAAAAGGTGGAAAAATGCAATTACATACCATATTAATTACAACCACGAGATCAATTGGCCATGCCACATAAGTACCTATTGCATCTCCTACTGTCATCACATCTGCATCAACGATAGGTACAGGCAATGGCGCATCCCCCTCAGTTGCAACATCAACTCCAACTTTCACATGGTTAAGGGGTACTGGTCCAGTGTGCAGTGTAACACCCGGCTCATTGTATACTTTACCCATAGCAACCATACGATAGTTTGGGGTCGATAAATATAGCTGACATGAGTTGACGCCCTAATCCAATGATAGATTAATAAGCTGTGAATTAAGGCATCCAATTGAATGTATTTAACTGCGAATGCAATACTAGTAAAAAAAAAAAGGCATGCATTACCTCTGGAAGCCTTTGCCGCAGATGGTAGAGTGCAACTATCTTTGACGCTTGCTTGGGCTGTGAAATTAGCCTGCCTCTCCTCATCATCCTTTTGTTTCAGCTTTTCTTCCAAAATGTTCAATCTATCAGAGAGTTGAGACACCAATGTCTCCCACTTTTTCGTTTCCGAGTTATTTCTTGCACGACCTTCGGGTGGGAAGTAATCTTTTTGTGAGACGCCGAAACCCACACCCCTAACACGCCAGTGGTTCTCCGGCACACCTATGGCTTTGGCAAGAATATCATGGCGACCAAAGTCTTCTATCTCTCCCTCTACCGCAGACCGTGATGATTCCTCCCGACACATAGTTATTGGTGAAATGCAAATGTTAAAATTATTATATATTATCATATGAAAATAACAATTGATAATGTAATCGTTAGTCTACTAACACATTTATTCCACACGGTCTGCGTATTTTTGTTGTCAATTACACCCGCCTTGTTCTCACGGGCTTTCCTCCACACAATATGGCGTTTAATTTTCTTAACTTCGGCCCCGCCTCCCGTATCTGTATATTGAGATAATATAAATTAACCAAACAGTTTAAAAGTCATATTTACCACAAATGCAGTTAAATATATATATATATACATACCAATTCATCCTCAATGTCAAGATACCCCTTACGTGATGCTTTGTAAGGGCATGCAGGATCTAACGCCCATTGCGATTTTCATTGCTTAATTTCTATTCAGACACATATAAGTAATATTAATACATGGTTAATGTCATATGTACGTATTGCTATAAAATTATAAGGACTAACGTGATATTAAACATACCAGAATTGAGCATCTCCTCGTGCGTATTGCTATAAAATCATCCACTCATCCCTTGATATGTGTGGATATTGTGATGGAGGCTCCTCATTGATATTCCCGTTGGCATCTCTTAGAAATTGTTTGGTCAATCTAGTTCTGAATGCCCTATGTAGGTTACCGACTTCCTGAAGTACAAATTTTTTCCTAGATTCATCAACATTAAAAGACATCCGCAAAACAATATAAACAACGTGTCAAAGTAAGTATGTTTACATAGTTTACAATATAATTTATAAATTTTAACAATTACCTGTACATCAGCCCATATGCTCTCTTTGAAACCATCCAAAGCTTCATCCTTCCAATTAGAACAAATAATTGGGACCGTTTGTCGAACAACGGCCCCAATGTAACTCTTCAATATTTTACCATTAGCACGAATAGGTTGGTCCAAAGAATTCCATTCAACCTAATAAAAATAATAAAGTAATTAAATCTAGATATCAAACAACATTATGAAATCCTTAGATTAGTAAGTAAATTACATCAAATTTTTGTCCTTTACTCCCTAGCGCGGATGACCGCCTTCATAATCTGTTGGCCCACGTCTCGCCGCTTTGGCATCACTAGAATTACTTGAAGATGCCATTTACCTACAAAAATATTAGATACAAGTAAAACATCAATGGACATTAATATAACATTAATTGATGCAAAATATAAAACAACTATGAATAACAAAATCAACACTAGCATTACTCGGAAGATGCTAACTATAATATAAAAGGATCGAAAGTTCATTTAAACACAAACACTACATACATGTTTAAGTCAACCTTTTTCTTTTCTTCATTTGATTGAGATTTGTTTGTCCTTTATTAGTACGAAATGGTGGATTGACCAAAAGCCCTCATCATGATCATCTCTCATATACATACCATCATCCCTAGTTGGATCAATCTCAAGTGATTGTAATGTCCCGACGAAAGGATCATCTTCAATATCAACATCTCGATGGTCTTGATCATCAACATTAGTAATTATTTTGTTAGTCAAAAGAACAATGGACCTTTTCATATCAGCTGGATCAGTGACATAGAACACTTGTTGAGCTTGAGATGCTAATATAAAAGGCTCATCTTTATACCCCACCCTATTAAGATCCCACCGCATGAACCCCGACTCATCAATCCGAACACCGTTATTATTGTCAACCCACTTGCAACCAAACACACCAACCTTAAACTTTGTGTAATCCAACTCCCATATGCGTTCAATGACGCCGAAGTATGACATATTTGCATATATCGGGTTTCTGTCTTTGGCACTTGAGATATGCATCGACCGAGCTACTAGAGTCACACCACTGTTTTTGCATTGTACTCCGACCATCTTGTTCTTTTTGTATAGAATGTGTACCCATTAATTTGATAACCGTGGTAAGAGAACACATGCAAACTTGGACCTTTGGCTAACCATCTCAATCTATTTGAAACTGAAGTATCATTTTCAATCAACTCGCATAAATGTGATCTCTTAGCCACGTTATAAAACAACGATTGTGTTCTCTAGTTAGCCAATTTTGATTCTTATTTGGATACAAACTCTTAAGCATGTCCTTGTGTTTTTCAACATATGGCTCAACCTCATCGGCATTGTGCAGAACATATAAGTGTGCTTGCTCCCATTCTGTCCTTGTTATAGTCACTATTTCATTTCCAGTAATTCCTTGCCCCATCATTCTCCATGTGTGACGAGACTTTGGCAGCCCTATAGATTCAGCATTGGATAGGTATTCGGTACAGAATTCAATGACTTCTTCGACAATATACCGTTCAACAATACAACCTTCTCGGTCGTGATCGGTTTTTCACATACCCTTTTAATATCTTCATATAACGCTCAATCGGGTACATCCATCTCATATAAGCTGGCCCACACAGTTGTGTCTCTCTAACAAGGTGAATGGTTAGATGAACCATTATGTCAAAGAATGAAGGTGGAAAGTACATCTCAAGCTCGCATAAAGTCACAACAATTTCTCTTTGCAATGATGGCAACTTCCCGGGGTCAATCACTTTGCCGCAAATTGCCTTGAAGAAGAAACAGAGTTTAGTTAAGGCCCCCGCACTTTGTTAGGTAAAATAGACCGTATACCAATGGGTATCAACTGCTCCATGAGAACATGACAATCGTGGGACTTTAGACCTTTTAACTTGAGATCTTTCATCGATACGAGGTTCCTAATGTTTGAAGAGTACCCTTCCGGAACCTTAACTCCTTCAAGAAACTTACAAAAAACAGTTTTTTCTTTTCTAGATAGAGTGTAAACAAATGGAGGAAGATATGTACTTTTACCCTTCTTCGTCGGTCCCAATTCTCTTCTTATTCCCATACTAACCAAGTCCAACCTTGCATTGATGCCATCTTTAGTCTTCCCCCTGGCACATTGAGTAACGTACCAATGACACTATCACGGATATTTTTTTCAACGTGCATCACATCGAGGAAATGTCTTACATATAATGATTTCCAATATGGCAACTCAAAGAAAATCGACCTTTTCTTCCACCCTCTTGTGACAATATCTCTCTAAAAGGTTTACCGAATTTGATATTAAAAAACTTTACCATTTCAAAAAGTTGAACAACCGTCAAAGGTGAAGGCGCTCTACCTTCTTCCGAGTTCCCATTGAACGCCTTTCTCCACCACCGTAATGATGACTTGGATGCAAAAATCTACGATGCCCAAGAAAGACATTCTTCTTACAATGTTCTAACCGCATCCAATCCGTACCCTCTTCACATATAGGGCATGCACACTCGACCCTTGATGCTATATCCCGACAGACACCGTAGGCTGGAAAATCATTAATTGTCCCAAACAACATAGCTCTCTAATTGAAACTTTCTTCCTTATACCCATCATACACCTCCACACCTGTCTCCCACAGTTGTTTCAAGTCTTCAATCAAAGGAGTCAAATAGACGTCTATATCATTTCCTGGTTGTTTGGGCCCAGAAATTAACATAGATAACATCATAAATTTGCGCTTCATGCATAGCCATGGGGATAGGTTGTAAATCACCAAAATCACAGGCCATGTACTTTGAGAGCTACTTTGAACACCATGCGGGTTAAATCCGTCAGTAGCCAATGCAAGTCGTAGGTTTCTTGAATCTTGCCCAAAATCAGGATAATCATGATCAAATTTCTTCCATTGCGGAGAATCTGCCGGGTGCCGCAGCTTGCCATCTTTGATCCTTTCATCCTCATGCCATGTCAAGTGCTTTGAATCTTCGTAACTACGGTACATGCGCCTAAATCTGGGTATTATGGGAAAATACCACACAACCTTCTCTCGGATCTGATTCTTTCTTCTTATATCGTGAGGCATTACATTTAAGACACATCCGTAACGATGCATATTCATTCCAAATAAAATGCAATCGTTAGGACAAGCATGTATCCTCTCGTAGCTCATGCCAATAGAGCGTAACATTTGTTTAGCCTCGTATGTCCGACTAGGAAGCACATTATCATCTGGCAACATGTCTTTCAATAGTGTGAGTAAGTCCGTAAAGCTCTTATCAGTCCATCCGTTGCCCGATTTCAAGTTATACAACTTTAACATCGCCGACAATCTTGTGAATTTAGTACATCCATCATACAATGGTTGCTCTCGCATCACTTACCAACCTCCCAAACATTTGTGGACAATCCCGAAGATCCTCTTCAACAAAGATTTGCAATGTCTTCAAAACGATCGCCCTCATAAGTATTTGTGTCGGTATCGTATGATGAATATCTCACACGATTCCTCATTTCACTAGACTCAGCTCTTGTCTCACCATGTTTTGTCCAACATGTATAACTTTGATCGATTCCATTACACACTAAATGTTCTTCCAAATCGGCTGCACTAACTCGCCTTGCATAACAACAATCTAAACAAGGACATATGATTGTATTAGGGTTTTTCGCATGCCGAACTGCAAAACTAATGAACTCTTTCACCCCATCCTCATACTCCTTCGTTAAACGATTGGCAGACATCCATTTCCGATCTACAAAAATATTTATTAAACATATTTACTTTGAGTTTAGAGTGGTTGAGGTATACATGCAATGTATACAGATTAAAGGAATGAAAGGCTGCAAACAAAACACATTGTCGCTGAGTATTGCTGAAGGAACCAGTGTCAGCTTGTTGATGAGTGTGATTCCACATCATCTTTGTCTATCATTTAGCATGCATTTTCATGTAGTTTAGGAATATTTTTATTAGATTTTAGGTTAATTTTCCTTTGGAACGGGTAAGGCGGTTTTCGTGTGTTGTTTTGCAGATATCAAGGGTAAAATGCTCGAGATCAACCATGATGAAGTTTGGATAAAGATAGGGCTTTAAAAGTGCAGAAAATGAGCCAAACAGAGTCCATCACGGCCTAGCCGTGATGCCCATCACGCTTAGCCGTGATGCCCATCACGGCCATGATCGAGCAAAACCGAAAAAGAAGAAAGGTGAAGTCAGAGTCCGTCACGGCTGGCCGTGATATCCATCACGGCCGTGACCCAAAACCACCACAAGTCGAGCACATCACGGCCCAGCCCGTGAAATTCTTCACGGCCATAACAGAGTCCGTCACGGCCTGGCCGTGATATCCATCACGGCCGTGACCCAAAACCACCACAAGTCGAGCACATCACGGCCCGGCCAGTGAAATTCTTCACGGCCATAACAGAGACCGTCACGGCCTGGCCGTGATGGCCATCACGGCCGTGACGCCCATTACTTGGACCTGAAGAAACCGAAATAGATCAGATTTTGAGTTGGTTTGGGACTCTAACTTCCCAATTTCTATAAATAAGGATCAAGGCATCAGATCAGGGGATACACAATACACATTGGATGAGATCCATAACAACTAGGACTTAGGCATAGGACTAAGGCAAACTTGCTCACTCTCTAAAAACACCAAAATCTGAGCACAGAACATTAAATTAAATGATATATAAAGGGAAAGGATCAACAAACTGAAGCAACAAAATTAAAACATATGAACCCATTCTTCACATTCCGAAAAACATTGAAACAAAACAAAGCAGGATACCAGCAGCATTAGGTTCAAAATGCATACAGTCAATCCGTCAATCCATATTCATATTTTCAAATAATGATTGACACACAAACAAGTCACATTCCATTCAACACCAATCAAACCGAAAATTAAAGAGCAAGTAAAATAAAACCTTGAACACAGACTGTGAACTTGGATAAAAACACACTCCCACAAATATTAAGAATGTCCGGAAATAAAATTTGTAAATGATAGAAAATCACCTGAACACAGACTGTGAACTTGGAAGTGGGTTCCACTAAAGCTGCAAACTTGGAACTGGGTTCAACCGGGAATGCGCCCCTGTGACTGTGTCACAGACCCTGAGCCAGAGTGTGAAGCTCTTAGTATGAGACTTAATCATATTTAAAAAGGGACAGATTGGCAAACAAATTTGTCTTGCATTTCACGATTTAACACTAATAAGAAATGTGATGAATTAATGTTAGCACAATCAAGGACCATTTAAACATATTTCAGTTCTAAAAGTAAGACAATGCTGAAACTGATATTTAGTGGGTAACATCTATCTACTTGTTTCCTCATTAAAAGGTCATACAGAACATTGAGCTATGAAGGGAAAAAAAAAAGGATATCCAAGTTGTCCAAAGATACATGGAAAACAAAATTTTCAAACTCTTTCGGAAACGCACACAGCCAAAGCATTCATACTCAAGTATAATATCAGGATACTTTTGACACAAAATGCACAAAACCCATTCTGACCATACATAATCAAACTTTCCAAAATGAATTTATGAAGCTAAATCATATAAAAATAATCTCATAACAAATATAAAATCAAAATAACTAATTTCTGACCATTCATACTCACTTTCACTTTGTCTGTCATCTATCTATCTGAGTTTGTGCAGTGTCAAAGTGTGAAGTGATGGGGGTATGGAGAGAACTCGCGGTGGCAAAAGGAGCAGCGGCGGGTATGGAGAGAACTCGCGGTGGCAGTAGGAGCAGCGGCACAGGGGTTTGGGTTCGAGTGGGTTCTTTCTCTTTCGGAGTAGCAGCGGCGGCGAGCAATGGCGAAGGTGAGGGAAGAAAAAAGAGATGGCATGCAGAGGGAAGGAAACAGTAGAATGAAAATGAGGAAGAAACAGAGAGGGAAGGCCGAGCGCGCGTCTAATTTTACTGGGAAGACCTAAGATAGCGTTTCCTACAGGAAACGCTATCTTAGGTATCACCTAAGATAGCGTTTCCGTGTGGAACCGCTATCTTTTCCTAAGTGACACTTTTAATAGCGGTTCCACACGGAAACGCTATCTTAGGTGATACCTAAGATAGCGTTTCCCTTAGGGAAACGCTATTAAAAGTCCCCCATCACTTTTAATAGCATTTCCACACGGAAATGCTATTAAAGGTGCGTTATTAAAAGTCTATTATGTTGTAGTGAAACATGATATCTGGCCTACTAGCAGTAAGATAAAGTAGTGAGTCTATCATACCTCTGAATTTAGAAACATCAACAGGTTTACCTTGCTCATCCTTGTCCAGATAACAGGAGGTACTCATTGGAGTAGCCATCTCCTTAGCTTTTTCCATGCCAAACTTCTTGATTAACTCATTGCAGTACTTGGTTTGGCTAACAAAGATTTCATTTTCAGTTTACTTTATTTGCAGTCCAAGGAAAAAGTTCAGCTCACCCATCATTGACATTTCAAACTCACTCTGCATGAGACTTGCAAACTCATTGCACAATTGCTCATTAGTAGCACCAAAAATTATATCATCCACAAATATTTGTACAATTAAAATGTTGTGTGCCTTTTTCTTAGTGAACAAAGTTGTGTCAACTTTACCTCTTTTAAATCCTTTTTCGATGAGAAAATTACTTAACCTTTCATACCAAGCTCTAGGAGCTTGCTTTAAGCCATATAGTGCTTTAGACAGTTTATAAACATGGTGAGGCAATTCATTATTGTCAAAACCAGGTGGTTGACCAACATACACTTCCTCTTGTATAAATCCATTTAAGAAAGCACTCTTAATATCCATTTGATACAATTTAAATCCCATTATGCAAGCATAAGCAAGTAGCATTCTTATAGCTTCTAATCTTGCTACAAGTGCATATGTTTCATCATAATCTATGCCTTCTTCTTGGTTATACCCTTTGGCTAGCAATCTAGCCTTGTTTCTTACAATTATACCATTTTAATCTAGTTTATTCCTAAAAACCCATTTTGTACCTATTACTTGACAGTTCTTGGGTTTAGGCACTAGTTTCCAAACTTGATTTCTTTCAAACTGGTTTAACTCATCTTGCATAGCCATCATCCAATGTTCATCAATTATAGCATCATCTATGTTCAGAGTTAATTGTTGCATAGCAAGCAAAACAAATCATTTAAGGCTTCATTAATTTTCTTAGATTCAATTTGTGAAACAAAAGCCATATGATTATTCCAAGATAGATCAAATAACTTTGATAGAACAATGTAGACATATTATACTATGATATATAAGTCAACACAAAGATTCACAATCATTCATTAATAATGATAACCATAAAACATATTCAATCAGTATTCTTTCTTTATTGTTACCCATTTTGTGT
This sequence comes from Sophora flavescens, assembly GCA_030762895.1. Classification (NCBI taxonomy): domain Eukaryota; kingdom Viridiplantae; phylum Streptophyta; class Magnoliopsida; order Fabales; family Fabaceae; genus Sophora; species Sophora flavescens. The sequence goes on from CM061068.1 coordinate 131,703,087, forward strand.
TCGGTGAAGGCTCTATGTCATGATTCCAATTTTTGCTCTTGACCTTCCACCACACCTACAAAACAGAATTTCATGTTTTTGCTATTGGTACCCAAATCTGTTTGGGTCCTTTTGAGTTAGTTGTAGCAATAGTTCCTTTAGGCACCCATATATACTTAGACTCATTATAAGCAGATTTTCTGTAATGACATGTAGATGCTGTGTGACATTTTCTAGCACAAAAATAGCATTTAACAAATGGTGTGTTTGATGTCATAGGTGCAGCAAAAAATTTCTTGAAAGATTTCTCATGTATCTTAGGTTTATAGCCTATTCCAGCCTTATCATAAACACACTTTAACATTAAACAAAGCATTTTTTTTCACTCACTCACTCACTCAATTTCGGGGCTGCCATACACTTCCGACACTTAACCAAAGTTCGTTTTTCTTTCTAAGTCATTTCTCACCAAAAACACTAAGAACATCATAGTTGTTCTTGTAAAGTTCTTCATCTTTTTTCAAGTTCTTCATTATAGGGTGAGGAACTTATTCCTAATCATCTTAGCTTCATTAATCATTCATCAAACTCCATTTTCATCAACTATTTCACAAATTCCTATTCTTAGATCTAGAACTTCAAATAATTCTAAAAAATTATAGAAAAATTATTTTAATGTGAAACCAATTTCTATGATCTTGATATGTCTCCCACTATCATCATCTAAGATCATGTAAGCAAAACCATTTTCTTTCCTATTTTTTTCTACAAGGCCAAATCTAATTATAAGTGGGCTAGATGCGTTTTCTTCAAAGTTTTGCATAAATGATGATGGGTCTAGGCTATCTAAGGTTTCTAGGTTTTAAATCTAAGAGTATGTAAAGAAAAAGAAACTTCTAACCCTATTTTTATGTCTTGGCCGAATCCTATACTAAAGGGGTTAGATGAGTTTTATTCAACTTTAACTTGGATGATGACTTGAAATAGGCTACTTAAAATACCTATAGTGATAATCCTAGAGCTTGCAATCAAAAACAATTTCTAGCCTATTTTACTAGACATGGTCGAAACCCTAACCCTAAAGGTTAGAGGATAATGTTTCAAACTTTTATCTTGTAATAATTAATCTATGCTAGTTAAGACTCTAGTAACTAGGATCCAAAAGATGGCATTAAGAAAACCCTAAATCTATTTTCTTAGTATTGGCCGAACCGAACCCTAAAGTGTCATAGATGGACTTTGTTTGATTAATACATTTTTGTGTTGATTTGGTTGAAGGTTAATTAATATTCTTGGTGTAGTAACAAGGATCAGGAAGTTCGTGAATACGGTGATAAGTCAGGTGGGGGATATCTTCGGAATGGATAAATAGTTTATAATATTATATTTGTGTAGGGCGACCTAAACCCTACTAGTGGTCGAGTAATCGACAAGACCAAAATCACATTGGAAACTTTTCCGTAAAACAAATGATGATTTAGGGATGGTAGGCTTATCGCCATTAGGATAATCTTATAATATTGAGGATGTCTGAATTTATTTATTTATTATTATTATTGACTGTTTGTGATACGCTGGTTGAGGTATTCTACAGCTTGTGACTTTTTATTTTGATGTTTGAAAATTTTATGATAATTGTGTTATGCATGATCTGTCTGGTTTAATAGTGTGTTTAGTTGTCTTTTAAGTAAAGATATATGTTGTTCGGGAGATGTTCATGTGGGTGAGAGAATTAATTGACTTAGAGGTGCCTAGCCGAAGTTAATTATTTTATAGATGAGAGGTGACATAGAACATGTGTTGAGACTATGATGGAAGGTTGAGGCACTAGGTTGTAACCGATGCGAGTCAGTGAGATTCATATATATGCATAGTATTGTTCACAGTAGTGTGAGTGGAACACATGGGGTCAGAGTATGTGAGTACGGATATTGGATGTCACGGGTCAGTTCTCCAACTGTAATGGGGGGAAACTACCGTGATATCCTGATAGTTCTATATGAGTCATCCCGTATCCTAACGGGAATGAGGATACTTCTGTATGGAGCAGCCATTCCCTAACGGGAATGGGGGAATATTGTCATTCTTTGAATAAGCATCCTAACGGGAACTGGGGTGTGTCTCATTGATTGGATGAACACCCTAACGGGAATGAGGGTGTGCCTTGATGCAAATGAGGGATGGTAACAGGATTAGGTGATGGTCACGTTAGCATACAGGATTAGTTGCATGAGAGTAGGGGTAGAGGATGATGTCGTGAATTGAGGATGACTGTTATGTATATGTATTGGGTGTCTTTGACTATTATTGTATTATATGCTATGTATTCCTTTCCGCTTTTGATGATAGAACTGTTTCTTATCCCCTATGCTTTCTATATGTTGTACTTTATTTCTTATGTGATCGTACGAGAAGAGCCTATGGAGGAGCCAGTTGCGGAGGAGTTGGATGAAACTCCTTATGAACCAGAAGCTGGAGGACAACTATAAACCCTGGTGATAGAGGTTAGGAAGTTATGATCAGTGCGTCTTGTGAGACGTTTGTTATTTTCCGCAACTATTAGTTTGTTTCAATATGCACTTGCAAAGGATCCTACTGCTGGGATACCCTAAACAGTGCTTTAGTACTCTGATGCAAGACATATGTGTGTATGTATAATATAATTATGGTGTGTTAATTTTCAAGAGTCGTATGTTTGATAATCAAGTTTTAATTTTTACGTATTTCAACGTTAAGCGCGCGATTAAGAAAGTAATTAATAAGGTTTTAATCTAATGGCACAACAGGCCACAATGGGGTGTCTCATTTGGTGGTATCAGAGCAGTTCGATTCTAATCGGACTGTGAGGTTTTGGATGTTGTTACTGGCCGTGTCTAGTTGAATCCACATCGGATATTGACTATGCTTAGAAGTTGGGTAGTGTGTCCGAACTGGAGGCGATAACTGACATTAGTATGGCATATGGTATTTATATACCAGTTTTATGTAGTATTATATGTATATACCAATGTTCAGAAAGGTGGAGCTGGAAGCGGAGTTCTAGTAGCAGGACAGCAGATGGCCAAACCTTAGGCCTTTGGAAGAGTGCTTACCGTGAGGGAAGCTAAATCCTCTCAATCTGGGGATCTTATACAAGGTATGCATTTGATATTTGATAGACTTTGTTTGTTTGTATAAGTAGTATGATAGACAATAAGTGATGGGAGTTTGGTTGAGGTACAGTGGTGACTGGTAGGAGGTGAATCCTTAAGATCAATATCAGTGAGTGAGACAATTATTATAAGTCAAATGTGATCGAGGCATAGTATCATTAAGGAATCTAGGGTAATGATTAATGTTTGCAGTTAAGATGAATTGTATGACTTTGGGAAGAATGAACGAAAGTGGATATAGTAGTTTTACCTAAGTTGAATATGAGCAGAAAAGATAATTTCTTTTGGTTTTAGTTGCATTAAGAGGTGCTATAATGTTATTTTGAGTTTGATATGTATGATTTTGATATAATCTAGAATAGTGGAATACGTTCCAAGGAACTAAGACTGTGATTGGATACATTAAGTAGGAAGTTAAAGTAGTATTGATTGTAGTGTTAATTGTGGCAGTTAGATGTTGAAATAAGGTTTTCTAGTGGACTGGTGTTAAGAATAGAAAATGATTAAGTCTTGATGATGTTCTTCAAGGAGGATGGATTAAGGTAAAATGTTAAGGACAATGAACATAATGTAGTGATGGATAGCTTCGAGGACCAAGATAGAACGACATAAGGATGAATGGATGAATTATGCTATGAAGTTGCCTTTGTCATTTAGGGGAAAGGCAACGATGGGAAATACAATATAGAATCTTTAGATTAAAATACGCTTGCAAGATTCTACTCAGTTTCGAGTCAATAAATTCCGAGGACAAATTTTTTTTCTAAGTGGGGTAGTAATGTAACAGGCCAATTTTCGTATACGTTGTATTAACGGTAAAGATATATTTATTTATATTTTTATCTGAGACCTAGGAAATGATGTTGGAGAAAACAAAATCATATCTAGAACATACTCGATGGTAGGAAGCTTTGGTTAAAATTTGAGTTTAAAACTCAGATGGAAACTGGCCTGTGTTTTTACTGACAGTATAATTTTATACCGGCAGAAAACCCTAATTTGACCAAAAACTGAAAATTTGTAGATTTTTTATATTATGTTTGTGAGGAATTCTACTTTTGAATTTTGGTGAAAGTTTGAACGGAAAACGGTTTGTGTTTTCACTGACAGTAACTGATCAGAAAACCTAATTTTGACTCATGAATGAAATGGTTTATGTTTAAATCATATTTCCAACGAGTTTGTTTATTTTGAGAATTTTCGATCAAAAAACGGACGGAAACTCTAATCGGCAAAATGATGGAGCTACATACGGGATTTCCGGGAACCGCTAATGGATTGGAACGATGAGTCATTGATGACTCATGAGATGTGGGCCAAAATCAGTCACACCTCCCTTCATTCTCCACCACATATTCTAACCTAATCATGATTACAAATTAACTCTAGTTAGGTTATTATAACCATAGTTAAGTTATTATATTATTTTCTAAACTTAACCTATGTCAAATTAACTTAACCTTGGTTCATTTTAACATTAAACAAAGCATTTTTCACTCACTCACTCACTCAATTTCGTGGCTGCCATACCCTTCCCACACTTAACCAAAGTTCATTTTTCCTTCTAAGTCATTTCTCTCCAAAAACACTAAAAACACCATACTTGTTCTTGCAAAGTTCTTCATCTTTCTTCAAGTTCTTCATCAAACTTCTTCATTCTAGGGTGAGGAACTTATTCCTAATCATCATAGCTTCATTAATCATTCATCAAACTCCATTTTCATCAACTATTTCACAAATTCCTATCTTAGATCTAGAACTTCAAATAATTCTAGAAATATTGTAGAAAATCATTTTAATGTGAAACCAATTTCTATGATCTTGATATGTCTCCTACTATCATCATCTAAGAGCATGTAAGCAACCATTTTTTTTCCTATTTTTCTCTACAAGGCCGAATCTAATCATAAGTGGGCTAGATGAGTTTTCTTCAAAGTTTTGCATAAATGATGATGGTCTAGGCTATCTAAGGTTTGTAGGTTTTAAATCTAAGAGTATGTAAATAAAAAGAAACTTCTAACCCTATTTTTATGTCTTGGCCGAATCCTATACTAAAGGGTTAGATGAGTTTTATTCAACTTTAACTTTGATGATGATGTGAAATAAACTACTTAAAATCCCTAGAGTGATAAACCAAGAGCTTGCAATCAAAAACAATTTCTAGCCTATTTTACTATACATGGTCGAAACCCTAACCCTGGAGGTAAGAGGATTTTGTTTCAAACTTTTATCTTGTAATAATTAATCTATGCTAGTTAAGACTCTAGTAACTAGGATCCAAAAGATGACATTAAAAAAATAACCCTAAATCTATTTTCTTAGTCTTGGCCGAACCTAGCCCTAAAGTGTCCTAGATGGATTTTGTTTAATTAATACATTTTTTTGTTGATTTGGTTGAAGGTTAATTAATATTCGTGGTGTAGTAACAAGGATCAGGAAGTTCGTGAATATGGTGATAAGTCAGGTGGGGGAAAGAATTAACCTATCATCAGAATGGATAAGTAGTTAATAATATAATAATTGTGTAGAACGACCAAAACCCTACTAGTGGTCGAGTAATCGACAAGACCAAAATCGCATTGGAAACTTTTTCGTAAAACCAATGATGATTTGGGGATTTTAGGTTTATCCCCGTTAAGATAATTTTATAATATTGAGGATGTCTGAATTTATTTATTTATTATTATTATTATTATTATTGATTGTTTGTGATACAGCAGTTGGTGTATTCTACTGCTTGAAACATTTTATTTTGATGTTTGAATATTTTATGATAATTGTGTTATGCATGATCTGCCTGGTTTGATAGTATGTTTAGTTGTCTTTTAAGTAAAGACATATGTTGTTCGTGAGATGTTCACGTGGGTGAGAGAATGAATTGACTTAGAGGTGCCTAGCCTAAATTAATTATTTTATAGATTAAAGGTGACATAGAACATGTGTTGAGACTATGATGGAAGGTTGAAGCACTAGGTTGTAACCGATGCGAGCCAGTGAATTTATATATATGCATAGTATTGTTCACAGTAGTGTGAGTGGAACACATGAGGTCAAATTATGTGAGTACGGATATTGGATGTCACGGATCAGTTCTCTAACGGGAATGGGGGGAAACTACCGTGATATCCTGATAGTTCTAGATGAGTCATCCTGTATCCTAACGGGAATGAGGTTACTTTTGTATGGAGCAGCCATTCCCTAACGGGGATGGGGGAATAGTGTCATTCTTTGAATAAGCATCCTAACAGGAACGGGGGTGTGTCTCATTCACTGGATGAACACCCTAACGGGAATGAGGGTATGCTCCGATGCAAATGAGGGATGGTAACATGATTAGGTGGTGGTCACGTTAGCATATAGGATTAGTTGCATGAGAGTAAGGGTAAATGATGATATCGTGAATTGAGGATGACTGTTATGTATATGTATTGGGTGTCTTTGACTATTATTGTATTATATGCTGTGGATTCCTTTCCGCTTTTGATGATAGAACTGTTTCTTTTCCCCTATACTTTCTGTATGTTGTATTTTATTTCTTATATGATCGTACGAGAAGACCCTATGGAGGAGCCAGTTGCGGAAGAGTTGGATGGAACTCCTTATGAACCAGAAGCTGGAGGACAAGCTGTAAACCCTGGTTATAGAGTTTAGTAAGTTATGGTCAGTGCGTCTTGTGAGACGTTTATTATTTTCCGCAACTATTAGTTTGTTTAAATATGCACCTGCAAGGGATCCTACTGATGGGATACCCTAGACAGTGCGTTAGTACTCTGATGCAAGGCATATGTGTGTATGTATAATATAATTATGGTGTGTTAATTTTCAAGAGTCGTATGTTTGATAATCAAGTTTTAATTTTTACGTATTTCAACGTTAAGTGCGCGATTAAGAATGTAATTAATAAGGTTTTAATCTAATGGCACAACGGGGTGTCTCAATTGTTACCTTTAATTGGCACAAACAACCGACTTCTCTCCCAAACAATTCAAGAACTCCAAGAACTTGATGGGTTCAAAGGAAGTTAGGGAAAGAGGGGTTGCAGCCGCACTAGGGTTTGCAAAAGTGCCAATGTGAGGGTTATACTCGAAACCCTCACAGACTCCTCTGTTTATATAGCTTCGCACTGAGCACACGGCCATGCTCCCACTAAGTACGAGCATGCTTAATGTGGGCACGGTTGTTCTTCCCTAAGCACGGGGTCAGCAACAATAGCGTCAAAGATGTGTGTTTCCGACACGGTCGTGCTCCCTTTAAGCACGACCATGCTTGTGGCTTAAGCGGCCACTGAACATGCTTGACAAGCACGGGTGTGCTGGACATGAGCATGGCCGTGCTCATGCACCATAAAGGGATTTTCCACTTTGAAAGTCCCACTTAGCCCCTTTACAACATTCCTAAGGTCAAACTTAACAACATGCAATACATATACACACTTAAGGGCTTAACACGAAAAATGGGGTGTTCAATTCCACCCCCTTATAAAATTTTTCGTCCTCGAAATTTCTATTCATCTCGATTGAAAAAGGTGCGGATATGCCTCCATCATCTTGCCCTCCAGCTCCCATCTAGCAGTTTCCTCTGTAGCCCCACTCCAAACAACCATAACCAAAGGAATCTCCTTCCCTATTAGCTGCTTCACCCTTCAATCCTCAACTCGAAGCGGTAGTACCTCAAAAGTCAAGTTCTCTTTCAATTGAATTGTATCGGGTACTATCGCATGCCTAGGATTATGAATGTACTTACGAAATTGTGACACGTGAAAAACATTTTGAAGTTTGGATAAGAAAGGAGGTCACTCAATTTGGTAAGCAACTTCACCAACTATTTTTAGAATTTGGTAAGGACCAATGAATTTGGGAGTAAGTTTCCTCACGTTCATCACTCTCTATTAACCCCAGTTGTTGGAGTAAATCGTAAGAACACATGATCACTTTCCGGGAATTCGAGAGCCTTCTTTCTCTTGTCATGATAGCTCTTTAGTCTGCTTTGTGCCACTCTCATCTTTTCCTGGATCATCCTCACTTTCTCTGTAGTTTTTGGCACTATCTCAGGTCCTAACACCATATTCTCACCAGGTTCATTCCAACACAAGGGTGTTCTACATCTCCTCCCATACAAAGCTTTATAGGGTGCCATCCCAATACTGGAATGGAAGCTGTTGTAGTAGGTTAACTCCATCGGGGGAAAAAACTTGTCCCAACTACCTGAATGTTCTAGCACACAAGAAAGTCCTTTAAGGACTGGATGGGTCTCTCAGACTGACCCTCAGTCTGTGGGTGGTAAGCTGAACTAAGCCTAAGCTTTGTTCCTAAGGCCTCTTGCAAACTATTGCAAAACCTAGAGGTTAATCTAGGGTATAAATGATGGTCGAGGAAGATTTTGCCCTCGTAGATATCTGAGGTGCATGGAATGATAGTAAAGGAATTCATAAGTGGAGTATGGATTGGGGAACCAAAATCTTGATCTTAGTCCATTGGTTGAGGAATAATGAAAGCAGAATCAGATGAAGACGATGAGGGATCATTATCTCCATATGAGTAGGTTTTGTTCTGGGAATTGGAGTTATCAGACATGATTGAAAGGCTAGGAGTTTTGGGTTCACTGGATGCTTTGAAGAATGGCGAAAGTAATCGAATGAAGTAATATTAGGATGAATATATAATTGTTGAATGGAACAATACGAAGGAGTTTTTGACCGTTTAGCATTTAAAACCAAGTTGCCGTTTGGCCGAATATCTCTCCTCATAAAGGATAAGCGGTTGGAGATAAAGGATGATGAAGTGGGCACGACGCTCGAGGACAGGTTGTTACATTCTTTCAGCTTCTTGAGAAATCAGTTGAAAAATGTAAGGGGGCAATTGTTATCACCTAAAAAATGAATTCAAGTAAATTAAACTGATACAACGGCTAGCTGGAATAATTAGCAGAATAGAGACACAACTGATGGATAAAGGGACATACTCGACTGCATTTGGGCTGGGCTTTGTGCTAATGGGCCAAGACTGCATGGCAAGGCTAGCCGAGGTATAACTGATCAAGAGCTGCTGTCGGGAATTATGGGTTATAGCCATATTGTGCACGTTTTTGAAGAAGACCCGGTATTAGAATTGGTTGTCAACGGATGCCACAAAAAGTGCCTAGGAAATAGGAGCTAGGCTGTTGGAAAGGTAGCCATTGTGGCCATAGTGGGTTGATGGTTAAGGATCGTGGACAACTGAAATATGGGTAGTTGCACATATTTAAGGCATTCAACCAATAGGAAGGGGTTTATTGATGGTTAGAGTGAGCCTATAAATACCCATTGTACCGATTAATGTAAGACACACAACCACATCAATACAACTACTTTAAGCTTTTTGCTTACTTGCTCAGTGTTTCCTTTTAGCTTTTTGCCTTAACTCTGCTTACTTTACTTTGTGCTAATTTTCATACTTAACCGATTACGATTTTTTCCTTTAAATTCATAGCTTACTTTAGTTCACCTTAATACCAAACGCTTCCTTGAGTAGTTTGGGAACCCTTTGCTGAATGTTAGATTTTGTCTTTTGTTCAAATCGCCTGATACCTTTCAAAATCCGTACATGTTTCTCGACCGAGTTAACATTCGGCTGATTAGCTATTTTACACCTAAACACCTGGAGACTAATGTATTAAAAGTTTTAACAGTGGACACTGAAAACCAAGGGGGAAAAAAACAATCCCAAACCAACCTTGCGTGCTCCTCTCCTTGCTGCTTATGTCTGTGTGTGCATGACCAGAGGTTGAAAAGGAAAGATTATGTGTTGGAGTGTAGGGTGGTAAGAGGTGGGAGAATGACGGGCTGGATAGTGAGGGTGGTGAGTAGAATTGTCAAATAGGGTTGTGGCCCAAGGGGCTAACCCTCCAGCCCTTCATGTGGGCTGTAATTTTTAGTAGCCCAATAAGGAAAAGGCTTTGACTGTCCCTAACCCAAAAACTCCCAAAATTTTAAGGGTCAGGGTTGGGCTATCCCGTTATCAGCCACTCTCCCCCTCTTTTCCAATCGTAACAAGCCTAGGAGAATGGACGCTCTTCCTTACACTGCTTGATGGTTATGGGACTTCACATAACGGACCACACTATCATCTTTCTCTTCCTTGCACTGCTCGATGCTCACGTTCTTCCTTGCACTGCTCGAAGTAGCGACGCTCGACGCTTGTTTCATGCTTGACTTCCTCTTCCTTGATTCCTCGCTAATCGCCAGCTATGGCCCTCTCTGCTGAAATGATGATGAACCTTAGCCCCCAATTTTTGAAATGATGAACCCTCACCTCATGTCTCTCCAACACTAATTCCGTGATTGCAGATTCCGTCCAGGTTCATTCTGTGATTATTGAACTTGTTTCATTGTTCATGTGATTATTCAATGCTTATTTCTTCATTACGATTTCATGATCTTCTTCACCTTGTTTTCTTACGCAGTTTTGGAGAAGTTCGTGAATAAACTCTGATTTCACCTCTGTTTTAAGAAGAATGTGAACAAATTCTGCACACTGCACTGATTTCGTCCTTGCAGGTTCATTCCTCGACTTTGTTGCATTGTTCTTGTGATTATTCAATGTTAATTTCTTCTGGGTATTCTGGGTAGCATGTGTAATTTGAAAAAAAGAAAAATACCATTCGGGTGATTCTGCGGCTCAAGATTAACATAACCATCAGAAGCAGAATTTTAAGGTTAAAAAGTAATCTCATTCTGGCTCTACTTAGTTGATAAAACTAATATTAGAGCAAGCTTGGTTAATGCTTCTAGCAGCACTTTTTTTTCAAACTTTATAGTGTGGATTAATAATTCCGTTTGTCTTAAAAATTATGTTGATAATTCTATTGACAATATATAATCTAAGCTATAGACTTAATGTGATTGGCTTGTAGACTTGTAGTTAGTTTATGAAAAATGACCCTGCATTGATCCCAAGAATCTTCTATTGCCGATGATAGCTTCATTCCTCCTCCACCATCACTAGGTAGGAATTAATTTTAGTTCAAATCAGCTTACTTATTAGTTGATGCATGACACCCTTTACTGCAACCACTTCATGTGAAATATGTTTTCTTATGTATATATATAACATGTATGTATGCATGTATGTGGGTATATATGTATGTGAAATTGTGTATAGAGTGACCCATTTGAAACATGATTCAGTTTTGTGGATACCCTTTTGGTTTTTAGCTGAGAAACTGTTGTTTTCTATGTGTGTGAGTAAGTGTATGCCTTTTGGGTAATATTTGAAACATTTATCTGTTTTTTGAGTACCCTTTTGGAGCTTTGGTTTTTAGATGAAAAACTATTTTTTTTTTCGGAAGAGTTGGGGGATGTAGATATTATGCACAAATAGTGTTGTTGAGAAGTATTTTTAGTGTTGAGTTTCTGGGCTGCTGAATGGAGGTGAAGTTTGTTGGGGCTTTTTATTCTAATGATATTTTTATTTGATTGTTCGTTCAGGCCACTTTTGTGTTAGAAGCAGAGGAAGGTGATCATGTTGCTATTGTAGTGCACCCTAGTGGGGATGGTTTTGTGTTCTCTCTTAACAATAGTAACAAGATTTTGCTATTTTTAAAGATATAATGATTTATATTTTAGAATTTTTTATAAATTTTTTAATTATAGCTAGTTATAATTATAAAATAAATTAATCCAAAATACACAATGAATAACAAGATTAACAAGAGCATGGAGATAATTTATTCATCTCAATAATCCCCAATTCAGGACCTGAGATAATATCTATCTTTTATCCTTTAAGAGTGGCAATAGGTGCAAGCATTAAGTAGGCATGAACTGTGCTGTTTTGAATTTGACATAACGAGCCACTAGGATGGATTGCTGAAAGTTGGCATCTTTGCAGGTTGTCGATCAAAAAAATTGAACCTCTGTTTTCTAATAGCATTTTGTCTATGAACTTGTCTACCTTCAGATGATCAACTAGGGGCAAGAGGAATCCTATTGTTCAGGTATTTATATAATCATTACACAAGGATGGCTATATTTTGTAGTGCTCCCAATTCAATATCTATTAATTAATCAATATTAATATAAATGCATGTTAGCTTCAGGTTTTATAATGAGCCACTAAGATAATATACAACTCACTTGTCCTCACTACAATAACATAAGCATCTTCTGGTTGTCGATAGCATTTAAAACTTGAGAATAGGTGCAAGCCTTAAGTATTGATTAATTATGTTGGGACTGAATGTCTAATTGTTTCTTAATTGGTTGTGAATTAGTTCTTTTTTCTTGTCTATGCTCCCAACTGGCACAGTATAATCACAATGTTGATTGTCTTGTTTTTATCTTTGTAATAGTGACTTGTGAATTAGTTCCTTATGTGTTATTGTACTCAACTATATAGGAACATAAAATGTTATATTATGGAGTCTACAAATCAAACTATGAATGTAGAAGATGAAGGTTTTTGTGAAACTACTGCTGTTTTTTCTGAAAACAGTGCATCAACAAGAAAAGAAATTTCAACTGTTTGGAAGTTTTTTACCAAAACTGGTAAAAACAAGGATGGTATTGAAAAGGCTTGTTGCAATTATTGTGGACGTACCTATTCAATAGGTAAAAATCCTAAGACCAAAACAAGTTATGGGACTTCACATTTAAGTTGCCATATTTTTGCTTGTAAAGAGATTTTGAACTCAAATCTGAATGTGGATGGTGTGTTGTTGTCCGACCAAAAATCTAGTGCTAGAAAGATTAACCAGAAGCCATTATTCAACACGATCCTTCTTTTAATTTCGTTGAATATGAGAAGATTAGAAAATGGGCAAGTTATTTGAATCCAGAAGTTGTGATGAACTCTAGGAACACTGTTGTATCAGATATTAAAAAAATTTATACTAGGGAGGAGGACAAACTTAAGGAAGTTATGTCCAAAATCCCTAATAGAGTGTGTTTAACTTCTGATGTGTGGCGGCCTCTACTACGGAGGGGTATATTTGTTTAACTGCACTTTGTTGATGAAAATTGGAAATTAGTTAGTAAAATTCTTAATTTACGTCGGATGAAGCCTCCCCACACCGGATCTGAATTAGAAATTGTTGTATTTGATTGCTTGGAACATTGGGGAATTGATAACAAATTGTTTTCCATTACTTTGGATAATGCTTCCGCTAACAAAAGTATGCAAGACATTCTAAAAAGTCATCTTTGTTTGCGAAGTACTTTGTTGTGTGATGGTGAATTCTTTCATGTGCGTTGTGCCGCTCACATACTTAATTTGATTGTTCAAGAGGGTTTGCAAGTGGCTAGTGAAGCACTTAATAAAATCAGAGAGTGTTAAGTATGTGAAAGGGTCGGATGGGAGGATGATTAAATTCAAGGGTTGTGTGCAACAAGCGAACATTGACACAAGTGTTGGTTTAAGATTGGACGTGTCAACCAGGTGGAATTCAACATATTTGATGCTTGAAAGCGCAATCAAATATGAAAAAGCATTTGACATTTTGAAGGTGACAGATACAAATTTTACTGATTGTCCATCGGATGAAGAATGGAGGGGGGGGGGGGGGGGGAAGAAAATATGTGAATTTTTAGAACCATTTTATGAGACTACAAACATTATATCTGGTTCATCTTACCCGACCTCTAACTTGTACTTTTTTCAAGTTTGGAAGATTGAATGCATGTTAAATGAAAAGTTGCTAAATGATGACAAGGTAATAAAGGAAATATCTGCAAGGATGGAAAAGAAATTTGATAAATATTGGAAGGAGTATAGTGTGTGGTCCTTGCTTTTGGAGCTATTCTTGACCCGAGGATGAAACTTGATTTCGTACTCTATTGTTACAAGCTTCTTGATAAGTCAACCGCTGAAGAGAAGGGTAAAAATGTGAGGGTAAAGTTTGAGAAGCTTTATGGAGAATATGTAAGTAATTTCAACACACCAAATGCTTCTCAATCTCAACCAACCGGTGAATCTTGCATGTTAAATAAGCCAAGTGGAGAAGGAAGTAGGTCCAAGAGAGCAAAAGTGTTCAGGGTGTGATTTTCAATGCTAACTTAGTCATTATTTATTTCTTACTTCCATTCTTGTTGTTTTAGATACTTAATATATTATATATTGCATGATTTTAAAGTGTATCAGAGTGAAACTAAGCCTAAGACTGGAAAGAGTGAATTAGAACTTTATTTGGAAGAAAAGGCTCTTGATTATGATGACAATGAGGATTTGGATGTGCTTAATTATTGGAAGACTAATGAAAAAAGATTTCCCACACTTGCTTCCATGGCACGAGATGTGTTAAGTATTCCAATTACTACAGTAGTATCATAATCCGCTTTTAGTATCGGTGGACGTGGTCTTACCAAATATAGAAGTTCCACCCTTCCTGAAAAGGTTCAGATGCTTATTTGCACTAGAAATTGGTTGCATGGTTTTGTTTTGAATCCTAATGGTAATAATTTGTATTATCTCTTTATAATCATATTTACTATTAATTAATTATGTTGGGATTGAATATCTAATTGTTTCTTAATTGGTTGAAAGTTTTAGATGAAGATGATGGTCAACCTATTTATCAAGAGACTATAGGAGCGGAGTTGAATGTGCATCAAGAAGATGAAATTGAAGACTTATGTGTTTGAACAGCTGTTCAGAAAACTCATTACATTAGTAACCTATCGTTGTATTGGGTGTTTTTGTTAATTGTTAGAACTCATCGTTGTATTGGGTGTTCATTTATAGTACACCAGTGTAATGCAATATGTTCTTTGTATAAATATGTGCTTTTTATTGAGTTTGAGTTTGAAATCCTTTTTTTACTGTATAAAAAATTAGGCCCAAGGGCTGACCCTAGCCCCACTTGGCCCTAAGGGCTTTTTGGCCCTATGGGCTTTATGTATTTTGGGCTCTGTGGCTCTATGGGCCTTTTGGCCCTAACCCATGCGGGACTAGGGCTAAATGGGTTAGGGCTGGCCCGTTTGACAGCTCTAGTGGTGAGAGCTGGGTTGACGAGGGCATTTTCGGAATAAAAAAAAATAAAGGGGGAGGCAAGATCTATTTATGGGGTACCAAAATTAAAAGCCTTCTGCCTTCTCGACTTGGTTTTGGTTGGGCCCAAAGTTCCCATCGACCCAAACGCTCAAACTCCTTCTAACTTGATTCTGGTCAGTCCGTTTCACCGTTTTCTCACTTCCACACGCTCACGCTTTTGGTTGTGAGTCCTTCTCTTGTATGTGTTCTCACTAATCTAAATTCAGCAGCGAATCAATTGTTTTCTGAAACATGTCTGGGGAAGAGGAAGAAAATGCTGCAGAGCTGAAAATCGGAGACGGTAATCATATTTTCACCTACTGTCATTTACTGTAATAAATATTCCCAAGGGTCGTTGGTTTAATATGATATAAAACTGCGGGTGACAATTTTTTGGATTAGTTTTCAATACGATTTTGTAAATTAAAGTATTAAATTGGTTCATAAAGTATTCCTAACTCCTAGGTGTGCGTTTAGATGGAGAAATTAGAAGTTTGAGAGCATTTTATAATTCTAGAAATTGAAATGACGGAATTTGAAATTCCAGAATGTGTGAAAGAATTTTATGAGGTCATTTAAAAATAAAAGACTGATTCTTTATGTTGGAGTAAAGCTCAACTTACAGCACTGGGTACCACCCAGTTCCTACTCCATCACTTTCACTATTCCAAGTGTTGCCATTGCAACAATTCAACTACACAATCAACCCATTAATCTATGCCAGCAAAATCACCATGTGAAAGCATGTTCTCAGTCAGCAATGTTGCGGTACATTAATTGTCACCAACCCATTGATTACCTTTGTGAACGCAATGCTTTTCATATTTGTAGATGACACAGTCAATTGCTATCTAACAGGGACCTGTTTTTCTTCTCTTACTATATTGTCTCTTTCTCTGATCTTGTGGTGTTCAGGGAGTTCATGATCGACGGCCAAATATAGAGGCAGCGCCACATAGTCAGTGTATTTATGAAAGGCTGAGAAAACAGAAAACCATGAGAAAGAGTTAAATTTGAGAAGATGATATCAGGCTGAATTTCAAATTCACCCTATTTAGGAGGAATTTGAAATTTTCATATGTTAATGAAATGCCTGGTTAAGCCATCGGAAATTTTCAAAACACCCCTATTGTTTACCCAAAGGATGTATTTTATAGTTTGTCATTCCAGATCCTCTCATAAATACCATATCCAAAGACAAACTAAAGATTAATTTAGATCTTATATAAATTGAAGTTTTGCCCAATAATCGGAGCTCAGGCGGCACTAAGTCTCTTTGTAGACTACATGATTCCAGGGTTGAATCCCTTCCGAACAGCACTTTAGCCTACATTACCTTTCCCTAACCGGGATTGATTCCAGAGCTGTTCCTTTAACATAGAGATAGAACTATATAATAAGCAATTTTAAAATCTGTTCTTGTTAATTTAACCTTTTTGCATCATTATTCTTCGTTCTTTCTTGTTTTATTCTGATAGCAAGATCCTATGCTTGTCAGTTTATATCTTTACATTTTCTAAATATTGTTCTGGTAATGGGCTGGTAACCACTTTCACTGGCAAGGCTTCATTTGGAACTTTCTGTTTTTGTCTTTCTGCTATTTCTCTATAAGGAGAATGTTTGATGAGGTCATAGGTTACATATATCTGATTTTTTTTAACATTTGCCCTTTTGCTAAATGCTTAAAATCAATGCTGTTAAAAGCCTGTTAATGTGCTTGGCACAGCAAGCTGCATCATTGGTGCCTGTTACGTCCAAATTGAAGGCAGAATGAGTTACGTCCAAATTGAAGGCGGAATGAGTTTTACCACTAGTCATTTTACCAGATAGTAGGTGATTCTTTACCGATCCAAATCAGATTATCATTTACCTAGGAAACTTTTAGTTTAGGTCAGAGTGACCATTGTAATTTGGGCTTGACTCATGTGAGCCAACCTGGCAAACCCCTGTGTGGCCTGACAAGTAAATTTCAAGGAGATTATGTGGTAGAAGCCAAAGGACTTTGCGGATAGGTAAACACATAAGACATATCACAATGAGCGTTTGGGTGTATTGGGATTAAGGTTTCATTCATAGGAACTGAAGAACTGTGTAGTATTAAACTAGAAAATGGGAGCTCAGCTCCTTACATCAGAAGAACTTCCTCTACTGAGGAAGACAGCAACCATAAACCAGAAAATTAGGCAAAGGAATAGAAACACAGTTACTGGAAAAGAAAAGCGAGGAAGAAAAGATATTGGAATTGTCACTAAGATAGAGAAAAATATTCCCGTAGGTGAAGTCCTTCCCCACTCCAATTTCAAATCTCAGATACCCCCTCTCACTCTTTCTTTCCACTTAAATCATTTGCCCCCATTGCCCACTGTCCTGAGTTGAATACTAGCTGTACTTTAGAGAGAGATATTTTTTTGATAAAAGAATTTATTAAGAGAGAAGAGAAAAATACAAATGCAAGAGGACAAGAAATTCTCAAGATTTTAAAAAATGTCAACTGAAAATGCAAGGAGAAACAAAAAACTAAGAACAAGAAACATGCAACAATGCATGCTAATCTCTCTGCAAATCTGTCAGAGATACCCCCCCCTAAAAAGGCCGTGAGCAGAACACCTCAGAGAAGCTAGAAAAGCTGCTGTATCCCAGATTAACTCGAGACAACCAGATCCCTGTACATATTTCCAGTATTCCATTCCAACCAAATGCACCAAAGAACCACAAAGTGAGCGCATTGCAAAACCTTTTTAGCATCTTTGCTAGAGCCAAACCCCCTAAAATTATTACTCGGGAACTGCTGTAAATTCATGCGGCAAACCCACTGTTCACCAAAGACACCAAACAGGTCATTCCAAAGAAGGGAAGCCGCTGCTGAGCAGTGCAAAAACAAATGAGAACCAGTTTCATAATAGATCTGCACATTACACTATAATTAGGAGACAAAGCAGTTAGAGGTCTTTGAATTTGCAAATTATTTGTATTAATCCTGTTAAGCGAAGCAGTCCAAACAAAGGATTTGACCTTAGAGGGAGCAATAGTACTTCAGTCATGTATAATATAGTTAGTTACATTGAGAAATAGATTATGATTTATGAGTGATGCTTTGGTGGTTGGTCGTGAAGGACCATGCAGCATGCACCTTGCACCTTACACAGGTTTTTTTGTTACGCCATTGGAAATCTTATTGGTTTTATGATGATTGGTTCTATTACACAATAACTGGATGAGCATTTTTGTAGTTTGGTATAACCATTATGATTCCATGATTTCCTTCTGATGAAATAAGATTTTTTCAGTTTTTTAAAGCAAAGTGTTTGATGAACTGTGATTTTCAGAATTTTTGAAAGCAAAGTGTTTGATGAACTGTGAAGTTTCATTGATCCTTGAGCACAAGTATGAGCAGCTTCAGCAGACGTCAGAAGATCCCATGAATCAAGTTTCTCAGTGAGTCAAACCCTTTACGTAGTTATTGTGTTAGTTTGACATATAGGTCAAGAATAATGTTTTTTATGCCCTAAGAGCAATCTGTTCTTATCTCAGGAGTTAGGAGTAGGACATATATAGTCTGGGTTGCACTTAATTCTTCCGATATCTTTTCTTTTGATACAACTGCTGGAAAAAGTGTTCCATTTTGGTGTCTTTTAACTTTAATAATATTAACTGTATAAAACATGTCTTCTGACTTCCACTCCCAACCTGGCATCCTGCCAATAATAGATTTGACATTGAAATTGAGATGGAGGAGGAACGAAGTTGCTGGAAGTAATAATTAGCACCCACCTTATATTAATAATTTTTTTTTCTCTTTTTTCAGGG
This sequence comes from Sophora flavescens, assembly GCA_030762895.1. Lineage (NCBI taxonomy): Eukaryota > Viridiplantae > Streptophyta > Magnoliopsida > Fabales > Fabaceae > Sophora > Sophora flavescens. Next base: position 131,722,027 of record CM061068.1, read on the forward strand.
TCTTTGAAAAGTCATTGCAGTATGTGAAGCGCTTCAGCCGTTATAAGAATCCTGATGCTGTTAGACAAGTACGAGAGTATCCTCCAAAATTGTGTTGATTGTTGAAGAATCCATTAGCCGTTTATTCCTCTCCATACATCAACTTCCAATAAAATTATGTTGGTGTCATGTCATGTTCTTCTCATGATAATGATTGAGCTAATTATCTTTCGTATCTTGATTGCTTTTTTATTGTCTTTCTTGGTTCTGGATTTTTCTTCAAATAATATCTGTCCAGTTTTGTCGAATAGCGGCCATGGCGGCGCCATGGTGGAAAGCGGTGGCATGGTGGAATCCGCGTGGCGGTTCATGGCGGCTGGCGGGTATGGCGTAATCGGGGGCCATGGCGGAAAAGGCTGTTTTTTTTGGGTTTTTTTAAGGAAAAACCATGACCCGACCCGGATTATGACCTAAAATGGGTGAAAACCCTAGAAATTTGTATCTGACTCTCCTCCCTTCACTTTCTCATATGTACATGTTGAATTGGAAGGTTTTTAGGTAGGGAAAGAGGAAAAGAGAGAAACAAACTAAGAAATAATAAGACTGATATTGAATTGATGTTGTGATGATGTGATTACAAAAGACAACCCAATAGTCTTATTTATACTAAAAGTAGAATCCTAATCTTAATCAAATAGAGAATCAAATTATAAAATATAAATAATAAATAAATCCTAAGAGATTATCAAGGATACTCTAAGATATGCTAAAGATATGGAAAGATATTATCAGATATTTCTCTGATTTTCTAACACTCCCCCTCAAGCTAAAGCTTACTAAGCTTTAAGCTTGTTACACGAAAAACAATGCAATCCCCCTCAAATTAAAATTTAAAATATAAAAAACTCCACAAAAATAATGGTTGGAAGCTCAAGAATGTTGGAGAGGCCGGAGAGAGTTGCTGGAAAGATAACTTAGCAAGATAGCTGGAATGATCATCAGCCTGACAGAAATTTCTTGGCAAGCAATCTAGCAGCAAGGTCCAAACTTCTCAAAACCGTATTTGGAAGCTTCAACAACAATATTGGAGACCCAAATTATTTCAAATTGAAATTAAGTTAGACAACTACGTCTGGAACTGAGACGAGGCCAGTGCATCTGGGACAAGGGGCCAAGGCTAGTGCATATGGGAGAAAGACAAGCCCATATAGGAAAAAGAGCCGGGCCAGAGCATCTGGGACAATGAGTTGGGCTAGTGTGAGTCATAGCCAACATAAGTCAATCATCGACGGAAATAGAAGTCACGACTAATATGATTCATATGTGGGAAAAGAGTCACCACTGGAATGATCGTTGGTGGGAACAAAAGTCACCACTAATATGATTCATCCATGGGAAAGGGGGTTACCACCGGAATGATCGTCGGTGGGAAGAGAAGCCACACTGGTATGATGGGGAGTCCTTAGGAGTATCTGAGGAGGTAGAACTAGCCATGGGTCAGAACACAAATGCAAATAACCGAAATCACAGGTACCTAAACCGTATAACACACAGGGACGTTGCTCAAAAGAGGTTCGATGAAGGAGGTGAGCACAGATCCAGAGAGCAGGGAATGGCGAGTTCGTCACCGAAAACGGCGGTCGGAACTATGGCTGGTCACGCCTTCACGTGTTGGAAGAAGGTGAGCGCGTGCGGCTGCTGCAGATCGGAAGAGACACACATGGAGGCGCGTCGGGAGGCGGACGGCGGCACTGTCTGGACGGTTGGACAGATCGGCCGATGGCGAGTATGGTGGTGTTGTCGGCGGTGTGATACGATGGCGAATGGTGGCTAACAGCGGCTGATGGGACAGAAACGAGGGCCGGAATGAGGACACGACTGCAGAAGAGGCTGCAAAATCGGAGAGAGAACACGGTTTTGCGGGAAAAAGACATTGGCATAACCCGTTTGAAACAAAGGAGATGATTAGAGTTCCTTCAAACATGGCGGAACTCCGCAGCGGAATAGTGACGAGACAGGTCATGGAGGATGGTACCTTTGTCTGGCTCTGATGCCATGTTGAATTGGAAGGTTTTTAGGTAGGGAAAGAGGAAAAGAGAGAAACAAACTAAGAAATAATAAGACTGATATTGAATTGATGTTGTCATGATGTGATTACAAAAGACAACCCAATAGTCCTATTTATACTAAAAGTAGAATCCTAATCTTAATCAAATAGAGAATCAAATTATAAAATATAAATAATAAATAAATCCTAAGAGATTATCTAGGATACTCTAAGATATGCTAAGATATGGAAATATATTATCATATATTTCTCTGATTTTCTAACAGTACAGAAACCCTAGAACCCCTTCTTTTCTTCCCATTTCATACTTTCTTCTCCGACCACCCACTCTCCGGTGACACCCACTGTCGGGCGACCAATGACCTCCGGCGACCACTCTTTGACCGGCGACCAGTGACCAACCTCTTCTTTTCTCCTTGATTATGTTGGGGTTGAGGAAGAGGATTAGTCATTTACTTTGTTTGTCATGTTTTTATCATTTTGCTGTTATTTTGAATTTTGAAGTCTTGAACTTGATGGTAATCAACCTTGTTAGGTGAATATGAGACTTATATGACATTTTCTATCAATTTAGTTTATGGTTCTTGACATATGTTGTTAGTGTTTTGGATTTTATATTTATTTCTATAATTTTTGTTATGTATATATCTATATAAAAAAATTTTTGTCCGCCATGGCGTCCGCCATATGGCCGCATCACCATCCGCTATAATGTATGGCGGATTTTTGGTCGGCCGCCATTGATAACACTGTACTGTCATATTCAACATGGTATTATTTATGAAATTCTGTTATACATTTGATACGTTAAGGGAATAATGCATCTCTGTTGGTCCATGTGAGAGGATTGGTCTATGTTAATGTTAATTCCTTTTTTCATGGAAGAGAATAATAAGAAACTTGAAATTTTAAAGCCTTGTTCAGGATTGTGATCTTAACTGCTATACAGAATTCTTGCTAGATACCAATTGGCTGAGTTTGAGGTAATATACCTTTCTCTTGATGAATTCTATTTAGAAAGTGAGTTTTCACTTTCCCTTTTTTATTCATAAAAAGAGTGTGGTTTCACTTCTCACATTTCAATATATGAATGTATTTGTTGCAGCTGTGTGTCCTTGGCAATCTTTGCCCAGAAACTGTGGAGGAAGCTATTGCAATGGTTCCGTCTATCAAGGTAGAAATCATTTGCTGGGTTAACTGGAACTCTCATTTTACTTCCACTCCTTGGAAACATCTCACAAACAGTTCCTTTCATTTATCCTCCCTTCAAACATACGACTTCAGTTACATAGTTCTGTTATCGGGTGAACTAAAATTAGCCGTAGTCTCGGCTAACTCTAAATAACAATGATTCCCTTAATCAGTCGAAAGCACTAGAAGGGAGATTTTGCCTTCTAACTTGTGGGTTCCTAAACTATTCCAAAGAGTGTTTAGTGTGGAAGATGAAGTTAACTAAAATAAATTCGCATAAACAGTAAATGAACAGAAATATAAAGCTTGTGCATAAAAATGTTTGATTGTATTGATTCGTGTCCTTTTCTCAATATGTACAATGGATATTTATAAGCTACAAACAATCTATGCAAAATGACCCTATGACCACTAACTCCTACATTTCCGCCTGCTTACTTAGTGGCCAACTTAGGTTACAACAGCTAACCACATCCAGCTGACATCCCTATTATTTCGGACCACCTTCCATGATCATCCGTCAATAAATGCCAGCTAGTTATCTTCTGTCTTCAACGGCTCTTTCCCTCCTAAACTTAAGCTAACAAACTTGAAACCTCGTCCCTTGTTTTTAGGAATTCCGTTAGCACGTGCAATCAGCTACCAACATCACCACCTCAACGAATGAGTTTAATGCAACCCTCTTTTATCATCATGTCAACCCTTTATTCTCCACAATTCTCTCAACCGCTTCCTTATATTCCAATCGGCTACCAATACATTATTCGACTGGCATCTGAATCTGTCTGGCCCAACGACTGAACTTTCCAACGGCTATAATTGATTTAAATTCTGGTGATAACAAGTTATATTCATTTACTGTGGCCTTGTAAGCTTCAAGTGGTTGCCACATTTAAAATGGTTCAAAAGTTTTTTGTATTATGTAGAATTAATAACAAAACCTTTCTTTTTGGGTCTGTATGTGTTGTTCAACTGTAAATTATGTTGCAACTTTAAGTTGGATTATAGCTTTTAATTGCTATTCATGAATTTTCACTTTAATTACCATCCATCATGCATTAGTAGGTTCAAAGTATTTATCTATCCGTGAAAAAAAAAGTATTTATCTATGCATTTATTTAATTAATAAATGTGCTGAATATTGAGGTTAATTTGTAAAGGGTACCATTAGTGCCTAAAAATAGCCTTGTGTTTGTGCAATTCAAGCAAGCCAAGAATATCAAATACAAGTGATTTTTATTAGGGTGTATCTCCAGTGTTTCCTTCAACTAAACCTGTGATAGCTTTAGAAGAAATTATAGGCTGATGATTAGTGTTGGAAATATTCATACATACTATAGTATTGTGGGTTTCAAACCTTCTATTATGGCAGTTTTCAATATGATAAAAATCCTATCCTATGCTTATTGATTTCTGGTCTAAAATGTTGGTTGTAATCTAACATGAGGTTTCAGTTCAACCTACCTGTTACTTGGAAATTATAGTCACGCCCTATTGTGTTTCATGAAGTGGCTTTCAAAGCAAGTTACATTTTACACAATATATTTGAATGATAAACGTAATAGCAATTATCATATTATGTCTCTTGCCTTGTTTTTTTTTTCACTTGCAGACAAGAGGAAGGGCTCAGGATGATGAGGCGATTGAGAAAATGTTAACTGACCTATCACTGATTAAGAAATTTGAATAGCAGTTTCTCCCAATTGACACCATAAGTGTCAATTGACTGCAAACAACGTGTTTTGTAGTTTCAATTACTGAATTTATCGTTGGTTATTACTCGACTAGTTATATCAACAAGAAGGATTTGATAGAGATGTACGATGGTTAATGATGTAAAATGTGATTACTATCTTGCTGTTTATGCTCCTGTATATGACCATAAGATAACTATCCTTCAAAGATGTTATAAAAAAGAGTCGATATTTATGTCTAAAACTGCCAAACTTGACAGTTTCTGTGAGCATATAACACGAGCAAATATTCCCAGCAAAAGGCTTGGTAGGTGACTTGATCGGGTCATCTTCCACGACCGACCGACTCGGTGGGCCGGGGTGCGGGTGGGCCCGGGGAAAAATGTGGGCATCGTATTGGATAGTTTTTGTGGGGATTTTCCATGGTGTGTTGAGGATGTGGGTGTGGCTCTTCGACCTTAGTTGTGGATGGACGTGGTGTCGAGTGATGCCTTTCGGGGGGACGCGTTGATAAGCAAATTGTAATTGAGATATAGCACAAATTCAATTTGGATCTCAAAATGGTTTTCCAACATACTCATCAATGAACTTATCTTAATTTTGGGTAACCATTTGTTGGTGATAACTTCTAGGCTATGTAGGAGATGGTTTTTTGTCATGGTTACCAACTGTCACAGGCCATTATATCAGCAGGATGCTAAAAAAAAATTCTTTCATAATGAACCAGAAGAACTTTATTTGGAGCTGGCTGGATTAATCTATGATGGGTCACTACACTACTTAATTAACAAAATAAGAGTGAGGACTGTGATTTACATCTTGCAAATTGCTATTTGTATCTTGCAGCTTTAATTTGAATTTTTTTTCCCCAAAAATACCCTTTTCACTCACCTCACTATATCACACACTTCTTTTACCCCACACCTAACCCCACGCCAAAAACCACCTCCTTTCTCACACTCTTCACACCTTTGTCACCTTTTCCACCATTCTCTACCTCCACCATTATCACAACAATGAAAGGGTGGTTTTTTTTTTTTTATAGTTTTTTTGGTATTGGATTTCATCGTTTTGCTAAAGGAAAGAAGATAAGTTGTTTTCAAGTTGTTTTCATTCGTGTTTTGGTAAAAGGTAACAACCTCGATCATCATCATCCATGCACGTCGTCGTCTTAGTGAGTTTCTGCAATTTTTGTTCGTAACGTAATTTTCGGAATTTATTTTTCGGAAGTTTCCGGAAAACGAAATCCGAACACTCGTTACACCTCCGGAATTCAAAATCCAGATGCTTATTATTGAATAAAGCATCACTACAACAATGCAAAGATAAAAATGGTAATAGACCTATTATAACAATCACATACGTAAGCAAAAGTTAGGCCATGTTAATAGAGCTATTATACATTATGCAATTGAATATATCTTCTCTATTTGCAAATAGACGGAACTACTTCCACATGCAAGTGAAAACATTACTGTTCACATATGAAAAATTCCTTCATAATCCTCTTCACACAGATAAAACTGCAGGCTAATAATACCTAGCAACCTTCTCTGGAGTGACACTTACATATCGTCTTGTATAAAACAATTTCCCATACATCAAGAGTGACAATCTAAATCTAAGGTACTACCCAAAGATTCAAAGTCACTCTAGGTTCTCACAAGACAATAAAACGTAATTCACCAACAAAGATTGTTTTATTTATTTTTGTCCCTTGAATATAACCCAATACCAATAGAGAAGTTACTCCAAACTTGTGCTTGATGTGAGAATATCTGTATTCCACCAAATATTTTCCTAACTACTGTTTAGCATCGCACCTTGTGTTGTAAACCAAACATAGGTTTGGAATAATTAAAAGACAATTCTCAACAAGAGTTTAGAACCTTCTCAATTGGAACAAACAATATCATTGGAACAAACCACATTGCAAAACACAGAAAACAAGGGAATCCTATGAACTTCTATTCCATTTCGAGTATAAATATCCCATTCCCTGTGTAAATGTGGTAAAGATATTTTTCTTTGGCTTCACTGATGGTTCAGTTTTTGGGATCAGTGATGGCTCTATTTACATAGTAACTGACTGACCACATATTAGAAAGACAGTTGTCTTCTTAACAGTCAATCCATGCCCAAAAACTACAAAAATCTCCACTTGGTCACCGGGTTGTAGATTTGATATTATGCTCTGCCAATCTTCATCATTAAAGGAAGTTGCCATGTCTCGCCTATATATCTGGATGGTGCACTTTGTGTAATTAATAATCAAGACACTAGTGAGACAATCAGTTCAACATTTCTTCATCCATAATTGGATTTTGCACAATTTAAATTCAAACTTAGTGGTTCTTATCCCTAAGTTCAAGGGTGCTGACAGGATTGAGGATTTTAGGCCAATAGCTTTGGCTAATTTCCAATTTAAGGTGATTACTAAAGTGTTGGCTGACAGGCTTTCTATCATTGCTCCTAGAATTGTTTCACAAGAGCAAAAGGGCTTTTTGAGGGATAGACATATTCAAGAATGTGTGTGTATTGCATCTGAGGCAATCATTATGCTGGATCACAAGAAGTTTGGAGGAAACATAGCTTTAAAATGTGATGTTAAAAAGACATTTGATACAATAGACTGGACATTTTTACTGAAAGTTCTTGCAGCTTTTGGATTCGGTTATGTCTTTTGCAATTGGATTCAAACAATTTTGGATTCTGCAAAACTTTCATTTCTGGTCAATGGAAAAGCAGTGGGTTTTTTCTCTTGTAAAAGAGGGGTGAGGCAGGGTGATCCCTTGTCCCCCCTCCTCTTTTGTATTGCAGAAGAAGTGCTGAGCAGAGGCATCCTTTTCTTGGTAGATTCAGGCAAGCTGAAACCATTGTCAAGTAGCAGGTCATTCTCCACTCCAACACATGTATTGTATGCAGATGACATATTGATTTTCTGTAGTGGTTTGAAAAAAGGTCTAAAATATTTGATGGATTTGTTTGATGACTGTGCAAAGAATTCTAGTCAGGTTCTTAGTCTCAACAAATGCAAGTTTTATGCTGGAGGAATGAGTGCTAACAAAATCCATTCCATCAGCTTATTACTTGGAATTCAATCTGGTCCCTTGCCTTTTAACTACCTAGGCATTCCTCTTTTCAAAGGAAAGCCAAGGAGGAGGCATCTGCAACCAATTTTAGATAGGATCAAACTGAAATTGGCTAGCTGGAAGGGATCTCTTCTCTCAATTATGGGAAGAGTTCAGTTGGTTAAATCTGTTATTCATGGCATGGTGGCTTACAGCTTCCACATATATAGATGGCCTTCTTCTATGCTAAATCAATTAGACACTTGGATCAAAAAATTAATTTGGTCTGGTGATATTGACACCAGGAAGCTGGTGACTATGGCTTGGAAAGTTGTTTGCAGTCCAGTAGAGAATGGTGGTCTTGGTATTAGGCCTTTGAAAGCAGTGAATTCAGCTGCCATGCTCAAGTTAAGGTGGGATATTTTCTCCTCTAACCAACAATGGTCCTACTTCCTCAAGGCTAGATTTATGAGGAAATCTTCAATGATCTCAGTCTATGTGCAGTCCTCTATTTGGCCTGCTGTTAAAATCTACTTCCCTTTAATTTTACAGAACTCTTGTTGGAATATTGGTAATGGGGAAAAGGTGAACTTCTGGAGAGATTGGTGGATTTCCAATTCTATAGCAAATATTCTCAACTTCCCTCCTGAGATGTATCCTTCTCTGGATGCCACTGTTAGTGAATTCATCTTGAATGGTAGCTGGGAGATTCTTAATTACTTGTAGGTAAAATGTCCTGAGGTAGTTAATGAAATTCAACAGGTGGACATTTCTGTTTCAGATTTAGATGATGAGTTGTGCTGGTCTGTTTCAGATTCAGGATTATTGAGTTTTAAGGATGCATATTCCTTTTTGAATCCTCCCTCTATTCAGGTTGTTTTGAGCAACTACTTTTGGTCTACAGCGGTTCCTCCTTCTAGATCTTTTATTTTATGGAGATTGTGGCATAACAGGATGCCAACTGATGATCTTCTTACCAAAAGAGGTTGCAGCATTGTGTCTGTATGCAATTTGTGTTCTGTTAGAGTTGAATCTAGTGACCATCTGTTCTTCAACTGCACTTACTCTACTCAGTTATGGAACTGGCTCAGTAATACTATCAATCTCCCTGTGAATGTATCTTCTATTGAATCAGTTTTTGCAATTTTGGACAAGAATTGGAGTCAGCAGTTGCAGGATGTTTTGCTGTCAGCTATAATTGCTATGGTTAGTTCAATCTGGAACAGCAGAAACAAGGCAAGGTTTGATGGCAGGTGGATTTCAGTTCATAAAGCCATTAGCATGATTGTGAGTGATGTTGGTCTCTCTGGAAATCTTTCAAAAGGATCAATGTTTTCTTCTATTGAGGAATTTAAAATCTTAAAAGCTTTCTCAATTACTTGTCATGCTCGAAAAGCTCAATCTATTATTCAAGTGGATTGGCATTCCCCTATTTGTAGCTGGACCAAATGTAATTCAGATGGGGCCTCAAAAGGTCCAAATGCAATTGCTTCTTGTGGTGGTATCTAAAGAGATCATAGAGGGACTGCTATGGGATGCTTTGCTGCCAATCTTGGTTCGGGTTCCTCTCTTTTTGCTGAGCTAAATGGAGTAATGTTAGCTATAGAGTTTGCTAATGAAAAAGGATGGAAGAACTTGTGGTTAGAGTGTGATTCAACAACCACTGTGGCTGCTTTCAAAAACTTAGATTTGGTTCCTTGGAGGCTAAGGAATCGATGGAGCAATTGTATTTCAATCACTAAAAGGATGCATTTCTTAGTATCTCGTATCTTTAGGGAAGGCAACACTTGTGCAGACAAGTTGGCAGAGTATGGATCTAGTCATTTAGGGATCACTTGGTGGAATTCTATTCCGGATTTCATTAGAGTTGATTTTTTTAGGAATAGATTTGGATTACCAAATTTTAGGTTCAAGTAATTTTTTACAACGGGTTTGGGCCTAATGTCCCCCAATTGCTTTTCTGCATTTCTTTTCTTTTCTTTTCTTATTAATGAATTTTAAGGGTACTCTTTTTCCTTATTGATGTTTTTATCCCTAAGGAGGGTTTTACATCATAAGGTTTTAATGAGGTCTTTTTTGCTATTACTTGTCATGCAATTGAATATATCTTCTCTATTTGCAAACAGTTATGTTATTCTAAACATACGACAACTCCAGCGACAACTCCGTATATTTTCCGGAAATTAAATTTCGGAAGTGTCCGAAAATTAAATTCCGGACCTATAAAATGAAAATTCGTATGCATTCCTGACGTGTAAACTTTTACACGTCTTTACACGTCCGGAATTTAATTTCCGGAAGTGTAAAATGAAGCCACATATGAATTTTTTAAGTTTGAAAAATTGTACCTCCGAAAATTAAATTCCGGAAGATCTAAGCACATATGACACTTCAATTTACACATCCGGAAATTAAATTCCGGACTTTAAATTCCGGAAGATCTAAGCACATATGACACTTCATTTTACACATCTGGAAATTAAATTCCGGATGTGTAAAAGTTTACACTTCCGAAATTAAATTCCGGACCTGTAAAATTTTACACGTCCGGAATTTAATTTCCGGAAGTGTAAAAACATACAAATTTTCATTTTACACCTTCGAAAATTAAATTCCGGACCGGAAGATATATGTTTGTCACATATAGTTGTCAAAACCGGTTGTCAAAAAATCATTTCTGATTTGCAGATATATGGAACTACTTCCACATGCAAGCGAAAACATTACCGTTCACATATGAAAAACTCCCTCAAAATCCTCTTCACACAGATAAAACTGCAGACTAATAATACCTAAAGTCACTCTAGGTTCTCACAAGACAATAAAATGTAATTCACCAACAAAGACATTTACTTCACATACAAGAGTAGAGTTAGAGAGGAATAAGTAATAGACTGTTTTATTTATTTTGTCCCTTGAATATTACCCGATACCAATAGAGAAGTTACTCCAAACTTGTGGTTGATGTGAGAATATCTGTATTCCACCAAATATTTTCCTAACTACTGTTTAGCATCGCACCTTGTGTTGTAAACCAAACATGAGGTCTAGAATAATTAAAAGACAATTCTCAACAAGAATTCAGAACCTTCTCAATTGGAACAAACAATATCATTGGAACACACAACATTGCAAAACACAGAAAACAAGGGAATCCTATGAACTTCTATTCCATTTTGAGTATAAATATCCCATTCCCCCTGTAAATGTGGTAAAGATATTTTTCTTTGGCTTCACTGATGGTTCAGTTTTTGGGACCGGTGATGGCTCTATTTTCATAGTAACTGACTGACCACATATTAGATAGACAGCTGTCTTCTTAACAGCCAATCCATGCCCAAAAACTACAAAAATCTCCACTTGATCACCAGGTTGTAGATTTGATATTATGCTCTGCCAATCTTCATCATTAAAGGAAGTTGCCGTGTCTCGCCTATATATCTGGATGGTGCACTTCGTGTAATTAATGATCAAGACACTAGTGAGACATTCAGCTGCCAACTTTTGAGCGGTTGATGAATAAACAACACACAAAGTCATTCCCTTCATGCAACAATCACTATCCTCAGGCACTTGAAAATGTACTGAATTTCCTTCACCTGTGTAGGCTAGCCATTGAGGATAATTGTCACTTGGAAGGTAAAATTCACTAGAACTGTTGGAAGTAAATCCCTGTATAACGAACCAAAGTCTAGTTATTTATGCAATTAGGGTCCAGAAATATACTAGATGAAAATTAACCAACCAAGGGGTAATTACTTGCATTAAGTATTCTCTATTGAGGTGATACATAGCTCTATCTGGATCCTATTAGCTATTGTAACGTTTGACTTGGAGCTGGAGTAACTTGATGTTAAGACTGTGTTCTTACATGGTGAGCTAGAGCAACAAATCTATATAAGTCAACCAAAGGGGTTCATAGTTGCTTTTACAATTTTATCGATCAACTTCACAGATCAAATTATGCTTCCACCTCACATCCATAGAGTGTTCAAGACAATTGAGGTGTATCTAACGCTATTTCCGTGACAGAAAGATCTTAGGATCTCCCAACTATTTTTAAGCATACAAGTTCATCGCGATACTAATGGTCTCTATTTCTCAAACCACATATAGTAGGTTCTTCCCCATCATTTCAACAAGCTGCAGTCCAAGTAAGTTTCTAATCCCATTACGGATCCAAGTCCTCTAAGGCATAAGGTTCTATAGTAGCCAATTCTACTCTCATTCATCGGTTAGCAAGTGCTATTCAAATTTCACCATTACACATCTTTACATCTATTATGTTTTGAGTGGCATCTTCCAGTTTTGAGACAATGCCATCCACCCCTCATTTTAAGGATTATAAACTTAATCTCCGTTATGTTGCTAGCATTGCTGGATGTAGTCTTCATCTTCTTACTTATGGATCTCCGCTTAAATTCTCCATCCCTAACAAGTAACTAATGGGGCTGGTTGTCCTGACACCAACCTCTATAGATGTGTTCTTATTTTTTTGTCATCTCCCTATCTCCCCTCTGGCATTGATGCCGAACAGGAGTATACCATGTTCTTTCATCTAATGCTTCTTAGCTCACTTGGATTCAACATTTATTGTTTGATCTTGGTGTTCACTTGCCTAAATTTCCACATTCTGTTGTGATGTGACAACTTCAGCATTATTTTTTCACTCTTTATACCATTTATCATGCTCATATTAAGAAGTTGGAAATTAATTTTCAGTTTGTTCTTGCTAAGCTTCAAGTTCCATTATAGCCCCATAGATCAGAAAAAACAACATATTTTCATCAACTAAAGATTAATTCATGTTCTTTTAATTACGAGCAAAGATGAATAGTAAAGGTAAGGGAGAACATAGAATGAGAAGGAACCTCTGATATGCTCTTGCTAAGCGTACTGATGACTTTGCAGTAACTTCCCATTCCAATCAAATGAAATCCCATGGAATTTTCTGAAATTTGTGATGCAAATGATGTGGTTTCCAATTGAGCAAAACTTACATCACATAAATCATCCAGAATTTTTCCTAACTCTTGAGTTAGTTGAGACTCCGAGCGGCATTGCAGACAAACACTTCGAAGTTTTGAAAGTCCACTAATCATTGGCAATAGATCACCCAAATTATTATCCTGTGCATCCGTGGAGACTAGAGATGTTGACATGCTCCTCAATGGTTGAATACAGGATACAAGATTTGTTGTTGGTGACATCCAAGACCATATGAGAGAAGGAAATACATTGCATGCTAATCCTTTATGTCCACATAGGGATATATATCCAATACTTTTGGATCTTACTATGGAAAAGGGTACCTGTTTTACCCCAGAAAAGTCTGCAATTAGAGTTGTCAAGGATTCCATTTGCACTATATCTTCCTCTAATTTGTCAATCTTTGAACAACCGGAAATGATAAAAGTTTTTAAAGATTTCAACTTATAGATCATCCTTGGGAGATTACTAAGGCTTGTACAGTCCTTCAAATTTATCACAAGAAGATTACGAAGATCTCCAATGGATTGGTGTACCTCGGACAAGTTTGGACAATCTTTGAGAATGAGCTTTTCAAGACTCGGTAGCTTTGAAAAATCAGGGGTTTTTGTCAAGTACCTGGAATGACTAAGATTGAGAAATTTTAGACTCTCCAGCAACTGCAAGGGAAATTTTTTAAAAAGAGAAATCAGAGAAGCCAATGGTAGCAACAATTACTGTTGTCATTAAAGAATTTCATGCAATATATACCTGGGGCTGCTTCCAAACTAGTTGAAGATTACTGTGTTTTAAGTCAATAGCAACTACATTTCCTTGATAAAAGTTGTCAGGTATGTATCTCAAAGGAAACCCTTGCCAATAGACCCATCTCAGCTGTTTGGGAAGATACTCATAATCTCCATCAAGTTGTACATGATCAAGTTGCAAAAGTCTCAGTTTCTTCATTTTCTCGAAAGCAGTGGCACTGAAGCAAACTCTATTAGCTCTTTGAAACTTCAAAGCCAATCCCTGGATAGCTTTTGTTCCCTTTGAAAAAAAGAGCAAAGAAAAACTTTAAATTAAAGGGAAATCTTTATTATTTTCTCTCTAGAAAGCAGTACATATAGTTGTAGCCTAAGCATACTTCTAATGCACATTACAAGACAATTATTCAGAAATATGAATTCCACAATTTACAGCCAAAGGTGAGGAAGAACAAAATGATCCGGAAACAAACAAATAGTTTTATGATCATGAGAAGATAAGATAATGGAGGATGATCAAAATTGTCAGAATAGTAAATAGAGAAGATCTTACAGTATGTTCTGTCAATACATCAAGTACATCCTCATGTAACCACAATCGACTACGCTTCTCAGGTTCCTCTGGTGAACTTTGACGAACAATTTCTCTTCCCATGTCACGTAGCAAATCATGCATTGCAAGCTTGTTATTCTTTTCAACTTTTATGAGGCTCCTTTCAAGCAGAACTGTTATTCCCATTTCAGCATGAAGTTCACAGCCATTTAGTATCTCTGTAACATAGGCTCTGTCTTTACCTATAAAGAAACAACATATGTCAAGAAATATATCCTTCTCCGTAGCCTCCTCTAAACCATCAAAGCTTATTTTCAGTTTCTCTTGTACTTGATTATTGGGAGTTTTTTCTAGTTTTGACAATACACACTTCCACTGTTTATTTGTCCTCTCGTGCAAATAAGACCCAAGGACTTCAAGAGCTAGTGGTAGTCCTCCACAGTAAGAAACTACATTTCTTGAGAGTTCATTGAACTCTTCTCTTGGACTTTCTTTCTTGAAAGCATGCCAACTGAAAAGCTCAAGGGACTCCTTTTCATCCATTTCCTTCATTCTATAGACATAGTCAACTTCGAGGTCATTAAGTAGACGTGCATTTCTTGTTGTAATGATTATTACACTTCCTGGACCTATTGACTCATGTTTTCCACATAATGCATTTAGTTGCTCATATTTATTCACATCATCAAGTACAACAAGTGCCCTTTTTTCGCAAAGCCTGTCCTTGATCATAGTTTTACCCCGCTCAATGCTATTTATCTTAATGTTTCTTCTTTTAAGGATATCTGAAAGAAGTTGTTCTTGTAAATCAATTTGGCCCCCATCTTTCTCCCAAACTTCTCTAATATTTTCAAGGAAACTTTTATCTGCAAAGTTTCTTCGAAGTTCGTTGTAGATGGCTTTGGCTATGGTTGTTTTACCAACGCCTCCCATTCCCCAAATTCCTACTATACAAGCTCTTCCTGATACTCTTTTCAAAAGTTGAATCACATCTTGCACCCGGGGCTCTACTCCAACTGGAAAATCGGTAATAGGCAAGTATGTTTTATCTAGTTTTATCAAAACTTCATCAACAAGTTCCTTTATTACTTCACTTTCAGACCTGTGATAATATCATAATAGTAATTACAAAACAGACAAAACAAGCATCAATTATGAAAGTTGATAAGTGACATTTGACTAAAAATTTTAATTAAGGCAAGTATCAAATCCTATGTCACACAACTCAGTAGCTTAAAGCCTCACACGATGTTCAAATTACTATAATTATTTCTTACCTTTCCCATTACGGTAGTACTAAACCTTCTAGTACAATACAAAAAAGATTCGTCTGGCTAATGACGTTTCAAAATCACAATTAATGACGTGTTGAGTTTGGTTGATAATACAGTTGTGATAGATAAGTAATTTGTTAATGGACAACATGGTTAATGATGTACGGCATCAATCACTTTTTTTTGTTGTCAAATTTGTGATGTTCAAATAAGAGATATGTAAATTTTAAGGACCATGTGAATATTCTCTCTCTCTCTTTTTCTTACGGAGTATATCATGTGAATATCTAAACTCAGTTGCCAAAAGAATGAGTTTGTCAAATAAAAACACCAAGAAAGTATAGACTTTTACTTGTAATTCCTCACATCCCAACCAGACAAATTTGAAGCTGCGGTGAGTGCACTCTTCCAAACCGGCACCACATTGGTCATCTTTAAAAATGTTACTGGAAGTCTTTCGAAGGCTTCTCCAAAAGTACCCCATTGATGACGTACAACGGATGGGTCAACATCGTAAAATATGGGTAGGACCACCTGACCTATACTTCGGTGGCACTCCATGATTTCCACAAGTTCATCAAGACACCATCTAGAATCAGCGTAGTTTTTGGAGAAAACGACGATAGATATCTGAGACCCTTCTATTGCTCGTAATATTTCCGGTTTTATCATTTCTCCCCTCTCAAGCTTTTCATCGTCAAGGAAAGTGTTGACTCCGGCATTTGAGAGGGAAGAGTAGAGATGAGAAATGAAGTTCCTACGAGTGTCTTCCCCTCTGAAATTCAGGAAAACGTCATAGATCCATCTGCCATCTGACTTAGAGGATGAAAAAGTATTGGCAGACATGGATCGGATGAAAAGTTACATCTGATAGTGCTTAAATCCGGCTGCCGTTACTGTAACTACTAGAAATGCAAAGGTCTCTTATTAGAAGTCCAAAAGGAAACTGAAGTCAATCAAACTTGGTAATGGCATATCCCAACCGGTTAGTTGAATAAATAAATAAATAAATAAATAGACAATAATTTTCGACAAATAAATGATGTACCCAGTTCAAATACATAGTTAATATATAATCCTTCCGGTCTCTATTGTAAGCAAGAAAAGTCACAAACTTTTTTGTGCAAATTTTAATAACTTATTTCCAATTTAATGACGTTATTTCTAAAATATTCTTCATTTAATTCAAATTTTATTTTTTAATGACTCTTTTTATTCCAAACAATACAAGCTTAATAAATAAGATGAATGATAATTTAAGTAACAAACTTAATTTTTTAAATAAGATTAATAATATTAAACGAGAGTAAGTGTCTCTTTGTTTCAAATACTTTTCAACGCCAACTCTCGTTGAAACTCGCGTTGGACCAAAGCTCCAAAGTGGAGATTTGGAAAAATTCAAATATGATGCCTCGGGACGGTATATATTCGCGTTGCGTTAACAACAATCTTAACCAAAGATAGCCTAAGTAACCACCTTAATATGTGTGTTTTATTTAATTTTTGCTTATAATAAAGACCGGAGGGAGTATATTTGAACACCTTAAAATTGTGGCAAATGACATTCAAAATCGTGGTTAATTATGTTTAATATATGGTTAATGAGTTATGACATCTAGTTATGCCCATTAACCATCCACCGAACGTAATTAACTACGTATTTGAACCGCGTTAACCATTCAAATTGTTCTCGAAAATTGTTGTCCATTTTTGTGTTCAAAAATCTCTCTATCCCAAGTCATGGGTTGGACGAAAGAAAACTCGAGCTTATCCATATTTTAAAAATTAAATATATATTTTTAATATTATATATTATATTAAGTTATAAATTTTTAAAAAATCAAATTTTAAATTACCATAAATAATCATATTATATATTTCATAAGATGAAAAATCAAGGAAGAATGATAAATAATAAAAACATGCATATGTATTTTTAAAACTTATCAATAGACCTTTATAATTTAGGATAAATTATACTTTTGGTCCTTTATTATTTGGTCAAGATTCATTTTAGTCATTTATCTTTTAAAAGATTTATTTTGGTCCTTTATCTTTCAAAAGTTACACAAAATGGTCCTTTCGTCGGGTATTAACATGTTAGCCGTAGATCCGCCGAAATCTGGACATTTCCCCGGAGATCCGCCAAAATCTGGGCACTACTTCTGAGACACCCTGATGTCACATTAAAGAAAACCTAATTAACTAAGCCTTAATTCGTAACTAAAGTTATCATGATTATTACAAACCAAAATATATAATTATTTGTAAACGGAAAATTAAAAAACGTTTAAAACATAAAACATGCGCAACGGTAAGCACACCACACATATATTCATAGTATTTACATACTATCAGCTGAGTGCAAGTTGTCCCAATAGAGGGACCATATCCAATAGAAACTATACTGACACTGAAACCGAAAATACATACACAAATTGATACTGAAACTGGGAAAGTCTTAAAACTACCCAACCTGCCTATCAAAACAAAGCAAAATACAAAATAAGCTCACAGAGGCTCACAACCTATCTGGCGCATTCGACAAAACCATATCACAGACGATATGGGCACCTGGAACTACCCTCTCCATAGGTGCATCAGTAGACTCTGTCTTACCATGTCCTTGGATCCCAAACTGACTCATCGTTGTTCATCACGATGCGTCAGCGACGATAGTGATACATCGTTTGAACACTGCGCTGTTTCCGACCCCGCTGCACCATGCCAACACGACTCCTCGACTCTGAGAGATCCACCATGTTCCATATATCATTAAGGAACTCCCTCTAACGAGGTGGAAACCACATCTTTGAAAAGGGTAACCTCTGGGAAATCCGATACCGGTCGTCCAAGTGAAAGTGAGGATCATCTCCCATCCATATATAGAAGCTCACCAGGTTGACGTACGTCATGAAGAATCGTGAATGGTCGACTTGCCATCCACAATCGTCATGGTAGACAATCTCAACGTCGCCTAGTATCGGGATCCTGAAATGGCACAAAACAACACTAGAAGGGGGGTTGAATAGTGTTTTCGAAAAGCAGAGTTTAGGAAGCACAAAACAAAATCAATGAATGAAAGTGGCTCTTAGGACAGACGTCTTTTTACAACACACTGATTTGAAACTATATAACACGCCCTAATTAGTTACTTAAAACAGTTAGACAAACTGAATAATAAAGTAAAGGATAGGGAGAGAGTATACTCGGTGATTTATCCTGGTTCACCCACAAACTTGGGCTACATCCAGTCCTTGGCTTAACCAAGTTTTAACACAATAACTGATCAAGGTTACAGACGAGTATTATTTGCACACCTAGCCTCTCCAGGCTCAACCACAAGTATTGTTTGCACACCTAGCCTCTTCAGGCTCAACATGTATTCTTGAAACAAGCCTATTCAGGCTCAGAGAGTTTAAGGGAGTTTTGAAGCACAACTTCAAAGTTTCAGAGCAATTCAACCAATCTTTAAACACTGTAGAGAGTCGATATAAACTTGGAGCTTGGTAAGTTGCAGATGAGTTCTTCTTCAAATGACATTCAGAGTGTGAAGAAGATGAGTGAGTGATGAGAGCTTTCAGCTATAGAATGAGTTCTTCTTCGAATATTAGCTTTTCCGTTGATGAGAGATTTCTCTGGAAGGTTATCACTGCATCACTTGCATATATTGTCTCTGCTTTGTTGGTCTTCTACCTCTTCTATTTATACTTGATCACAAAGATCCGTTGAGAAGCATTTGAAGGTCTTCAGCTTTATTCTTTGAGAAATAGCCGTTTTGACTTGATAATAAATACTTTGAAGAACATTGGAGATTCCTTGTTGATATCTGAGTATAGAAGATATGATTTTCTTGCTATGGGCAGTGTTATTTCCTTACTTGTGTAACACTAAGAAAGGCTCATATAAAGTAGCTTTTCTTTTACTATCATTAGGAATGCTTTTCTGTCTTCGCCCTTTTGTCTTTTCTCTTTTTCTGATTTCGGTTGAAGATAAGAAATGTATTAATAAACTTCTTTCAAGTTTAATTAACTATATTTTAAATCTCTCTTAATATTGAATCAGAGATTAAGTAAATACTTCATAGAGAGCTTTTCATCTTGGCACGTGCTTCAATGTCACAGAAGTGACTTTTGCATCTCACATCCTTCTAAGTTTGTGGATGTTGGAATATTTCTTGAATCAAACACATTAATGTGACAGAAGAGTGATGCTGACTTTGTCGGAGACTTAGATGCATACTGAGATAGAGATATACGCTTCATTGAAGTGAGACTTCTTGATCTGTAATCTTGATCCTTCTTCTTCTTTCAACTTATTTCAGAAGATAGTGTTTGTATTCCTTGAATACTTTGATCAATACTCTGACTGATGACTTCATTGCTTCTTTGATCTTCAACATAGTCGGTCAAGTAAGAATGAAAAGTCTTCCATAAAAGTATTGCTTGACACTTTCTGTACTTTCATTTGCTATTGCTTTCAGTGAAGATAACAATCATTGATTGCTTTTGCTTTGATATTGCTGTTAGCCGTTCTTCTTCATAATTTGATAAGTATGAAAGATGTTGATGTAGGCTTCAGTGAGTCAGACTTCAGACGCATTGTACTTTAGACGCTTGTATGCAACCATTTGATTTTTTCATAATCTTTTGTTGACTTGTTCTGCTAAGATAGAAAGCTTTGGCTACACAACTCAAGTAGATGATTAGCATGTTCATATGGTTCAATGTAAAATCAATTGCTTAATGTTTGAGTTCATCAAAACACACAAGGGCCACAAGAGTGTGAGTCAGATGCATGACGAGTTAGACGCATTTTGACTTAACAGATCCTCCCCAGGATCCTCTGCAGATAATGCCTTGGCTGGTAGCCCAAGTCCACCATTGCCACATCCCCATCAAGCGCCGCTCATCTACCATACCGATGACATACACAAAGAATAGAGGAAGAAGGGCGATAAGCAACAGAACATAGTCAGGAAAATAGGGATTGGGAGTTAGGACATATAGAATAAATAATCATTTATACATACAACACATACAACAAGTAATAATCAACCATCTTCCTAGTCACACCAACACAGTACATCCTCGAAATTCACTCTCAGTTTAATCCTCCAAGGAGTTTCACTCCTATGCATGTCGGTCGATATCTTTCATCCGAGTCTCAGCCCTGAGATATTTTCCTTACCGAGCCTCACTACTTAGAGAACATTAGTTAGTTTGCCCAGATAACCCTTCCACTCGTCTTGACCCATAAGAGTGCATCCCTCTATAAGCTCAGCTCCATTTTAGGTATTTGGGTCACCTCGGAACGTCCACCTGCTATCATGATACTCAGGGTAAATTCGGAAAACCAGGCTATACCGAAGTACATGACACACTAGTAGCTACCTAATGGTCACTGTGAGCCTCCCGAGTCCAGTTCGTACATCCCCAAGGTCTATTCACAGACCAGCCCCTCCGTAATTCGTACTCGCAATCGAGTACAACTAACCTCGTATGACTCCCAGTCATACGGCTCGCGACTTTGGCAAAATGCAATGCAACAAACATCGCCTTGGTTAACACTGGAACCTTCTCGCATATTCACGCTCTCATACGGATGCCATTACATTCCCGGCCTTAAAGCCACAA
Organism: Sophora flavescens; assembly: GCA_030762895.1. Classification (NCBI taxonomy): domain Eukaryota; kingdom Viridiplantae; phylum Streptophyta; class Magnoliopsida; order Fabales; family Fabaceae; genus Sophora; species Sophora flavescens. Next base: position 131,743,225 of record CM061068.1, read on the forward strand.
TCTCAAGGCATTACCACGGTGTTAACCCTTAACTCATCCATACAGACAGATATTCATTAGATCATCAGCCAATCATCAGTTCACATATACAGACATACAATATTCATATAAACATATTGAACATAGCAAAAATCATATCTCATCATGTATAATCAAGAAACACAGTAACATGAAGTCCAGACAACCTCAATCAGTATAAAATTGCTAACCTAGGGTTTCAGGCTTACAGTCGATTATTCGACAATCGTAGTAGGGTCTTGGGAACCCTACACTTTCCTCCTAGATGATGTTGGTTACTTTCTGCCCATCTTGGCTATTCTTGTAAGCTACCTCGACATCTCGAAACACGTGTTCCTCTCCCTCTAGCTCGCTGCCATGTACACTCTGGGTTTCCTCGGATCTCATTAATTTGCCCTAGAACACAGACAGAGTCCCGACAATGTCATAAACCCTAATCTTTCAATAGAGCTAGAATCAAAGCAAGAATCGGAAAATAAAGAAATGACAATGTTGACGGGTCGACGCATTAAGGATTTGGATATTACCTTAGTCGTATCGAAGAATCGATAGTCGATACTTGTAATACTCGTCGCCCTGATCACAACAATGTAGTCGGAATCGCGAACGGACAGATTGATTTTCCTCGGCCTCACTTTCTCTCTCTAAACTCTATATCTTGAGCTCTCTGTGCTGTGTTCGAAAATTATAATTTTTCCTTCACTTTCATCATTTAAAAGGAACAAGGGGGTTGCTTCCAGCTAAGAACGCTCGAGTGCTGGGATCCCCACGCTCAAGCGTTCCCATGCTCAAAAGTTGGGTCCTCCCACGCTTGAGCGTGGCCTCCTACATCGCCACATCTTCGCCATGCGTCAAAAATCATTATAGGAGTCAACTGCACAAGAAAGCTTAAGCGCCCAAAACCCTGCGCTTGAGCGTTCCCACGCTTGAACGTTGGGTCTTCCAGTGTTGGAGCGTGGCACGTGTGGTCGGTTTTCGCCTTTCGCGCGTTTTGTCTCATTCTGAGCTCGTTTGCAGTTCGATTGACCTCAAATTTGAAACATAACCTCATCAAAATGTAAGGAATAAGACTAAGCCTTTAAACATGCCTAGTCCCTTCCTTAAACATGAATCGAGAAATCGAGGTGTTACAACTTCATTCATCCCTCTCTCTCCGTCAAATCAAATTACAAACACTAATTCTTCTTAAAACTCACCCCTCCTTCATCTTATTTCTTTGAAAATATTAAAACATCAAATCTTAGGAACTCTCCCCCACGATCCTCACCTCCAACACCCCTTCCCAAATTATCTCCACATGTGCCAAGGACTAAAAGTATATGGCGGAATTTGTGTATGTTAAATGAGTTTGTTGTCTTTCATTACCTACCACATGTTTGTAAAAGGAATTGAATTGAAGTTAGTTGATGATGTCCATGGTTACAAGAGCTGGATGGACATGTTTGTTTTATCCTTATCCCCTTCAGCAAAGCACCCTCTGATCGTTGGATTTTCAGACTCCAGCACCTTCCCCATTTTCACACTCATTTAGTTAAGCAGTATTAGTGGACCTTTTAAAAGGAAGGAGTATGTGGGATGAGAACTATCTCAGAGAAGGTTGATTGAATAATACCCAAACATGGGGTAGGGAGGAGGTAAAACCTAGGTTTAAGGAGAGAACAAAGATTAGGTCAAATCAAAGTTTTGAAAGGTTTGGAACAATAGGTTTCTGGTGTTCATTGTAATATTGGAAAACGTATATGCCTCTGAGACACCCCGATGTCCCATCAAAGAACCATCCTAATTAACTATTCCTTAAGCCGTTTATTAACGTTAACGCAAATATACATTCGAAAATAACATAAGCTTGCGGAAGCGATAAAATTAAAATCATTTAAACATACACAACGGAAGAAAAGATAAATGACAAATACATACACTATATATATATATATATATAGAGAGAGAGAGAGAGAGTATCCATCAAGTACCATCGATCCCAACAGAGGGATTGGAAGCTTAACATCTATACAACTGAGTAAAGAGAAAGAAACATAAACTGGTCACAAACACTGGTCATGGAAAATATAAGAGAACCTAATACACAACTTCTACCTGCCCCCCTCTCTCATAAATACATCCAAAAATCAAAAGAAGACTATATTCCTAAAGGCTCTCCCTAGCAAACTCTATCGACTGACCATATCACAGACACTAGTCTTTGGCATCCCTAGTATGAATCCGGGGTCACACTCTAACTCGTCACTGTTGTTAACGATCCTACGGCGCTGATGGCGGTGCAACGTCTGTGTAATCCTCCTCATTCCCCCGTAGACTCTGTCAACTCCATCCTGGACCACAGACTGCCCCCTCTTATTGAAATAGACAACTATAAACACGAGAAGGAGGGGTTGAATTGTGTTTATCAGAATTTAAACAGAGTTGAAAACTTTTTGCATACAGAATCTTGGTTCAGACGAGTGGAAAGATACAGGACAGACAGGTGACCTGTCTGATGAAATCTTAACAGTGACTTAGGCAAACACACCACTTGATAACCGGATAAGAAAACTAAAGCAACTAAAGAGTTTATAAGGAAAGAGAGATTGACACAGTTATTTATCCTAGTTCACTCTTCAAAGCAAAGAGCTACATCCAGTCCTTGGCAGCACCAAGTTTTATCCATTGTCACTAATCAGGTTACAGACTCCAAGTATTGTTTGCACACCTAGCCTCTTCAGGCTCCAAGACAAGTATTCTTTGCACACCTAGCCTCTTCAGGTTCACTCAGGTTTGTTTGAGAAATTTGGTTTGTAATAAATACAACTTCAGACAGACAGATCTTTCATTAACACTCAAAGAGTGGTTTAAATGTAAAGCTTAGGAAAGTATGCGTAATAACTTCAAATGATTGAAGAATACATAATAAAAGAATGAAGATATTAATGCGTAGAGTAATGGCTCTTTAATGCTATATGTATTCTCTATGTCTTCATCTTCAATGACTTCTGTATTTATAGTCTTCAAGCATTTAAGATCCGTTAGAGACATTCCCTCAGATGTTGGCTTCAAGCAGAACTTCATTAAATGTGATAGAGTCGTTCTGGGCAGCCATTAATGCAATAGGAACGTTGGTTGTACTCTAACTTGAAGGATCATGGCTTTATGCATCGTGAAACAGCCATATCAGAGTTGTGCAGAGAGCTTTTTGTACTTTGCTGAGTACAATTTCCTTTTCGTACAAGGACCAGAGGTACTAGGGAATAAAGCATGTTGGAAGCATTCTGTAACTGGTCTTTGGTTCTGATATCCGAGGTTACTTGAGAGAGTAACTTCTGACTTTTCTTGATAAGCGTGAGACTAAGTAGGAGAGAAGGCTTCAAGTCTCTTTCTGATAGGACAGCTCACAAAAGTTTGTTAGGTCCTTGGTTCTTCAACGAGTAACCTCAGACAAGTTTAGGAACTCGTGTGGAGACAGGTTGAAGAAGTAACTTGAAAGAAGTCAATAATCCTAGTCAGCAGACAGGTTGACTTTCGCTTATCCAGACAGGTAGTCACTTATATGAGCAGACAGATGATTCTTACTGTTTTAATCTGCACACTAGATAGACAGGTTAGCAACCAATATGAAGGTTAATTAAATCATTAACCAATGTTTAGTTCTCATCAAAACTCAGGGAAATGCACATCAGACATTTTAGAGACTTAACAATCTCCCCTTTTTTGATGATGACAAACATTGAGATGATTTAATGAACCTCAGAAAATATCAACAAAGAAAATAGCATATAACAGATAGGTTGAAATTTTCTTAAGCGGACAGGTTATGCAAATGCTTGATCAGACATTAAGATTAATCATATAATCTGGTTAACTTAGTCACACATAAATTTGAATTGTTTTACTTAGAAATTATCAGAGCAATCTTACTTAAGATTTAAATGAGCAATTATAGCAACTATCAGAACATACTTTGATCAACATACTTTGCTCATATCAGAAAATACTCATGACCATGTATTATTTTCTTATTAAGATCAAATCATATTCATTCTCCCCCTTTTGTCAACATCAAAAAGGAGTAATCATAATAAAAAAAATAAAGAAATAAGGAAAGTAAGGAAGAAATATATTTTATCCATCATGAGCTTTGATAAGTACAGGGCAGTTTACAACAGACAAACAAAAACTATCTAGATTGACTAAGTAACAAATATAAGGTAGTGACCCTTTGCTCTAAGAGCAGCCTAGCTCGCCTTTCTTTATCCAGCTGTCTTCTTAAGTCTTTTACTTGCCCTTGAAGCAGATGAAAGTCTTGTAAGGCCACTATCTGAGAAGTGGAGGCTTCTGTAGACAGGCTTGAGGAAGAGACAGACAGAGGAGAGTGCCAGGGTAAGGCTAAAACTGGGGGTGCCTTAGGTAGAGATAAGGGAGATGTGATGGAAGGGAAGAAAAGTTCATGGAGAGTTTGAAGAGCATAGAAAGGAAGAAAGACGAATTTGAAGATAATACTGATTCTGACAAAGTCAGTATCAAGTGAAGGAAACACACAGGAAAGTCTCTCGGACAGAGACAGTCTGGTGATGATTATTTGGATAGGTGGGGGAAGAGGTGTTTGGAGCCGACGAGATGGAGGGATAGGTAATAAAGAATCAATATGACAAAAGAAAGAATTTGATCCAGTAATTAACATAAAGAAATACCTAGACCTACGAGGTAGCATTACAACAGAAGCAGGATAGTGAGTTCCAGCTAATGTTCTAATGAAGACAACAATAGGTGGGTAGAAAAAAAGTTCTCTACAGGGGTTAAGAATATGAGGTGGAGGAGAAGGAATGACAAAGACATGTGAGATACTAGCAAATAAAAGAGATTGCAGATCAAACACAAAGAGTCTCGATGATATGCCAGTTTGTTCTTTGGGAGAAGAGTCCCTGTGAACAACTGTGTACTGACATTCATCAGTTACAACAGTGAAAGAAGATTTTTGAGTTTGAAAGGAGTGGACATGTGAAGGAAGAGGAGATGCAACAGAGAGAGGTTGAACAAAAAGGGCAGATGGAGAATAGACAGATGGGGTGATGATACCTTGATGAAAAGGGGAAGAAGGAGTTATCTGGTTTTCAGATAGCTTCAACTTCTTATGAGATGGAGACACTTGGTCATCCTCGGGTACAACTGTCTGTGCTCCTCCAGACAGGTCTTCTGCAGTGTTAGCTTCTGCAGGCACTTCAGTCTTTGTAGGTACTGGGTAACCAGATCTTTTCTTTTTGGGAATGATTCCCAAAATGAAAGTCTTCTTTGGTTCTTGCAGGACTTGCTCTGTTTGCTCCCCCTAAGCAGATGCTTCCTCTTTGCTAGGCTTAGACTCAACTTGCATGACCTTGGCAAAGGTCTTCACCAGCTTCCTTTTCTTGCTGGGATGAGCAGGAACATCCACTAATACCTCAGCTTCACTAGTCTTCCTCTTGGGAGAGGGTCTCTTCAACTTGAACATCAAGGGCTCAACTGTCTCAACAGTATCTTTAGACACTGAAGGTTGCAGCTCTGGAATTTGGTCTCGTCTGGCCACCTTTCCAGATGGTTTGAACAGTCTCTCAGAAATGGGGACTTCTGACTCATTAGTGGAAACCACTGGTTCTTCCTCGTTCTTCTCAACAGTAGGCTTCTTCTTCTTCTTCTTCTTCTTCTTCTTCTTCTTCTTCTTCTTCTTCTTCTTCTTCTTCTTCTTCTTCTTCTTCTTCTTCTTCTTCTTCTTCTTCTTCTTCTTCTTCTTCTTCTTATCATCTGCCTCCTCATCAGCAAGAGGGATTCCCTTGATGTCCATCGTAGACAGTATCTTCCTGTCTATGGGCAGTGACATGTCCACAAAGTGAACATCACTAGGAACAAACAACTTGTCCCTGAAGACCCTTGTCGACAACATCCCATAAGGATAGGTCTGCATGTTGGTTCTCTTGATCAGAGTCTCAAGGTACATGAAGATAAAGTCGTTGATGTCAACCTTGATTTCGTGGATCAAGTGGTACAGAGCAAATATGTCCATCTTGGTCACACTATCTCGTGAGCCTTTCCTTGGCATCACACACTCCAACGGTAATTTGTGCAGGAATCTGCACTTGACCACCATGTTGACAAGCTTAGGGTTCACAGGTTTGGGAACACCAAAGATGGCAATGTTGACATTGCCAACTCCCACTTCATCTTCCCAGTTGGGTGTGAAGCCAGCTCCGATTCTCGGACATTTTGTGACAAGCTCCAGAGAGCTAATGGGGAAGAGAAGGGTTTTATCCCCCATTTCAGCCTTAAAGCTCTTGGTTCCGTTGAGTCGGTTGGTGACAACCACAGCATTTCTCCAGAACGTTTGGACGAGCTTAGGGTGAACAAGCTCCTTGATGTCGAAAAAAGGAGTCTATTTGGAATACTCCAACTCTTCAGTGACATCCATACCTAGCTTCTTCATCTGTTGAAGATCAACAGTCGTTCCTGGAATGATCTTCTCTTTCTCAGTAACCTTGAGATTGTATTTATCAGCGATTTCTTTTGTAGAGAGACAATTGGATGATGCCATTTTTTAGAGAAAGCAATTCTAGGGTTTCGAGAGAGAAGAGGGTTTCAGAGTCGAAAAGACAAAGAGATTTTGGAATTTTGAAAACGTAAAGGTTCAACCTTTCTGATCTATTGTCTTTTATAGTCATAAAGGTAGGAGAGAGAAAACGACATTTTTTTAAATTCAAAACGGCACGATTTGTATGGGGAACCGCAACGCCCGCTTAAGACATAATGAAAACACGGTTTCGAGATATATAAACTACCGTGCACATGATTAGCTTCAGATAAGGGAATGGTATTAAACACTTAATTGCCATTTCAACAAAACTGTTGAGTTCTAGCATAGTGACTTAGCAGAGTCAGACAAGTAAGCATAGACAGGTTAACATTTCAGACATGTCTTTCAACAATGCAATGCATGTTTAGATTATCTCTAATAAATAAAAACCTTTCTTATGCTAAGGGTTTAGTGAAAATATCAGCCCATTGATTTTCAGTTTTAACAAACTTAATATCAAAGATGCCTTTCTGAACATAATCCATAATAAAATGATGTTTGATTTCAATATGCTTAGCCTTAGAATGCTGAATTGGATTTTGAGATAAGCATATAGCACTGTAATTATCACACCATATAGATATGTTATGTTCATAAATAGAGTAATCCTCAAGTTGATGTTTTACCCATAAAAGTTGAGAGCAGCAACTAGCAGCAGAGATGTATTCTGCTTCAGTAGTAGGCATGGCAATAGTTGTCTGCCTCTTGCTTGATCATGAGACTAAGCTTGCTCCAATGAAGTGACATCCTCCACTAGTGCTTTTTCTTCCTATTGTCTCAAGCAAAATCAGTATCACAATATCCCACTAATCTGTATTCTTTTGATCTTAAATACAGCAAACCAAGATTAGTAGTTCCAAGCAAATATCTAAATATTCTTTTAACAGCCTAAAGATGAGATTCTCTAGGATCAGATTGGAATCTAGTACACATACATACACTAAATTGAATGTCAGGTCTGCTTGAAGTTAAGTACAGTAGAGAGCCAATCATACCTCTGTAGACAGCTTGGTCTACCTTTTTACCTTCATCATCTTTGCTTAGTTTTGCATTAGGTTGCATAGGGGTTTTCATGAGCTTTGCATTTTCCATTTTGTATTTCTTGAGTATCGGTATCTCCTTGGTATACTTTTGTTGATGGATGTAAATTCCATCACTTGTCTGCTTGATTTGTAATACAAGGAAGAACTTCAATTCTCCCATCATGCTCATCTCAAATTCAGCTTGCATTAGATTTGAAAATTCCTTGCACAGCTTTCCATTAGTTGCTCCAAAAATAATATCATCAACATATATTTGAACTATAATAAAGTTCTCTTTAGAGCATTTCTTGAACAGAGTAGTATCTACTTGTCCTCTAGTAAAACCATTATGCATGAGAAAAGAACTAAGTCGATCGTACCATGCTCTAGGTGCTTGTTTCAAACCATATAATGCCTTTTTAAGTTTGAAAACATGATCTGGTTTATCAGTATCCTCAAAACCAGGGGGTTGTTTAACATACACTCCTTCAATTATACCATTTAGAAAAGCACTTTTTACATCCATTTGAAACAGGGTGAGTTAGTGTTGTGAAGCATATGACATTAAGATGCGTATGGCTTCTATTCTAGCTACAGGTGCAAAAGTTTCAGTATAGTCAATACCTTCTTGTTGGTAATAGCCTTGAGCTACCAACCTTGCCTTATTTCTGACAACTTTACCATCTTCGTCCAATTTGTTTCTGAAGACCCATCTTGTTCCAATAATAGACTTGTTTTTAGGCTTAGAGACAAGAGCCCAGACATCATTTATGGTAAACTGGTTAAGTTCTTCTTGCATAGAAAGAATCCAACTTTCATCCTCAAGAGCTTCTTCAATGCGTTTTAGCTCCAATTTTGATATAAAGGCCACATTGCTTGATTCTCTTAGTGTGGATCTGGTTCTTACTCCTTCAGAATGATTTCCAATAATAAGATCCTTAGGATGATGAGTGTTGAACTTCCATTCCCTTTTGAGATCATCATGAAGATCTTGACTCGTCTGTTGACTCGTCTGCTGACTTGTCTGCTCCGCTTGTCTGACATCCTCAAGCACAGGTTTTGTTTTGGTTAGATCGGGTTGTTGACTTTCTGGATTGTGCTTGTTAATAATTTTTGAAAACAACTTTTTTTTTCAAAACAAATTTCTTACACAAAAAGACTAACACAAATAAGCACACACAAATAGATCTTTTAGAAGCTTAACAAAAGCAATATCAAAACCCCACAGTTAGTATAAGCTAATAAAACAAAAAGAGTTTAGGGATAGAAGATTCACGCAAGAGATTTTATCCTGGTTCACTCTCTTCCAACCAAGAGCTACGTCCAGTCCCTTCGACTTGAAGGTTTTATCCACCATTTCTCCAAATAGATTACAACCAAGTATTCAACACCTCTCCAGGCTTACAAGTATTCCTTTCTTACCAAGCCTCTCCAGGCTCTAACTCTAACAAAGAGATATAATGTTTGATCTTCTTAACTCACTATGTGTGAGAATATGACAGTTTAAGATCATATGGATATTTTCACAATATTGAAACTAAGAAATACTGACTCTTGTTCTCTAAAGAAATATGAGTATGAGTATGAGTGATTGTAGTTTTACAAAAGTTGAGCTCGTAAGGTTGTGTAGTCAAGAGTTCTTGTTTCAGTATCTCATGTCTCCTATTTATAGTGACCTTCTTCTTCACTTGTATTTCTTCAACGGTTACTTTGAATAATCCCGTTTAGAGATAGCATTTAATGCATAATATCAGTTGTGACTGATAGCTTGAATATGGCAATGCTGAATAGTACTCTTGGTTATCGAGGTAGCATGAAATAGGAGGCTTACTGCTCTTAGTTTTGCAGCTTGAGAACTTGTTGTTCCTCCTTTGTGAACAATCCAGCTTTTTCAGCCATAAAGTTGTCATCGTACAGATCGTTTTGCAGTATCTTTTTATACGATTCTGCTTTTTGCATTTCTTGATGGTACTATGTTTCTTTTTCAACAAGGTGAAACATTAAAGCAGATAAAACAAATGTGAAGAACAAATATTCTATTGAAATAAATATCAATCATTTGAAAGAAATTCAAGAGATTCGAATTGCATTTAATTCATTTCAAAGATGGAGCTCGTCTAAAAAAAAACTCCGTCTACTTAGTTATATGAGAGACTAAGTCTGTTCAAAATTTTATTTTGCTCATCTGATGACGTGGTATATCCTCTTGTCTATCAAGTCTTTGGACTTGCTTCTTCTCAAGGATCTCCGTCTAGTGACGTGGCAGTTGGAGCTAGTCTACTAGATTACTTTATTTTTCAGTTCATTTACTTCTGCTAATTACTTCCGTCTGCTTACATGGCAAGATGGATGCGCTTATTATCAAGTCTTTGGACTTGCTGTATCTAACAAGTTATTTTGGTATTCATCTAGCAAACACTTAGAGCCTCGTCTATTTAAGAAAACCAATCTACTTAATTAAATAACTAAGTAACTTCACCAAAGTATTTGAGCAGTCCGTCTACAATGGTGGACACGTATTTTTCAATGAGAACTTATCCCATGTTTCTTTTACTTATATGTAAATATTCCTGCATAACTGAAAGCACATCAACTAATACTTTGCTAAGCAAATTTAATCCTTTTGTTAGCATCAAAACTTAGAGATTATTAAATCCAAAACCACTTTGGTTCCAACAATCTCTCCCTTTTTGATGATCACAAAACTAATTAAATTTGAAAAGCAAAGTCTAAGAGAGCTTGCAGGGCTCCCCCTAAGACAAAGCATTCAAATAATTAAGCAGGAATATAAGCTAACAAATAGGTTTAACAGCTTATCATACTTAGAATCTACATAAGGGAATAAATAAGCATAGTCAGCAGATATCAAAGCAAATAGGCAAACATAAGTATCAGAGCAGTTAGCAAGTAGAAAAGAATATGCATATGCAAACAAATATGACCTTTTCAAAACTGACTTTATATATAAAAACAAATCTCTTTTCTTTCATTTCTCCCCCTTTTTGTCATTAGCCAAAAAGGTAAAAGGAGCGGACCATCATCGTCAGTATAAAAAGATAAAAGGTTAAGTTTAGGCAGGAGGTGGTGGTGGTGGTGTAGGGTTGTGATTCTGGCTTTTCTTACAACCCTTCTCTTGCTAAGCTTCCATGCTCTCCTAATCCTAAGATTGGGTTAACATGGTTTTTTCATATTTCTGGCTTATAACATAAGGTCATCAAGAAACAATAGGCCAATTAGGCTCAACGCGGCTAACTAGGGAACATGCATTAGGGATGGTTCTTTTTAGGCCAAGTAGTTATTCAAAGAAAATTGCCTAAATCATTTGATGCAACACATAAACATGCAACCTATGAAGAGATTCAAGCAAATCCGGGAAAGTGCAACTTAAAAGTGATTCACACAATCAAAAACAAAGTTGGAGGCTCAAATTCCTCACCTGGACATTTTTGAAAATTGTTTGACCGAGATACAATTCCTAGTGTGTGCACCTCTTCACCCCAAACTTGTCATAAATCAAGCAATCATAATAAAGTTTCTCAAAGTTCAATTTTCAATTTTTCACTTGGGGATCAAATTTTCTATTTTCAGAACCTAGGGGGAAATCATCGATGGTCAAAATAATTCATGCAATCAATCTATGCTAAATTTAATTAAAATCCACCAAGCTTGCCGACACAACATTCATACACAAACTCTTGATCTTCTCAAATTATTCAAGAGCGACATTCAAAAACAAAAACAAAAACAAACACAAAAACAAGGCAATTGGTTCCCTCCCCCACACTTAAAGCATACATTGTCCTCAATGAAAGAACACAAATATAAAATAAGAGTGAGGAAAGGAGAGGGTGCTCCCTGATCAAGTTGTAGTGTAGGTGGGCGCTTCCACAGAAAGCTCTTCTACGGTTGCATCCTCATCCAATTGGTCCCTCGTGCACCCCCCTGTTGCAAAGCATCCCTGGAAGAACTCCTGCAAATTAAAACCTTAATTGCAGATTCGCGAGGCGAGAGATCACTCGCGAGGTGAATCTGGAAAATTGTTCTTCGTGACTTTCCAGAATCGCGAGGCGAGTAGTAACTCGCGAGGCGAGTCTGGAATTCCAACAGTGATGGTGCCCGAATCGCGAGGCGAAAGTAGCTCTCGCGACACGAGACAGAAGCGTGAGCAAGCCTCTGAGATTTAGGGCTTCTGTCTCGCGAGGCCACTGTGTATTCGCGTGGCGAATCTCCTTTTTTTTTAAAAGGGAAAATGACAGAAAAATAAAGGATACCTATCTTGGGTTGCCTCCCAAGTAGCGCTTGTTTAACGTCCCGAGCCTGACTCAAGTCACCCCTAAGGGTTAATCTGGAGGAAGAAACTGCTTGTCATGCCATGCCTTAGTTCGCTTTTTGTAGGTTCTTGCCTTTTTATATGCTTGCATGCGGTTCCCGGACAACTCATTTAAGTCCAACAGCCTTCTATAATCGGCACATACTCTCCACCCCGTGATGGTCCTTGTTGGGATTGATTTATTGCTTTTATTGACCACCACGGTTGTGCCACCTTTCTTTGGGACCACATGAATTGGACTACCCCAACTACTATCCGAGATTGGATAGATGATTCCGGCCTCTAAAGGTTTAATCACTTCCTCACGCACCGCTTCTTTCAATCCTTCTTTGTTGAGCTTTTCCCTTGCACCTTCATCCTCTGGGAGACTCGGTAAGGCTTCCCTGTCCTTTAACCACTCAAGATAGACCTCATCCCCCAAAGGGTCTTTTTCCTCACTATCATCATCATGGGATTTTACCAACACTTGTGCAAGTGAAGAACCATGGGCTTCTCTAGTTGCCTTTGCCTTGACAGTTGAGTCCACCACATCCACTCGATACACATCCATCCTCTCAGTAGGGTGCTTCATTGCTTCAAAGACATTGAAGACTACCTCATCATCTTGCACCCTTAGAGGGAGTTTCCCTTGTTTCACATCTATCAAGGCACACCAAAGTGGCCAAGAAGGGCCTACCCAATATGAGAGGGATCTCGGCGTCTTCATCCATATCAAGCACCACGAAATCCGCCGGAAATATGAACTTGTCCACCTTCACTAACAAATCTTCAACCACCCCATAAGGATATTTTATAGAATGATCGGTGAGTTGAAGTGACATCCGCGTATCCTTGACTTCCTTGATCCCCAACCTCTTCATCATAGAGAGGGCATCAAGTTGATGCTTGCCCCTAGATCACACAATGCCTTCCCTAGAGTCATACCCCCAATGGTGCATGGTATAGAAAAAGAACCGGGGTCCTTCAACTTAGGAGGTAGTTTTCTTTGAAGAATGGCACTACACTCCTCGGTCAAAGTAACCGTCTCCTCATCCACTATTCTCCGCTTCTTGGAGAGAAGCTCCTTCATAAACCGGGCATAAGATGGCATTTGTTCCAAGGCTTCCGCAAATGGAATGTTAATTTGAAGTTTACGGAAGATATCAAGGAATTTATTGAATTGCTTATCTTGTTGAGGCTTCTTCAATCTTTCAGGATATGGTACCTTCATGTAGGGCGGGGAGGTCTTGGGGTTCAACCCACTTCTTTTTGGAACTCTTCATCCACAAGTTTCAACCTTCCCCCTTGCTCGGTGCCTTGTCACTTGCCAACTCCTCTTTCTTAGGTTGCTCTTCCTCAACATGTGGTTGTTCTTCCTCAACTTCCTGAGAACTAGTTGCACCCCTGTTAGATCCCAACACCCTACCGCTTCTAGTTGTTATGGCATTGCATTGGTTCTTAGGGTTGTTCTAGGTATCACCTGGGAAAGTGCCTGGGAGACGCTCATTTAGTTGCCTTCTTGAACTGAGCTACCCGCGTCTCTAGATTCTGGATTGCCGACCCTGTATGAGTTGCCAACTTGTCAATGGATGTGCTTGTATTGATTGCCAACTTCTCAACTGCCGCATTCATCTTCTCTATAGCCAACTCCCAAGGTTGCCTTCCACCATTAGTTATTTGCAATTGATTAGGCCCCGTAAGAGCCTGCTGAGTATTATGCTGATGGATTCCATAGTTTGGCCTCTGACCCTGTTGAGGTTGTTGTTGCCCGGCTAGACCACCACTAGCATTACTCCAAGCGAAACCCGGATGGTCTCTCCTCATATAACCCCCATTCTGATTCAAGGCTGTAATCATTCCTCGTTGCTCGATAGTTGTTCCGGGGCAGTTGTCATAGAAATTGTGGCATGAGTCCACATGTTCTCGAGAGAAGTTGAACGGACAGTTCTGAATGTCATGACCTCCATTACAATTTTCACAACCCGGAGGCGTTTCCTCGTGTATCACATTCACCTTCTTGTTCTCAGACAAAGCCGCCATTTGCATCTTCAACAGTCTATTTTGCTCTAGAATGGCTTCCTTTCTTTGCGTAACCGGCTCCACTGAGGTTTCCCTACCACGGTTGTAATCATTGTACGACATCTTCTCCAATAATGCCCATCCATCCTCAGTTGATAAATAGGAGAAAGAACCGCCAGCTGTGGCATCACAATTCATCTGGTATCGTCCCCTTAACCCGTTAAAGAAATGTTGAACCTTGGAGACCGGGTCAAAGAAAACTTGAGGACATCTTCTCAATAGCACATTATACCTCTCCAGTGCTTCATTATAAGATTCATCTTTTGTCACTTTTGAAAGATGTGACGGCTACTCTTGCTTGTGCCGCTTCCGAGGAGGAAAATACTTGGTGAGGAACTTTTGTGCCATTTGCTCCCAAGTTCTGACATCTTGTTCGATCCAAAATCAAAACCAGCTGCGAGCGACATCCCTAAGAGAGAGGGAATAGCATGCAGCGAAACTCATCTCGAGTAACTCCTCTTGTCTTCTGCATGTCACAGGCTTCAAGGAAACGAGTGATGTGTCTATGAGGGTCTTGTTTGCCACTCCCATCAAATTGATTCTCATGGATCTGGAATGTGACACATCCTTCCACTCTAAAGGAATCTGTATTGAGGCTGCCCCTCACGATAGAAGAATCACAATCACCCAAGTTGGGTAGATCGTACTCGAAGAGAGGCTTGTAACGAGGAGGAGGAGGAGGAGGAGGGTTTTCTTCGACCATCCTCTCAAAATCAATTGCTTCAAGCCTCTTCCGTTCTCTTGCTTCTTTCCTTAATCGCTTCTCGGTCCTGGTGATCTCTGAATCGAATAGCAAGTCCTCTTGCGAAAGGGTACCTCACATACAAAAACGAGGCAAGACCAAGTGGAATCAAAGAAGTAGAGAGAAATAATAGTAAATATAAAAATACAAATATAAAAATAAAAATAACTTACCCAAATAATCAAACTTCCCTAAAAATTAGGAAAATTGGTTGTGTCAATCCCAGGCAACGGCGCCAAAAACTTGTTGAGTCACCGGCAAGTGTACTCGGGTCGCAAGTAATAAATAAACACGGTAAGTAATTACCGAGGTCGAACACAAGGATTGGGCTACCAATTCTACCAATTCGCAAGAAGTTCGATAAGTTTGGCCAAGTAACAGAAAGCGGTTGTTGAGAGAGAGAAAATAGGATCACAATTCAAATTAACAAATCAATTAGAGCTAAGGTATTAAAATCTGGAATTTAAAACATCTAAGGTCACAAATCCACCTACCCAATCATGCATAGTACCCAAGTGATGATGATCCACTCCCTAGGTTCAATTACAATGTCAACCAGGACCCCCAAATTCTCCTAAATTCACTGTCGTGCTCAATAGGACGTATTCAACGATTGAATTAATTACTTACTAGGTCTCATAACCCAATCATCAAACTCTATTAAATCTGGTTCCTATAAGATTGCACCGATCTCCTATTCACTCTCGTGCAATATTCGATCAATGTTCCCAATTCAAGTTCTAAAACGTGAATTGCCTCCTAAGCCTCAACACGTTTAACTAGTCAATCACGTATGCATATGATCAACACAACAAATTCAGAATTGGAAAACATTAATTGAGAAAAGGGAGAGAAACATACATCACATCGAACACTACACCACCATGGGTGGTTTCATTGATCCCTTAGACGAGGGGATTAGTTCCTCATGCTTGTAACAACGCACAAACAATCGGCCATAATCACCATTGTAAAATAAGAAAATAAAAGAGGGAGACACAGCTCCAGAAAACAAGAATTCGTCCCAAAACGCTACAAAACCAGTGGAGAACCAAAAGCTCCGTTTTGTCCTAAAAACAACAATATATAGAGTTCAGATTCTGCGCGCGCTCGCGAGGCGAGCAGCCTCTCGCGACGCGAATATTAAAAAATGGCGCACTTTCAAATTGGACTCTCGCGAGGCGAGAGGAAGATTCGCGATGTGAGACTTGGAATTCTAGTCTGTCACAGCTGTGACCTTCATCAATGCTAGGCCGTGATGGTCTCTCGTCCTCCCGGTCTTCATGATTCGGCAGGCGAGTCTCTCGCGAGGCGAGACAGAAAGGATGACTGTTGTTGCTCAGCTGGTCTTGAGGCTCGCGAGGGCGAGCGATCTCTCGGGGGTAGTATCTCCCGAATGGCAATTTCCATTGTTTTCTTGACTCAAGCGATTCCCCTTTAACTGAAACTATGCAATAGCGATAGAATGCTTTATTTGACTCAAAATTAACTAAAATATCCTAAAACTACTCAAAAGACTCAAAATATTGCTTGAGGACAATTAAATCCAAATTTGGGTGATGAGCCTCTGGTTGGCTGGTTTTATAACTAGTAAAGACCATGGCTTTGTGCTTATTTTATATCATTTTCACCCAAATTAGACTTGATTGTCTTTAAGCAGCATTTTGAGTCTGTAAAATATTTTTAAGTTAATTTAGTTGATTTATAGTTAAATAAAGTACTTATACTATTTTCATTTTTCGAGGTTAATAAAAAGGAATAAATGCTCCGTTCGCCACAAGAAGATCTCACCCCGCGAGTAATCCAGCCTTGGAAAGTCGGGAGACTATCACGGCTTACCGTGTTGAAGATCACGATGTGGAAGTTTTGAAGTTGAAGAGTCTCGCCTCGCGAGCATCCATTCGCCTCGCGAGCCTGGAAGTCAGAGAGCATCACGGTTGGCCCCTGATGTTCATAACGGGCGTAATAAGAAGACTCTTCAGATTCTCGCCTCGAGAAGGTGTGTTCGCCTCGCGAGAATACCAAAAGTTGAAGTTTCGCCTCGCGAGACAGAGTTCGCCTCATGAGTCCGCGTAGTCCGGAAAGTTGTATTTAATTTTCGTTTAGGGGAAGCGAAAGGTTGGCTAGTGTTGGCTAGTTTTAGCCAGTCTTAGTATTAGTTTTTTGTCAGTAGTAGTTTTCTCTTCTTTTCTTAGTTATGTTTTGTTTTCCTTTTGTAATGGAGAACTAGTCTACTAGATTAATCTACTGCAATTTGTTTCTATTAACACTTGAGGTTATGTATTTCCTGTTTTCACTTGCTTTTCTCTTTTCAATGCGATGCTATATGTTTATGTTTGTTTAATTGGAGTGTATAGTGTTGTGTTAATTTATTTCGGTGATGCTATGTTCCTATACTTAATCGCGTTTGTTTAATTCGCGTGTGTTCGTTCATGTTCGTTTAGTTCATGAGGGCTTAACCCCGTTTGTTTAATTCGGGAATAGGAACATATATCCGAAGTAATGCCGATTTCGTTTGTTAATTGTTGCTACAACCGAAAGGGGATTAGAATCGGGCTTGGATTTATATGAACCGATGATAGTGGGAAACCGAGAAACAAGAGGGTTAATCGTTCTTTAGCTTATTTGGTAATTACTTTTAATTGCATTGTTTTTTTTTGTTTTGTTTTTTCTATTTAGTTTTCAATCTCAAAACCCCCAAAATCTAACTTTTTCTAACTTTTTCCGTTAACAACAGCAACTAAGAGTCCTTGAGAAACTGATACTCGAGTTGTCGCTCCCCTATCTACATTATTTTGTAAACGCTCGTTCTTTTTGGCGCGTGGCGGCAACCACGATCATTTGGGCAAAACGAGATTGAACTCGAATAATTAGCACATAAACCACAGTCTTACTAGTTAAAAAAACTAGATAAGCCAGAGGCTTATCAAATCTATACCTTCTTCTTGAGAGAAACCTTGAGCAACAAGTCTTGCTTTGTTTCTTATTACCTTACCATTTTCATCAAGTTTGTTTCTATAAACCCACTTTGTTGCAATCACTGATTTGTCTTCGGGCAATGGAACCAGAGTCCAAACATCACTTCTTTCAAACTGATTGAGTTCTTCTTGCATGGCTAGAATCCAACCATCATCTAGTAGAGCCTCGTCTACTGTCTTTGGTTCTAACTCAGAGACTAGTGCAGATTTGTCTTATTCTCGAAGGTTGATCGGTTCTTAGCTTGTCATTTGGGTTTCCAATGATCTAATCTTGTGGATGATAATTCTTGAAGTACCATGATTTTTGAATTGTACCATGTTGAGAAGTGGAAGTTTACTGGTTGTTGAGTGGGGTCATCTTGATCATCAACTTTTATCTCTGGGTGAGTCTCCTGGTATGCTTAGATCAAGATGCAAAAGCTTCATCTATCTCCGATAATTTCTTATCAGGCTGTTTGTCATCGAACTTGACATGAATACCTTCCTCTACTATCGAGTCCTAGAATTATAAACTCTAAAGCCTTTAGATGTTTGAGAGTATCCTAGTAGTATTCCATTATCTCCGTTTTAGCATCAAACTTACCAAGTTGATCTTTGGTGTTCGATATCTGAGTGTTTACAACCAAAAAGGGTGAAAATAAGATATGTTGGGTTTTCGTCCTTTCCACAGTTCATAAGGAGTCTTATTCGGATAAGTCTAATGTATATTATGTTATGAATGTAGCAGCAGAGCGGAATGACTTCAGCCCCAGAAGTGTCACAGACGAGTTGTCATTGAGCATAGTCCTAGCCATCTCTTGAAGAGATCTGTTTCTTTCTCTCTACCACACCATTTCTTTGTGGTGTTCTAGGTATTGAGAAGTTGTGAAGGATGCCACTTTCTTCACGGAACTTATGAAATAGCTAATTTTCAAACGCTCCCCATGGTCATTTATGATTGAAGTGATACACATGCCTTTTTCATTCGCCGCGTTTGCAGAATCGGAAAAAGACCTTAAAAGACTCATCCTTGTGAGTTAGGAACATAACCCATGTCCATCTAGTGTAATCGTCTACTATGACAAGACCATATTTCTTACCACTGCAGGAGGCGGTCCTTGTTGGACCAAAAGATCAAGATGTAGCAACTCTAGTGGTCTATTGGTCTTGACAACATTCTTATATTCAAAAGAACCTTTGACTTGTTTTCCCTATTGACATGCATCACGAGAGCATCATATTTGAACTTAAGTTTTGGTAGTCCTCTCTCGAGGTTATGCTTGTTTAGCTTTGAAATTAATTTGAAGCTTGCATGACCTAGCCTTTATGCCAAATCCATCGCCCATCTTCAATTGACACTAGACATGAGACACTTTGATTTGAGAGGTCCTCTAAGTCAATCTTACAGAGATTGTTTTGCCTTTTAGCAGTGAATAAAGTAATCCATCATCTTTCTTAAGAGTACACATGTTCTTATCAAAAGACACTGCATATCCACTTGTCACATAATTGACTTATGCTCATTAGATTATGCTTCAAGCCATTTACTAAAAGAACATTATCAATGGATGGAAAATGATGTCTACTAATTTTACCTATACCAATGATTTTCCTTTTGATTTCTCTCTAAATGTGACCCAGCCACCATCTTTGGGCTTAAGGTTTTGGAACATAGACCTTTCTCCCGTCAGTGTCGTGAGTAGCCTATTGTCCAAGTACCAAGACATGCTTTTCTTCCTGTTGTTGGGCGGATCTGCAACGGGTATTATCTTATCTTTAGGTACCCAAACTGACTTGGGTCCTTTCTTCTTTTTGTTGTCACTTTGAGGCCAGTATGCTTAGCATGTTTATTGTGTATGCATCTAGATGTAATATGCCAATTTTTTCCACACACTTTGCAAAGATGTTGGACGAGCTAGACTTAGCTTTCGTATATTTATTTGGAACTTTTGAAGCTCTATCTTTGTTCAAGTGGTTTTGACTTTTTGTGAGATGCGTCTTGCTTCTCTTTGCTCGTAACCAAGACCGTATTTATCATAAGGTGACCTAGAGTACCTTAAAATGAGACTAAGCTTATCTGAGCCACCTACAATATTTGATAGAGAATCAGTTAGATATGTTACATCTTGATTTAGTTTTGCAACTTCACAAGAAACATCAGGTTCACACACCATTTTGTCAGCTAGACTGATATTCACTGATTTTAGTATGTCGTTTTCAATTTTGAGGTTTTGTTTCTCAGTGCAGACCCTATCATATTCTCTAATCAGTTTAGTAAACTTCTTTTTGAGACTCTTATATTCTCGTGATAGTATAGACGACTCATGCAACAGTTCATAAACAACATATTGAAGAGTAGACGGATCAGAGTCCATTACCTCAAGATCGTGGATTGTTAACTCCATGCAGTGTCTACCTTGAGATAGATATTTGCCTCTTCCTCCGGCCATTTTCTTCATCATGAAAGCAGGACCAAGATCCTTCCATGTAGCCATTAAGCCTTTCTTCTTTTTGAAGAATTTCTTTTTATCCTTTTAGCTCGGGGCGAAGCTTTGGAAATGACTAGAGTTTCTTTCATTCAAAGCAAAAGGTAGACCATTTTCCTGAGTCGGACTTCTCCTTGGAAAACCTTTTGTTGAGTTGCTCTTTCAAAACCATCTTTGCTCTCCCGCATATGTTGAATCTTCCGGAGATAAAGGACAATTCATCCTCATCGATCCTTCATCATTATCGGAAGATTCAGATTCATCGATGACTCGCATAGCTTTGAGAACTTTTGATGAGCTTGCTTTCTTTGCCTTTAGGGCAATAGATTTTCCTTTTACGGAGTTTTCTTCTTCATTAAGTTCAAGTTCGTGAACCTTGAGAGATCCAAGCTCTTCCAGAGAGAGTGTATTAGAGTTTTTGGCTTCTGAATAGTAGTTACTTTGGGTCTCCATTGCTTGGATAGACTTCCCGAGGATTTTTCTGACATGATCTCTATTTTCATAAACTTTTCCAAGAGATCCAGACTATTGGTGATGGTTTGGAATCTTCAAACATTTGGCCTATTGTTTCATGTTCACCCATCTTGAACATCTCATACCGATGAACCAACATGTTGATCTTTGATTCCTTAACCTGTGAAGAACCCTCATGAGCTAGGGCAAGAGTATCCCAGATTTCTTTTAGCAAGATTGCAGTGTGAACTTTGTCATGTTCGGATCTCGTGATGGCACACATCAAATAACACTTAGCTTTAAGATTGAGTTGATGCTTTGCCTTTTGATCTATTGTCCATCTGCTCTAGTAACAAAGACTTCATTTTCATTTCAGGTTCGGTATAACCTGGTTTCTATGAGCTCCCGGATGTCTAGACTTTGTGCATCCAAAAAGGCCATCATCCTCTTCTTCCAAAGAGTCATAATCAAACCATCAGAGGGAGGTCTGTTGATAGCTTGTCCTTCCGCATCCATGGTTGTTGCATCGTACTCCCTCAAAGACTTGTTAGATGCTCAACCCTTCGAGGTTGAGCTTCGATACCAAATCAAGTTGACACAGGCAAACACAAGGAAGGGGGTTGAATTGTGTTTGTTAATAATTTTCAAAATAACTTTTTTCAAAAAAATTTCTTACACAAAAATATTAACACAGAAATAAGCACACAAATAGATATTTTAGAAGCTTAATGAAAGCAATATCAAAACCCCACGATTAGTATAAGCAAATAAAACTAAAGAGTTTAGGGATAGAAGATTCACGCAAGAGATTTTATCCAGGTTCACTCTCTTCCAACCAAGAGCTACGTCCAATCCCTCCCACTTGAAGGTTTTATCCACTATTTTCCAAATAGATTACAACCAAGTATTCAACACCTCTCCAAGCTTACAAGTATTCCTTTCTTACCAAGCCTCTCCCAGGCTCTAACTCTAACAAAGAGATATAATGTTTGATCTTCTTAACTCCTTTATGTGTGAGAATATGACAGTTTAAGATCAGATGGATATTTTCACAATATACAAACCAAGAAATACTGACTCTTGTTCTCTAAAGAAATATGAGTATGAGTATGCGTGATTGTAGTTTTACAAAAGTTGCGCTCATAAGGTTGTGTAGTCAAGAGTTCTTGTTTCAGATATCTCGAGTCTCCCTATTTATAGTGACCTTCTTCTTCACATGTATTTCTTCAACGGTTACTTTGAATAATCCCGTTTTAGAGATAGCATTTAATGCATAATATCCATTGTGACTGATAGCTTGAATATGGCAATGCGAATAGTACTCTTGGTTATCGAGGTAGCATGAAATAGGAGGCGTATTCTCGAGTTTTGCATCTTGAGAACTTGTTGTTCCTCCTTTGTGAACAATCCAGCTTTTTCAGCCATAAAGTTGTCATCGTACAAATCGTTTTGCAGTATCTTTTTATACGATTCTGCTTTTTGCATTTCTTGATGGTACTATATTTCTTTTTCAACAAGGTGAAACATTAAAGCAGATAAAACAAATGTGAAGAACAAATATTCTATTGAAATAAATATCAATCATTTGAAATAAATTCATGAGATTCAAATTGCATTTAATTCATTTCAAAGATGGAGCTCGTCTTAAAAGAAACTCCGTCTACTTAGTTATATGAGAGACTAAGTCTGTCAAAATTTTATTTTGCTCGGTCGATGACGTGGCATATCCTCTTGTCTATCAAGTCTTTGGACTTGCTTGCTTCTCAAGGATCTCAGTCTAGTGACGTGGCAGTTAGAGCTCGTCTACTAGATTACTTTATTTTTCAGTTCATTTATTCTGCTATTACTTCCACGCTTACGTGGCAAGATGGACGTGTTTATTATCAAGTCTTTGGACTTGCTGTATCTAACAAGTTATTTTGGAATTCATCTAGCAAACACTTAGAGCCTCGTCTATTTAAGAAAACCGGTCTACTTAATTAAATAACTAAGTAACTTTACCAAAGTATTTGAGCAGCCCGTCTACAAGGGTAGACGCGTATTTTTCAATGAGAACTTATCCCATGTTTCATTTACTTATATGTAAATATTCTTGCATAACCGAAAGCACATGTTAGATCTCAACTAACACTTTGCCAAACAAATTTAATCCTTTTGTTAGCATCAAAACTTAGAGATTATTAAATCTAAAACCACTTTGGTTCCAACACATCTTCTAGATTTGATAGTTCTTTATCAGTCTTTAATCCATCATTGAATTTAACATGAACAATTCTTCAATAATGCAAATTCTTGAATTATAAACTCTAAAAGCTTTAGACATTTTTAATATCCTACAAAATACCTTTATCTACCTTAGAATCAAAATTTCCAAGATTATCTTTGGTATTCAGAATAAAACATTCACATCCAAAAGCATGAAAATAAGATATGTTGGGGGTTTTTCCTTTCCACAATTCATAAGGAGTCCTTTTTAGAAAAGGCCTAATAAGTATTCTGCATTTTGTACATAACAAGCGTATTCTAACACCCTTTCCGGTAAGTACTTAGGGAGATTATTTTCATTTGAGCTAGTCATCTCTTGCAGAGAGCTCGGTTCTTTCTCTCAACCACTCCATTTTGTTGTGGAGTTCTACGTGCGAGAGAAATTGTGAGAGATCCCATTCTCCTCACAATTGTCTAAAATGCTCATTTTCAAATTCTCCCGTGATCACTTCTAAGGGTAGAAATACAGAACCCCTGCTCATTTTGTACTCTTTTTCTTTGAATCCTGAGAAAGCCTTAAAAGACTCATCCTTGTGTGTTAGGAATAGTACCCATGTGAATCTAGAATAGTCATCAACTATGACAAATCCATATTTTCTTCGGCCAGGTGGCAACACTAATGGTCCAAACAGATCCATGTGTAACAATTGAAGAGGTCTAGAGGTTGATACTTGGTTTTAGATTTGAAACTTGATTTTATCTGTTTACCTCTTTGACATGCATCACAGAAGACATCTTTCTTAAAACTAATATCAGACAATCCTCTCACAAAATTATTCCTTTTTAATTTAGAAATTAGTTTCATACTAGCATGTCCTAGTTTCTTACGCCATAACCATCTCTCATCCTCTTTAGACATCAGATAGGTTACACTTTGATCTAAGAGATCACACAGTTCAATCTTATAAAGATTTTGTTGCCTTTTAGCTGAAAAGAGGGTTTTGATACAACAATCTTTAACTATGCATACATCCTTAGTAGAGGAAACATCAAATCCACTATCACATAATTGACTTATGCTAAGCAAGTTGTGTCTTAATCCTTAAATCATAAGAACATTAGATATAGAGGGAAGAGGGGGTTTACCACCAATAGTACCAATTCCTATAACTTTTCCTTTCTGATTCCTTCCAAAGGCAACGTGTCCTCCTTTCTTAAGTTGGAGGTCCAGGAACATAGACCTTTCTCCTTGTCATATGACGCGAGCAACCATTGTCCAGGTACCAGCGGTGGTGTTTTCTTTTTTCTGTTGAGGACATCTGCAACAAAAATTATTTGATCTTTAGGTGCCCATATTTTTAGGGTCCTTTCCATCAAGTTATAAGAGTCCGTGAAGACTTCCCTCTCTTCTTATGGATACACTTAGACATAACATGTCAGTTTTTCCACGAAGTTCTGACAGTGTAGATTTGGTTATAATTGACTTCGGAATCATGTAGAAGCTTTAGTTGATTCTTTATAATGTGTCTGATGCACATATCCAATCCCTTCTTTGTTAAGAGAGTGCCTGTAACACCCTACTTTTTATTTTCCGATTTTTATTTTTTCAGTAAAAATATTTTTTTTGCATGATAGCCAGTATAATGTATTTATTTATATTTTTATCCGAGTTCATGGAGATTGATTTTTATGAAATAAAAATCATGTTCATACTCTATCTTAGGGTGGAAGCTTACGATAAAATTTGGGTTGAAAATTAGACGGAACCTAGGTTTGCGTTTTCTGACAAGTATAATTTTCTTTGAGGAAAAAACCTAATTTTGACTCCGTGAACGAAATGGTTTATATTTAAATCATATTTCCAACGAGTTTGGTTAGTTTGAAAATTTTCAATGAAAACGAAATATTACGCTTTATACGAGCGTAAAACCCTGTCGGGAAAGCCGGGCGCGAGTCGAGAAGGGAAGTACAGAGACCCATCAAGAGATCGGGACAACGAGTCATACATGATGACTCATGGAGGATGAGTCGTAAGGATTTACGAGCATTAAATGCAAATAATCATGACATTTAGGTAAAAAGGCCAAAATACCCCTGACTTTGCGGGTATTAACAAGACATCTACGCACTCTTAAACACTCATTTTACGTGGTTGAAAACCTCCCACATCTCTCAATTTCGTGCATCCATCTCCAATAAATCTTACCTATTTCATTTTGCTTTCGTTTCATTATTTTCCTCTGTTAAGATCGGATAAACGAGGTGCGTCACGAATTCCAGGGAACGCTAACGGATAAGATCGGTGACTCGTGGTGAGTCACTGTGTGGCCCAAAATCATCCTCACCTCCATCAAATGTGAGCCACATATTTATTAACCATAGTTACGCAAAGTAACCCTAGTTAAGTTAATTATTAACTATGGTTAAGCTTATATTAATTTTTAATATTCACAAAACCCATTAAACCAATTCCTTATAACCAAACAAGGCATAGATTGCTCCTATAAATACCCTCCAAACCGTGGCCTCCTCACCATTTCACTAATCTTCTTCATTCTCTTAATCTTCCTCACAAACTCAGTTACAAAACCCTAAGAACATGAATCCCCACCAAACATATGACCCTCTTCCTTTCTTAAACTCGGAAAACACTCAACATAAAGTTGTTCCTCTTTCTCTCTTCTTTCCAACAAGATAAAGATCATCAAAAACGGATAAGTGGATTGGGAGATAGGATCAAAATACCGAAACTACCCAGAATTCTCAGCAACTCAAGAAACAGCAGAAAGAAGTTCATTTTCACCCCTGTTATGATCCGAACCAAATGAAACCTTCAACACCAAAGTTGTTCCTTTTCTTTCTTATATTTCTAACAAGACAAATTTCGTGATTTTTGGATGAGTATATTGTGAGATACACTCACAATACCATCACACCCTCAAGCTGTCAGTTTTCAGCTTAGTGAAGGTTGATCCATTTTCTTCATTTCTTCAATCTTGAAGAGGTAAAATCTCGTCTCCTTGATCATATAAGCTTTCATATTCATGTATTTCTCATGTTTATGCCATGAATCATATTTTCCCATTCCTAGATCTAGAACTTCAAATAATTCCTAGAAAATTGTAGAAAAATCCACAAAAATGTGAAACCAATTTCTATGATCTAGTTATGATCACTCCTTTATTTATCCAAGAGCATGTGATCAAAATCATTTTCATTCCCTATTAACCATTAATGGCCGAACCTAGGTAGGAAAATGGGTTTGGTGTTTTGTTGTTTGTTTTGAAAGTTAGTACTTGACTTAAGTTCTATAATACATGTATGGCTTAAATCCAAGAGCTTTAGGTCAACAAAATCCCTAGCTTAAATTCCTAATATGGACGAAACCCTAACCCTAAAGGTTAGAGTGATTTTTGTTTCAAAATTTTAGTCTTGTAATAAGTAATCTATGTTAGTTAAGACTCTAGTAACTAGGATCCAAAAGATAGCATTAAGAAGATAATCACAAACCTATTTTCTAAGTCTTGGCGAACCTAGCCCTAAAGTGTCATAGATGGTTGTTAGTTGATTAATTATAGTTATGTTGTTTGAATGAAGGTGGTTGTGTTGCTCGTGGCGGGATAACGAGGATCGCGTCGTACGTGTTTAGTGATAACTTCAAGGTGGGAGAAAGAACCATTCCATCGTCGGAGCAGATAAGTAGTATATAATTTATAATAATGGTGTAGAGCGACCTAAACCCTACTAGGGAGTCGAGTAATCGAAATACCAAAATCGTATTGAAATCTTTCTAGTAAAACCAATGACGATTTGGGAATTGTAGGTTTATCGCTTAGGTTAATTTTTATTCATATTCGAGGATGTTTGAATTATTTACTTTTGCTTTGTTTGTGATCTGTTGGTTGAGGTATTCCATCTGCATGTGACGTATTGTTCGGTGTTTGAATAATTATGATAGTGAGGATGTTTCTTTGTCTGTCACAAGCGTGATGGTTGTCATGGCCGGCCGTGATATGTTCATTTTGTTGTAGATTCTTGTCTTTGTTGTCTGTCACGGTATGATGGCTATCACGGCCATGCCGCGACAGAGTATGACTTTGTTAATTATTTGGTTGTGATCAATTGCTTATATGAGATTGAGATGTTTGAATATTCCGGTGATTAATGTGTTATGCATGATTGCCTGGGTTTAATACTATGCTTAGATGATTTTAAGGAAAGATATATATTGCTCGGAGGTATTTTGTTTGGGTGAGAGTTTTGAATATGAATTAGAAGTGCCTCGCTATTATTGTGTAAGCGATGATGTGATATAGAATGTAAGTGGAGGTTATGAGGAAAAGCTTGAGGTGCTAGGTTGTTGATAAAAGTCAGTGAGAATCATATGTTGCATTGTTGATAAACCAGTAGTATTTGAGATACACGAGGTCAGAAGTTCTCGTGGTAGTTCCAAATTAGAAATTAAGTTGTCCCAACTATAGTGTCATTGCTATGCATGAGCACCCTTGATAGAGTTGGGAGAGAGAACCAGGGGTGTGCAGGCCGGGGTTGTGCGGCTATAGTGTCTTGCTTTGCATGAGCATTCTCACCATGGATGTACACCATGGATGTGAATGTACAGCGAGAACTTGTCACTTGGACGCTGATGCGACATTCTAACGAGGTTGTGTGAGAGATTAGCAATGGCCACGTCAGAGATAAAGTTTAGTTGCATGAGTTGGAGGTAGAGGATGATATAGTGAATTGAGGATGATTGTTGATTTTGAATGATGCGTGTCCGTGACTATTATTGTATTATATGCTATGAATCTTTTCCACTTATGATGATAGAACTGTTTCTTATCTCCCTTATTTCCGTATTTTTGTGTTTGTCTACTTTGTTACGTTAGAAGACCAGATGGGCGAATATGTTCTTTGGGGAGATGGATGGAGCCTTGTACGAGACGGAGGTTGTTGAGGAGTTGAATGACATTGAGGTATGAAGATTTATTGGGAGAACAACCTACTGATCCTAATAATATAGTGTAGTAAGTTTAGGGCAGTGAGTCATATAAAGTTTCTTGTTTTCGGTTAGTTATAAGCATGTTTGTATAAATCAGTTTAGGTGTGGGATCTCATTGAGAGGATACCTAAACCTGTTGTGTAAAATAAAGGATAATTATGTGTGTGTTTATGTAATATAGTTTTGGTGTGTTTTTGTATTTGTAGAAGTTATATGATTATTATTTAAGTTTTAATTCCTACGATTTCCAGCGAGAAGCCGCGATTAAGTAAATAAATATTAAGGTTTTAATGTAATAATCCAATGGGGCACAGGGGTGTCTGGTGCCTCGGCGGCCAAGTAGCTTAGGATTATCTCTACCATTAACAATTTGGCAAGATCAGGAGTGAGCTCTTCAATTTTCTCGTTGAAGTTTTCAACTTCTTGATGGTGATGTTTCACTTGAGATCTTAGTTTCCTTATATTTTTGATCTTATTTCATTGTTCTTTAGCCAACTTCTCACACTCTTGAGATTTACTTTTTATGCTCACTTGGTGAGCTTTACATACTCTCTTTTGAGGGATTTGAAGGCCTTAGATAAGCAGTTGGATTCCTCCAGTAACTCTTCATAGGCATCAAGGAATTCCTCACAGTCAGGATATACCTCATCGTCTGAGTCTGAGTCAGTGTTGGCCATCAAACAGAGTTTGGCTTCTTCCTCTGTTTCTTCATTAGAAGATGTTGACTCCAGATCCTCCCAGTAGCCATCATTCCTTTCTTCTTCTTGAAGAATTTCTTAAAAGGGGCCTTCTTGAGTTGAGGACATTCAGCCTTGTTGTGACCCGAAGCTTTTGCACTCATAGCAGACAATTGGACTTTTGTCTATTGGAGTGGATTCTTTGAATTTCTTGTCCTTGTTGAACCTTCCGAATGGCTTATCCCTCTTGAACTTCTTTCTCGCCAAGAGAAGCCTTATCTTCTGGTCGGGGAGAGACAATTCTTCATCAACTCTCGAGAATCCTCGTGTTAGGCAAGTCGGCATCACCTGGATGACTCGTCTGCCTTTGAGCTTGGGAAGCTTTTGCTAACTTTTGATCAGCCTTTAGAGCAATTGACTTGCCTTCTTTTGGTGCAACTCATCTTCAAGTTCTTGCTGTGAACAGTGAGTGTTCCAAGAAGTTCATCCATAGTCAAGTTGAGATCATGGCAGAGATCTGACAAGGTCTCCTTTTTAGGTAGACTTCTGGAATCTTTCCAACCTTCTCGATTGGTGTAGACTTTACCAAGAAATTTTAAAATGTTGACTATAGCTTGGAATCTTCCTATCATTTGAGCAACAGATTCTCCTTCCTCCATGACAAACCGTTAATACTTTCTGACAAGTATGGCAATCTTTGACTCTTGACTTTGGCTGATCCTTCATGTGTGTGACTAAAGTGTCCCATATTTCTTTTAGCAGAGTCACAAGCACATGCCTTCTCAAACTCCTCAGGACTGAGAGCACAAATGATGTTATATCTAGCGTTCGCTCCCATTTATCTTTTACTGCGGTAGTCCATTGAGCTTTTGGCTTGTCGAGTCATCATCATTCTTGGGAATGAATGGACCACACTGTAATGACATCCGAAGATCGAGTTTGTAGATAGGATGAACCATTGAAATCTATCTTTCCAATAGTTGTAGTTTTCTCCATTGAAGTAAGGAGGTCCGGTTGAGGAAGCTCCTTGGTCGGTGACTTCCACTTGAACTAGCTCCAGAATCATCTCTATTCTTCGGTCCTTTACTACTACGCTGTTAGATGCTCAACCTTAGGTGAGCTCTACCAATCGAAATAGACAACTATAAACACGAAGAAGGGGTTGAATTGTGTTTATCAGAATTAAACCGAGAGTTGAAAACTCTTTACATACAAGCTTGGTTCCGGACGAGTGGAAAGATCACGGGACATACGGTGACTTGTCGGTGAAATTTTAATAGTGACTTAGGCAAACACACCACTTGATAACCGGATAAGAAAACTAAAGCAACCAAAGACTTTATAAGGAAAGGAGGGCCACGAGTTATTTATCCTGGTTCACTCTTCAAAGCAAGAAGCTAAGTCCGAGCTTTAGCAGCACCAAGTTTTATCCACTATAACTAATCATGTTCGCAGACTCTAAGTATTGTTTGCACACCTAGCCTCTTCAGGCTCTAAGACAAGGATTCTTTGCACACCTAGCCTCTTGAGGCTCCAAGACAAGTATTCTTTGCACACCTAGCCTCTTGGGCTCACTCAGGTTTGTTTGAGAAATTTGGTTTGTAATAAATACAACTTCAGACAGACAGATCTTTCACTAACACTCCGAGTGGTTTAAATGTAAAGCTTAGGAAAGTTTGCGTAATAACTTCAAATGATTGAAGAACACAGAATGAAAGAATGAAGATATTAATGCGCAGAGTAATGGCTCTTTAATGCTATATATATTATCTATGTCTTCATCTTCAATGACTTCTATATTTATAGTCTTCAAGCATTTAATATCCGTTAGAGACATTCCCTCGAGATGTTGGCTTCAGCAGAACTTCATTAAATGTGATAGAGTCGTTATTAGGGCGGCCATTAATGCAATAGGAACGTTGGTTGTACTCTAACTTGAAGGATCATGGCTTATGCATCGTGGAAACAGCCATATCAGAGTTGTGCAGAGAGCTTTTTGTACTTTGCTAAGTACAATTTCCTTTACGTACAAGGACCAGAGGTACTAGGGAATAAAGCACGTTGGAAGCATTCTTTAACTGCTCTTTGGTTCTGATATCCAAGGTTGCTTGAGAGAGTAACTTCTGACTTTTCTTGATAAGCGTGAGACTAAGTAGGAGAGAAGGCTTCAAGTTTCTTTTACGATAGGCCAGCTCCACAAAGCTTATTAGGTCAGTGGTTCTTGAATGAGTAACCTCGGACAAGTGTAGGAACTCGTGGGGAGACGGGTTGAAGGCGTAACTTGAAAGAAGTCAATAATCCTAGTCGTGACAGTTGACTTTCGCTTATCCAGGCGGGTAGACACTTATACGGAGCGGACATATGATTCTTACTTGTTTTATTGCACACTAGATAGACAGGTTATCAACCAATATGAAGGTTAATTAAATCATTAACCAATGTTTAGTTCTCATCAAAACTTAGGGTAATGCACGTCGGACATTTTGAGACTTAACACTTATCCCATGTCGTCATCCTGGGAACTATCTTTGGCGTGTGGCGGATACCACATCTTTGTGAAGGGCAGTGCGTTGGGAGATCAGATAAGAACCAAGCATAGTGAAGTAAGGTCCTCCTCCGAGACGGACATAGATGCTGATCGGGCGACATAAAACATGAAGAAGCGAGAGTGATCGACCTACCACCCATGGTGCGTCATCATATACGGTCTCAATATCCCCGGTCTAAATCCTCGACGAAACCATCTGGGTAATGCATCGAAGATGCTCTAGTCAGATCACGATTGGCGTACAATGCCTTGCTCATCGATGAACCGATACATACATAGAAAAATAAAGAAAAGAAGAAGGGATATAAGAATCTCGGCACTACCATAAAATATGGATAGGGAAAACATAGCAAAGCATCTTTATCACAAGTCAACACAAATAGCAAACATCTATCAAGTCATACTATCACAATCATCGTCGATTATCCATCTAGGATCAATCCTCTGGGAGTCACACTCTATGCATGTCAGCAGATCTCCCACATTAGGGATATTGATCCCCAGGACATTCATTTTTTCTCTCGGGCCTGTCCGTAGCCCAAAGAATGTCGGTTGGTTTGTCCTGTAACGATTCGGCTAGGTCGTGACCAATACGGGTGCTTCCCCTATGAGCTCCAACTCCAATAGGGGTATCTTGGTGTCCTCGGGAGGTCCACCATAGATTTGGAACACCACAGGCCCAGGCGTTGAGATGGTCGAGTATCGCGAAGACCCACGACCACAATGGGTTCAAACCATTGGCCACTATCGGTAAATCGGAACCGGCTACATCCTCAAGGTTCCCTAAACCATTCGGGTTGCATTTAGTACCCGGCCGGGTACACCAACCTCACATGATTCGATCACGGGTCGCCACTTTGGCAAATATGCAATGCAACACACACCTAAGTTGACACCGGTATCATTACTTACTTACACGCATTACGATGCACTCGGCATACACAACCTCAACTCGATACCCATATCCTTGGTTCTCATTATCATATTCACAACCATAGTACCCTCAAGGTGTCAACTAGGGTTTCCAGGAGACAAAGGAAAATCGAGACAACCTCAGCGGCATCAACACCAACATCATAATATCATCATCTCGGCATCACATTAGTAACTTCGCGTCATCAATATCAACATAGCATAAGACATATCATGCATGTATAGTAACCAACACACGTCAGCCAGCATCATAACCATAAACAAGATAAGCGGTAAAACAAACAACCTTAACATATGCACGTAAAGCGATAAAATAAACCTAACATCGATATGTGTTAAGTAATTAAATCACATGTACGAGTTTTAAAATCATTTTCACTAGGGATTTAATCATTGCAGGCTATTCGACAACTAGTAGGGCTGGGGCACCCTACGTACAACATAATACACTATACTATGCTTGCCTCCCGCGGTGTGTGGATATTTTCTCCCCACCTTACAGTCCTAACGTGATGCCTCGAGCTTGGCCCCCTCACCAACACGAGTTGCTGCCTGCTAGAAAGCGAGATCTCCAGGTGCTCAAATTTGCCCTAAACATATGGGCAGAGTCCCGACAATGTCATAAACCCTAATCTTGCAACAGTTTCACAGACAAAGCCATAATCGAAACAAGATTTACAAAAGAAGGTAAATTACAATGTCGACATGTCAACGAGTTAGGGATTCGAGCATTACCTCCACTGTTTGATGAATCGAAGGTATGTATATGACGTGCTCGTTGCCCTGAACGCGTATTCAAAGTCGGAATCGAAAACGGATGGACGAATCTCCCAGAATCACAACTTTCTCACTCTAGAAAGTTCTCCCTTATCTCACAATTCTGGTCGAGTGAAAATGTGAGGGATGAGCCATGCAAAGTGAGAGGAAGGAAGAAAGTGGGGGTAGAAGCCTTTGGGCACTCGAGCCCCCCACCACCCCAATGCTTGGCGCTGCAGCGCCAGGCTTTGGTCCCGCCACGCGAGCACGCGCATGTTGCTCGAGCCACGTGTCCTGCGGTTGACACGTGGTGCCGCGTGTCTTGCGGTTGACACGTGGTGCCGCGTGTCGAGCCATAGAACCCTCGAGCATTGGACATGCAACGTTTGAGCGTTTTGGTGATGTCGGTTTCAGTTTGGCGTTCGATGCACTGCGAGTCTGTTTTAAGTCCGATTGACTTCAAACTTGGTACACAGACACTTAATAAACATGATTAAGTCATCACGCACGCTTAATTCTTGTCTGATTCCTTAATTGAGAAAACGGGGTGTTACAGCCTCCATCAAAATAGATTCCAGTGGACGTTAATGAATATAACAGACCAGACAAAAGGACCAATTTGTATAACTTTTGTGAGAAAAATGACCAAAATTAATCTTTTAAGAGATAAATGAGCAAAATGAATTTTGACCAAAAGATAAAGGATCAAAAAGTATTTTAGCCTATAATTTATAACTCATGCATATAAACATTGTGATGAGTTCTAAATTATTGTGTTATTTGTGTAATGTGGTTATGTTAGATAATTTGATATAAATATTACCTTCAACTATATTAATATTATTTTTAAATAAAGTAGGTACAATGGTTGATTCTCCAATTATGTGCTGGCTGAAAACATCATTTTTGTGAACTATTTTTAGAACTGTGTTTTTATTCATTGGGATTATCAATGTCATTAGTAAAGTCGTTTTCAAAGACTAAGGAAGAGCATATTGAGAACGTTGAGACTTGAGGAGTTGCCTTCTTTAGTGGATGTTTTATTTTTCTTATTTGGTTAGTTGTTTGAAAATAAGTAGACCGTTATGGCTACAATTGTGATTCTTTTATTTTGGGTTTTGTTGGACCAAAAAGCATATAAAAAGCTCTGTATTGGGTCCTTGAAAATAATTTTTTAAACTTATGGGAATAAATGCAAAAATTATTTTATAGATATATTAACATAAAATGCAAAAAAATATTTTATATTGTTAATAAAATGAGAATTTGAAATTTATGTTAATATTACTTAATATAATATATTATATTAAAAGATTAAAAAATATTATTTAATTACTAACGGTTCAACCACGATTTAATAGCGATTGAACCATTGAAATGTGTAGGGATTGATTTCCAAAATTGCACATATGGAGACTGATCAAAAATCAACATCATGTATAAGAATTAAAACCTTAGTTTTGCCTATAATTTTTTATATTGGAGTAAATTAGCATTCTGTAGCCTATATATAGTTCACAAAATTTGTATTAAATTATGATAATAACAATGATACATGGTAATAACAATAACAATATATCACCAATTTTTTAAGTATAAAAAAAAAAATTTTGAGCTTTGTCTCCTCTCAAAACCTATTACCTATATAACTCGTTTCAAATATAAGAAATAAATACAACACACTCTCAAGCTACTGCACATAAGGTGCCATGTTTAATAATTGAAGAATATCAATTGAATTTTAATTTGACTTCTATTTATTGCAAAAGGCTTCTCAAAGCATGAAATGAAATAACAAAGTCCCAAAAAATTGATTTAAAACATCACACCAAACTAGGCTCAAAATAATTACGAGGGCAACATTATAAATTTGGAAGAAATAAATATATTATATCTAAAAAAGATTACAGAATTCTTGTAAAAAAAAAAAAAAGATTACAGAACTATGATAACTTAAAAATGAATTGGTTATAATAATAATTTAAAAGTACTAAAATAGATTTTGTTTTTACAGGAACCTATTATATCAGAAATTCCAATTCCATTATTACATTTTTACTCTCTGATGTCACAAATCTAGGAGTAAGACCCTTCCAATTTGATTGAACTGTCGTTTTAGGAGCATTATCACAAAATCTAGGTTCACATCATTAAAACTAGCTTGAGGTAATATTTTTGAAAGACACTAATGAAAAGGAGACTGAAATCGCTTGAACAAAACTTGCTGCTGTTGTGGGTAAATGGTTAGAGCATATTTAACCAACTAATTCAGATAAATTGATTTAAAAGAAACATTAAGATATACGAAATCATGAAGATAAAAATTTCTACACTTCAGGATTGAATAATTCACAACTGAGGAACCTCGATCATAAGGGTTTATGAATTGAGGAATATAAATAGAAGCAGAAGAGGAATAAAACAGAAGATGGCATAAATTTCAGATGCAGAGGATTTGGGGATATTGCAAAATTCAAAATTTAAAGGAAGAGGTATAATTTTCTCAATGACATCAGGTCACACTCGCAGCAAAAATGATTTTTTTTTTAAATTTATTTTCTGACACTCGTATGCCATTACTGTTTGCTAAGTAATCATGAGGACTAGGATACTAGAAATGAACTCCTATCAAAATATTCAGAACTGTAAAGTTGGAAAGCTTTGGGAAAACTGTATCAAATTTGGGTCCAAATCTATGTATATTTATCAAGTCAAGTAGGCTAGTAGTACAATGTAGTACAAAGACCATAAACAGTCTCTCCACATTAATCACGTGCATAGAACACTTAATTCTCAACAAGAACCTTGTTAATGGAACAAACAATAACCACGTGAACTTCTCTTTTGTGTATTACAACATAAGATTGTCCCTCCTTCCTTCTACCTTATAGAAAAATATTGCTAGATGCAGCAAACAAGTAATGGAATCCTATATTATGACTATGGCATGCCAAACGGAAAACAATTGAAACCTCTATTTCAGTTCAAGCTTAAAGATTTTTCATTCTCTTTATAGGTCTTAAAAAGGCATTGTTCTTTACTCTGGTGAAGGCTCCATTTTCATGTCAGTTGACTCACAATATATTAGATACACTGCTGTCTTCTTGACAATCAATCCATGTCCAAAAGCTACAAAAATTTCCACTTTGTCACCAGGTCCTAGATTTGATAGTATGCCCTCCCACTCTTCATCACCAAAGGACTTTACTGTGTCTTGCTTGTAGAGATGGATTGTGCACTTACTAAAATTAACAATCAAGACACTAATAAGACATTCTGCTGCCATGTTTTCTAGCATAGATGAATAAACAACACACAAAGTCATTCCCTTCATGCGGCAATCACTATCATCAGGAACATTGAAAAGCACTGAATGTCCGTCCCCTGTATGGGTTAACCAATAAGGATAATTGTCAAGCGGGAGAGAAAAATCACCAGACTCACTTGGCGATCAATCCTGTACCACCACGAACAAATGCTTAGATTATGCTCTTAAAATGAACAATGTGTCATTATATTGTCATTCCAAATTCTAAAAGGTGAATTTTCGACATGGTAACAGCATAAAGAAAAATACGGAGAAGGTAGCTAATAGAAACATATTCATCCATCGTAGCGATCAACGCAAAGCAAGGACTCTTTTTCGTTAGGATAGCGAGTTTCAGAACTGTTATGTCTTACATGTCTTTCAAGTTTAAACTTCTATATGTATTACATCTTCAATAATTGTTCTAACAAGATTGACACTTATATACTACTAGGCACATGCTCTTCAATATTTGACCATTACACATCCCGATGACTCTTGTGTCTGTATAGCATCTACTAGTTCAAGAGCCATCTGTTAGCAATAGGCCTCCGATTAAGACGACCTATGTTAGGAGGAAACCCATTAATACAAATGGGTCTTAGTAACTGCTATTATAACTATTATTGCTAGAATATTGTAACTGCTCATTAGTGTGTAAATCTTTGTGTATTTGTAACTGTTATTTGTAATAGTTTAAGTGAGGATTGCCCCGAGCCTTATAAGCATTACTTGGGCCATATCTCTAGTCGATATAGGACTCTCAACACACCCCTCACGCTTACATCTCGAAGTGTGGGTGATGCGGGTGGAATAACAGGGATCTCAACACCCCCCCTCATGCCCAGGACAGAACATCTGGAGTGTGGATAATTGCGGGTGGAATAACAGAGATCTTGGCCCAATAACAGATCTAGGATAGGCTTTGATACAATCTTAAAATTTGGATTTTAGGCCTAATTCGTCCCACAAAACCGGCTTTTAAGGTGAAGATTGCCCAAGCCTTATAAGCATTACTTAGGCCATATCTCTAGTCGATGTGGGGCTCTCAACACACCCCGTCACACTAAGGATCGAACATCTGAAGTGCGGATTGATGCGGGTGGAATAACAGGGTTCTCAACACAGGCTCTGAGGTTTTCTAGGTCTCACAGGTTATTGCAGAAGATTTGGTAAGGATTATGGAAAATTGAAAAACTATTGACACAATTACTAAAGAAAGACAGTTTTACATGGCAGCAAGAAGCTCGGGATGCTTTTGAATCATTGAAGAAGGCTGTGGTAGACTTACCTATTCTAACAGTTCCAGATTTTTCCAAGCCATTTGTTATACAGACCGATGCTTCCAATAAAGGGGTTAGGTGCAGTTTTGTTGCAAGAAGGTCATCCAGTTGCTTTCCTCAGCCAAGCACTCTGTGAAAGAGCCCAAAAGAAATCAATTTATGAAAGGGAGCTCATGGTCATTGTCATGGCTATGCAAAAATGGAGACACTATTTGATGGGAAGACATTTCATTATTCATACAAATCAGAGAAGTTTGATATTTTTGACTGACCAACGTATATTGGGAGAAGAGCAATTCAAATGGACTTCCAAATTGATGGGAATGGATTTTGAAATCAAGTACAAACCAGGGAGTGACAATAAAGCTGCTAATGCCTTATCAAGGAGAACAACTTATGCAGCTATTTCAACAGTTCAATTCTATGAATTAGATGACTAGGAAGAGGAAGCACAATCAGATAGTAAACTACGGACTATTATCCAAGATCTGGTTAAGGAATCCACTACTCATCCAGGGTTCTCTTTCCAAAACAGGAAATTGTTGTACAAAGGAAAATTGGTTTTGCCAAAGAATTCTCAGAAAATTCCTCTCTTATTTAAGGAATTTCACAGCTCTGCAGCTGGGGTTGCGGGCCATTCTGGTTTTTCCATGACATACAAGAGGATACCAGCCTTAGTGTATTGGGAAGGAATGAGGAAGGATATTCAGCAATTGGTGGCTACTTGTGAAGTTTGTCAACAGAACAAATATCAAACTCTTTCACCAGCAGGTCTCCTCCAGCCACACCCAATTCCAACTCAGGTTTGGGATGATATATCAATGGATTTTGTGGAAGGGCTCCCAAAAACACAAGGTAAAAGACACAATAATGGTGGTAGTGGATAGGCTTACTAAGTATGCTAATGCCAATTTTATTCCCCTCAGTCACCCTTTGACTGCCAGAGATGATGCAGAAGTTTTCCTTAAATAAGTGGTTAAATTGCATGGGTTTCCATCTACTATTGTGTCGGATAGGGATAAGATATTTCTCAGCCACTTTTGGACTGAGTTATTTCGTTTTGCAGGGGACTAAACTTAAGTT
Organism: Sophora flavescens; assembly: GCA_030762895.1. Classification (NCBI taxonomy): domain Eukaryota; kingdom Viridiplantae; phylum Streptophyta; class Magnoliopsida; order Fabales; family Fabaceae; genus Sophora; species Sophora flavescens. The sequence goes on from CM061068.1 coordinate 131,781,674, forward strand.
CAGCTCCGCATATCATCCCCAGTATAATGGTCAAACAGAGGTTGTCAACAAATGCTTAGAAACCTACTCAAGGGGCTTGACTGGCTCTAAACCGAAACAGTGGATCAAGTGATTAAGTTGGGCAGAATTTTGGTTCAACACGAATTATAATAGCTCCACTAAAAGCAAGTAGAGAGTAATTCTAATTTATAGAAGTTGAGGTATCTTCAATTTCTAGCTTAATGATAACAATATATCATTATTTTATCACTTATGCATTTATATAACTTTTAAAAAAATATTTATAATATATGATATTGCCCCCACTAATCAAAATTCCTGGGTCCGTCCTTGCAACTCCTTAAGGGTACTACCATTTCATCCACTTTGGAAGAAGTCAATTAGATGACCATAGAAAGGATCACAATCCTAAATGATTTAAAGTCTAATCTAGTCAAGGCTCAAAATCAAATGAAGACCAATGCTGATAAGAAACGAAGGGAGGTCAGCTATGTAGTTGGTGACCGGGTATATCTCAAACTTCAACCATACAGGTTGAAATCTTTAGCTAAAAAGAGGAATAAAAAATTGGGCCTGCGGTTTTATGGTCCATACCAGATAGTGAAATCTATTGGGCAGGTGGCTTTTTCAATTAGACTTACCTATGGAGAGTCGGCTTCACCCAACCCAATCTTACACGTTTCACTTTTGAAGAAAGTTGTATCCTCTGCTGTGTCTCCTCAACCTTTGCCTCGTATGCTGACAGATGATTTGGAATTACAAGTTGAACCAGCAGCAGTAATTGCAGTCCGCTATAGCTCATCTGGAATGGCTGAAGTGCTGATTCAATGGGAAGATCATCCAGATTTTGAAGCCACATGGGAGTTAGCAGATGTCATCCAATAGCAATTTCTAGACTTTCACTTTGAGGATAAGGTGAAACTGTTGGGGGGAGTGTTGTTAGCAACAAGCCTTCGATTAAGACGACCTACGTTTGGAGGAAACCCATAACTGCTATTATAACCTCTATTGCTAGAATATTGTAACTGCTCATTAGTGTGTAACTGCTGTGTAAATGCTATGTATTTGTAACTGTTATTAAATAGAGAGTAGGAGGGAATAGATAGACATTTGGTTAGTATGTTGAGGTTTGGGCCAAGGAGAGACTAGGCTCTAGAATCCAAGTGTTCAGATTTCTCTTTGTATTTCTGTTCTTATATGTACTCAATCTCTATTGGAAACTACTTCCCAGAGAATCTATCAATAAAATATCAGTACTATTCAGTAAATCAATATCATTTCTAACAAGTTCTATCACCATCCCACAACTCTCATTTTCAGGCTGTCAAGCATATTCCACTATCTTACTTACAGTGTTAGTTATGACCATATGATCTTCATATTTATCCTAATGGCTCTCCTCTTTTATTTTCCTTCTGTAATGCTAATAGGGCTTGTTGTCTTGGCACACACCAATAGCTTCTATAATTTTTTATATAGGTCTTCCTATTTCTTGATCATCTCATGAGCAAAATATTATCTCTCACTCTAGCACTGTAGCCGAATACACAAATACCATGCTATTACTAGTACAGTTTCTTAGTTCACTTGAATTCAACATATGATGTGTGATCCCCTTTTTGGCGATAACATTTGCATTACTTATTTGGCTACTAATCCCATTTATCAAGCTCAAATTAAGCACTTGGAAATTCATTTTTACTTAGCTCTTGATAAGTCAGCTTCATGTTCACTATGTTCCCATTGATCATCATGCAGTGCAAATATTTTCACCATGTGAATGCAATTTAAAGTTCTCTTGATCAATGGTGAAGATAAGGATAAAATTGATAGAGAGAGAAGGTACCTGTGATATGCTACTACTAAGAATATTTAAGACTTGGTTGTAACTTCCCATTCCAATTAAAAGAAACCTCAAGGAATGCTCTGAGATTTGTGATGCACATGTTGTTTCCAAATCATTAAAATTTACATCATATATGTCATCCAGAATTCTTCTTAAATCTTGAGTTAGCTGCAACTCTGAGTGGCATTGCACCCAAACACCTCGAATATTTGAAAGGTCGTGAAGCACTGTTGATAGATCACCCAAATTATTATTCTGGACATTAATGGACACTAGTGATGATATGTCCCCAAATGGGTGAGTATGGGATAGAGGGTTTCTTGTTGGTGACACGTAAGACCAAATGATATAAGGAAAAATATCACGTGATAATCCTTCATATCCACATAAGGATATATATATCCAATGCTTTTTGATCTTAATATTGAAAAGGGCACTTGTTTTACAGCAGTATTTTGTGCAATTAGAGTTGTCAAGGATTCCATCTGCTCAAAATCTTCTTCCAACTTGTCTATGTTTGAACAACCAGAAAGGATGAGAGTTTTCAAAGATTTCAACTTATAGATTGTCCTTGGTAGATTGCTGAGGCTTCTACAGTCCTTCAAATTTATCAGAAGAAGATTACTGAGATCTCCAACGGACTCGTGTACCTTGGATAAACTAGGACAATCCTTGAGAATGAGCTTTTCAAGGTTGGGTAGGTTTGAAAAGTCAGGCGTGTTGGCCAAGTACCTGGAATGACTGAGATTCAGGAATTTGAGCATCTTTAGCGGCTGCAAGAATATAAAATTTTCAAGAAAAATTAGAGATGAAATGGTAGCAACAATTAATGTTGTCATTACACTTTGAGTACAAAAATAAAATGTCATGTAATATATACCTGGGGATTCTTCTTCCAGACTCGTTCAAGATAACTATGCTTTAAGTCAATGGCGACTACATTTCCCTGATAAAAGTTGTCAGGTATGCATTTTAAAGGAAATCATGCTAATTGACCCATCTCGAGTGTCCGGAGAGATACCCATAATCACCAAAGTGAGATGTACATGATCAAGTTGCAATAGTCTCGCTTTCTTCATTTCCTTAAAAGGATTGGTACTGAAGTAAACTCCTCTCGGTTCCTTTCAACTTCAAAGCCAATCCCTTAACATTTTGGTTCCATGCGAAGCAATGAATTAAGAAAAATTAAAAAGAAAGGGGAAACACTTGTTTGTTCACTAGAAAGCAATACAAAAGGCTGAAGTGCAGTCACACTTGCACATAACAATGGAAACACTCCTAACTTTCAGCCAATAGTTAGGAATAACAAAAATATTCAGACACAGAAAAAAATAGTTTTATGGTCTTCATAGGATCGGAGAGGATGATCAAAAGATGTTAAACAACATATAGAGAAAGTTCTTACAATATTTTCTCTCAATACTTCAAGTGCATCCTCATGAAACCATAATCGACTACGCTTCTCAGGCTTCTCAGGTGAACTTTCATGAACAATTTCTCTTCCCATGTCTCGTAGCAAATCATGCATTCCAAGCTTGTTATTTTTTACAATTTTTACGAGGCTCCGCTCTATCAGGACTGTTATTCCAATTTCAGCATGAAGTCCTGACCATTTAATATCTCTGTAACATAGGCTCTGTCTTCACCGATGAAGAAACAACATATGTCAAGAAATATATCTTTCTCTGTGGGTTCCTCTAAACCATCAAAGCTTATTTTCAGTATCTCTTGTACTTTCTTATGGGGAATTCTTTCTAGTTTTGATAATACACTTGTCCACTGTTGTTTTGTCCTCTTGTACAAATAAGACCCAAGGACTTCAATAGCAAGTGGTAGTCCTCCACAGTAAGTGACTACATTTCTTGAGAGCTCAATGAAGTCTTCTCTTGGACTCCCTTCCATGAAAGCGTGCCAACTGAAAAGCTCAAGGGACTCATTTTCATCCATTTCCTTCATTCTATAGACATAGTCAACTTGGAGGACATCGAGTAAACGTACATCTCTAGTTGTAACGATCATTACACTTTTTGGACCAATCAACCCATGTTTTCCACATAGTGCATTTAGTTGCTCAAACTTACTGACATCATCAAGTACAACAAGTGCCCTTTTTCCGCGAAATCTTTCCTTGATCATAGTTTTCCCCCACTCAATGCTATGTACCTTAATGTTTCTTCTTTTAAGGACATCCGAGAGAAGTTGTTCCTGCAAATCAATTTGGCCCCTATCTTTCCCCCAAACTTCTCTAATATTCTCAATGAAACTTCTAACTTCAAAATTTCTTCGAAGTTCGTTGTAGATGGCTTTGGCTATGGTTGTTTTACCAACTCCTCCCATGCCCCAAATTCCTACTATACGAGCTCTTCTTGATGGTCTTTTCAAAAATTGTACCACTTCTTGTACACGGGGTTCAATTCCAACCGCAAAATCGGGAATAGGTAAGTATGTTCGATCTAGTTTTATCAAAACTTCATCAACAAGTTCCTTTATTACTTCGCTTTCAGACCTGTGATAATAGAAATTACAAAACAGACAAAATTAGCATCGATTATGAAAGATGATAAGCTTAAAATATACCTAGGATCAGTGACATTTGACTAAACTTTCAATTAAGGTAAGTATCAAATCTTAAGTCACACAATGTTCAAATACTATAATTTTTTCTTACCTTTCCCAGAATACTTGTACTAAACCTTCTAGTACAATATAAAAAGATTTTTTAAAACCATAAATTTAAGGAGCATGTAAATATTATCACTCTCTTTTTTTTTCTGAGTATATCATGCGAATATTTAAACTCAAAATGGGAAACTCAAATGGGAAAGGAATGACTTTGTCAAATAAAATAAAAAAAACAAGAAAGCATAGACTTTTACTTGTAATTCCTCACATCCCAACCAGACAAATATGAAGCTTCGGTGAGTGCACTCTCCCAAACCGGCACCACATTCGTCATCGTTAAAAATGTACCCTTTTGATGACGTACAAAGGATGGATCAACATCGTAAAATACGGGTAGGACCACCTGACCAATTTTTTGGTGGCACTCCATGATTTTCACGAGTTCATCAAGACACCATCTAGAATCAGCATAGTTTTTGGAGAAAACGACGATAGATATCTGAGACCCTTCTATTGCTCGGTATATTTCCCGTTTTATCATTTCTCCCCTCTCAAGCTTTTCATCGTCAATGAAAGTGTTGACTCCGGCATTTGAAAGGGAAGAGTGGAGATGAGAAATGAAGTTCCTACGAGTGTCTTCCCCTCTGAAATTTAGGAAAACGTCGTAGATCCATTTCCGATCTGACTTAGAGGATGAAAAGGTATAGGCAGACATGGATCGGATGAAAAATTACATCTGCTAGTGCTTAAATCCGGCTGCTGTTACTGGAACCACTAGAAATGCAAGGTCTCTTGTTAGAAGTCCAAAGGGAAACTGAAGTCAATGGAACTTGGTAATGGCATATCCCAACCAGTTATTTGAAAAAATAAATAAATAAATAAATAGACAATAATTTTCGACAAATACATGATTAACCCGGTTCAAATATATAGTTAATATATAATCCTTCTAGTCTCTATTGTAAGCAAGAAAAGTCACAAACTTTTTTTGTTTAATATATAAGCAAATTTTAATAACTTATTTTTAATTTAATGACGTTATTTCTAAAATATCCTTCATTTAATATAAATTTTGTTTTTCAATGACTCTTTTTATTCCAAATAATACAAGCTTAATAAATAAGATGAAGGATAATTTAAGTAACAAACTTAATTTTTTAAATAAGATTAACAATATTAAACGAGATTAAGTGCCTTTTTGTTTCAAATACTTTACAACGTCAACTATCGTCGAAACTCGTGTTGGGCCAAAGCTCCGAAGTGGAGCTTTGGAAAAATTCAAATCTGATGCCTCGGGACGGTATATATTCGCGTTGCGTTAACAACAACCTTAACCAAACATAGCCTAAGTAGCCACCTTAATATGTGTGTTTTATTTAATTTTTGCTTATAATAGAGACCGGAGGGAGTATATTTGAACACCTTAAAATTGTGGCAAATGACGTTCAAAATCATGGTTAATTATATTTAATATATGGTTAATGAGTTATGACATCTAGTTATGCCCATTAACCATCCACTGAACATAATTAACTACATATTTGAACTGCGTTAACCATTCAAATTGTTCTCGAACATTATTCTACATTTTTGTATTCAAAAATCATTTCTCTATCACAAGTCATGGGTTGGACGAAAGAATCCATGTTTTAAAAATTAAATATATATTTTTAATATTATATATTATATTAAGTAATAAATTTTAAAAAAATCAAATTTTAAATTAACATAAATAATCATATTATATATTTCATAAGATGAAAAATCAATGAAGAATGATAAATAATAAAAACTCATGTACACGTATTTTTAAAACCTATCAATAGACCTTTATAATTTAGGATAAATTATACTTTTGATCCTTTATTGTTTGTCAAGATTCATTTTGATCCTTTATCTTTTAAAAGATTTATTTTTGTCCTTTATCTTTCAAAAGTTACACAAAATTGTCCTTTCGTCGGGTATTAACATGTTAGCCGGAGATCCGTCAGAATCTGGGCAATACTTCTGAGACACCCTGATGTCACATTAAAGAAAACCTAATTAACTAAGCCTTAATTCGTAATTAACGTTATTGTGATTATTACAAACCAAAATATATAATTATTTGTAAACGGAAAATTAAAAAACGGTTACAACATAAAACATGCGCAACGGTAAGCACACCACGCATATATACATGGTATTTACATACTGTCAGCTGAGTGCAAGTTGTCCCAATAGAATGACCATATCCTATAGAAACTATACTAACACTGAAACTGAAAATACATACACAAATTGATACTGAAACCGGGAAAGTCTTAAAACTACCCAGCCTGTCTATCAAAATAAAGCAAAATACAAAATAAGCTCACAGAGGCTCACAACCTATCTGGCGCATTCGACAAAACCATATCACAGACGATATGGGCACCTGGAACTACCCTATCCATAGGTGCATCAGTAGACTCTGTCGCACCATGTCCTTGGATCCCAAACTGACTCATCGTTGTTAATCACGACGCGTTAGCAACGATAGTGATACATCGTCTGAACACTGCGCTGCTTCCAACCCCGCTGCACCATGCCAACACGACTCCTCGGCTCTGAGCGATCCACCATGTTCCATATATCATCAAGGAGCTCCCTCTAACGAGGTGGAAACCACATCTTTGAAAAGGGTAACCTCTGGGAAATCCGTCACGGGTCGTCCAAGTGAAAGTGAGGATCATCTCCCATCCATATATAGAAGCTCACCAGGACAACGTACGTCATGAAGAATCGTGAATGGTCAACTTGCCATCCACGATCGTCATGGTAGACAATCTCAACGTCGCCTAGTATCGGGATCCTGGGAGGGATCCTGAAATGGCACAAAACAACACTAGAAGGGGGGTTGAATAGTGTTTTTTAAATCAGAGTTTAGGAAGTACAAAACAAAATCAGTGAATGAAAGTGGCTCTTAGGACAGATGCCTTTTTACAACACACTGATTTGCAACTATATAACACACCCGAATTAGTTACTTAAAACAGTTAGACAAACTGAATAATAAAGTAAAGGATAGGGAGAGAGTATACTCGGTGATTTATCCTGGTTCACCCACAAACTTGGGCTACATCCAGTCCTTGGCTTAACCAAGTTTTAACACTATAACGGATCAAGGTTACTGAGGCAGTATTATTTGCACACCTAGCCTCTCCAGGCTCAACCACAAGTATTGTTTGCACACCTAGCCTCTTCACGCTCAACAAGTATTCTTGAAACAAACCTATTCAGGCTCAGAGAGTTTTGAAGCACAGCTTCAAAGTTACAGAGCAATTCAACCAATCTTTAAACACTATAGAGAATGGATATAAACTTGGAGCTTGGTGAGTTGCAGATGAGTTCTTCTTCAAATTATATTCAGAGTGTGAAGAAGATGAGTGAGTGATGAGAGCTTTCAGCTATCGAATGAGTTCTTCTTCGAATATTAGCTTTTCAGTTGATGAGAGATTTCTCTGGAAGCTTATCATTGTATCACTTGCATATATTGTCTCTGCTTTGTTGGTCTTCTACCTCTTCTATTTATACTTGATCACAAAGATCCGTTGAGATGCATTTGAAGGTCTTCAGCTTTATTCTTTGAGAAATAGCCGTTCTGACTTGATAATAAATGCTTTGAAGAACGTTGGAGATTCCTTGTTGATATCTGAGTATAGCAGATATGCTTTTCTTGCTTTGGGCAGTGCTCTTTCCTTACTTGTGTAACACTAAGAAAGGCTCGGATAAAATAGCTTTTCTTTTACTATCACAAGGAATGCTTTTTTGTCTTCGTACTTTTGTCTTTTCTCTTTTTCTGATTTCGATTGAAGATAAGAAATGTATTAATAAACTTCTTTCAAGTTTAATTAACTATATTTTAAATCTCTCTTAATATCGAATCAGAGATTAAGTGAATCCTTCATAGAGAGCTTTTCTTCTTGGCGAGTGCTTCAATGTCACAGAAGTGAATTTTGCATCTCACATCTTCTAAGTTTGTGGATGTTTGAATATTTCTTGAATCAAACACGTTAATCTGACAAAAGAGTGATCCTGACTTTGTCGGAGACTTGGATGCATACTGAGAGAGAGATAGACGCTTCATTGAAGTGAGACTTCTTGATCTGTAATCTTGATCCTTCTTCTTCTTTCAACTTATTTCAGAAGATAGTGTTTGTATTCCTTGAATACTTTGATCATTACTCTGACTGATGACTTCATTGCTTCTTTGATCTTCAGCATAGTCAGTCAAGTAAGAATGAAAAGTCTTCCATAAGATTATTGCTTGACACTTTCCGTTCTTTCATTTACTATTGCTTTCAGTGAAGATGACAATCATTGATTGCTTTTGCTTTGATATTGCTGTTAGCTGTTCTTCTTCATAATTTGATAAGTCTGAAAGATGTTAATGTAGGCTTCAGTGAGTCAGACTTCAGACGCATTGTACTTCAGACGCTTGTATGCAACCATTTGATTTTTTCATAATCTTTTGTTGACTTGTTTTGCTAAGATAGAAAGCTTTGGCTACACAATTCAAGTAGATGATTAGCATGTTCATATGGTTCAATGTAAAATCAATTGCTTAATGTTTGAGTTCATCAAAACACACAAGGGCCACAAGAGTGTGAGTCAGATGCATGACGAGTCCGACGCATTATGACTTAACAGATCCTCCCCAGGATCCTCTGCAGATAATGCCTTGGCTGGTAGCCCAAGTCCGCCACTGTCACTGTCCTGCTGGCGCTGCTCATCTACCATACCGATAACATACATAGAAAGAATAGAGGAAGAAGGGCGATAAGCAACAGAACATAGTCAGGAAAATAGGGATTGGGAGTTGGGACACATAGAATAAATAATCATTTATACATACAACAAGTAATAATCAACCATTTTCCTAGTCACACCAACACAGTACATCCTCGAAGTTCACTCTCATTTTAATCCTCCAAGGAGTCTCACTCCTATGCATGTCGGTCGATATCTTTCATCCGAGTCTCAGCCCCGAGACATTTTCCTTACTGAGCCTCACTACTCAGAGAACATTAGTTAGTTTGCCCAGATAACCTTTCCACTCGTCTTGACCCATAAGAATGCATCCCTCTATGTTGGGTCACCTCGGAACGTCCACCTGCTACCGTGATACCCAGGGTAAAGTCAGAAAACCAGGCTATACCGAAGTACACGACACACTAGTAGCTACCTAATGGTCACTGTGAGCCTCCCGAGTCCAGTTCGTACATCCCCAAGGTCTCTTCACAGACCGACCCCTCCGTAATTCGTACTCGCACTCGAGTACAACTAACCTCGTATGACTCCCAGTCATACGGCTCGCGACTTTGGCAAAATGCAATGCAACAAACATCGCCATGGTTAACACCTGAACCTTCCCACACATTCACACTCTCACACGGATGCCCATACATTCTCGATCTTAAAGCCACAATCTCAAGGCACATATACAGACATATATTCATCAGATCATCAACCAATAATCAATTCATATATACAGACATATAATATTCATGTAAACATATTGAACATAGCAAAAATCATATCTCATCATGTATAATCAAGCAACACAGTAACATGAAGTCCAGACAACCTCAATCAGTATAAAATTGCTAACCTATGGTTTCAGGCTTACAGTCGATAAACCTACAACCACTAAACCCGAGAGAATATTAAATATTATTTTATTAGGGTTTACCCATTATCGATTATTTGACAATCGTAGTAGGGTCTAGGGAACCCTATGCTTGCCTCCTAGACGATGTCGGTTACTTTCTGCCCATCCCGGCTATTCTTGTAAGCTACCTCGACATCTCGAAACACGTGTTCCTCTCCCTCTAGCTCGCTGCCACGTACACACTGGGTTTCCTCGGATCTCATTAATTTTCCCTAAAACATGGACAAAGTCCTGACAATGTCATAAACCCTAATCTTTCAACAGAGCTAGAATTGAAGCAAGAATCGGAAAAGAAGGAAATGACAATGTCGACGGGTCGACGCGTTAGGGATTTGGATATTACCTTAGTCGTATGGAAGAATCGATAGGCAATACTTGTAATACTCGTCGCCCTGATCACAACAATGTAGTCGGAATCGCGATTGGACAGATTGATTTTCCTCGGCCTAACTTTCTCTCTCTAAACTCTATATCTTGAGCTCGCTGTGCTGTGTTCGAAAATTATAATTTTTCCTTCACTTTCATCATTTAAAAGGAACAAGGGGGTTTCTTCCAGCTAAGAACACTCGAGTGCTAGGATCCCCACGCTCAAGCTTTACCACGCTCAAAAGTTGGGTCCTCCCACGCTTGAGCGTGGCCTCCTACATCGCCACGTCTTCGCCACGCGTCAAAAATAATTCTAGGTGCCAACTGCACAAGAACGCTCAAGCGCCCAGTACCCAGTGCTTGAGCGTTCCCACGCTGGAACGTTGGGTCTTCAAGCGTTGGGGCGTGGCACGTGCGGTCAGTTTTCGCATTTCGCGCGTTGTGTCTCATTCTGAGCTCGTTTGAAGTCCGATTGACCTTAAATTTGAAACATAAGCTCATCAAAACGTAAGGAATAAGACTAAGCCTTTAAACATGCCTAGTACCTTCCTTAAACATGAATCGAGAAATCGGGGTGTTCCAACTTCATTCCCCCCCTCTCTCTGTCAAATCAAATTACAAACACTAATTCTTCTTAAAACTCACCCGCCTTCATCTTATTTCTTTGAAAATACTAAAACATCAAATCTTAGGAACTCTCCACCACCATCCTCACCTCCAACACCCCTTCCCAAATTATCTCCACATGACTAAAAGTATATGGCGGAATCTGTGTATGTCAAATGAGTTTGTTGTCTTTCATTGCCTACCACATGTTTGTAAAAGGAATTGAATTGAAGTTAGTTGATGATGTCCATGGTTACAAGAGCTGGATGGACATGTTTGTTTTATCCTTATCCCCTTCAGCAAAGCACCCTCTGATCGTTGGATTTTCAGACTCCAGCACCTTCCCCATTTTCACACTCCTTTAGTTAAGCAGGATTAGTGGACCTTTTAAAAGGAAGGAGTATGTGGGATGAGAACTATCTCAGAGAAGGTTGATTGAATAATACCCAAACATGGGGTAGGGAGGAGGCAAAACCTAGGTTTAAGGAGAGAACAAAGATTAGGTCAGATCAAAGTTTTGAAAAGTTTGGAACAACAGGTTTCTGGTGTTCTTTGTAATATTGGAAAACGTATATGCCTCTCAGACACCCCGATGTCCCATTAAAGAACCATCCTAATTAACTATTCCTTAAGCCCTTTATTAATGTTAACACGAATATACATTCGAAAATAACATAAGCTTGCGGAAGCGATAAAATTAAAATCATTTAAACATACGCAACGGAAGAAAAGATAAACAGCGAATACATACACAATATATATATATATATATATATATATATATATATATATATATATATATATATAGTGTCCATCAAGTACCATCAATCCCAACAGAGGGATCGGAAGCTTAACATCTATACAACTGAGTAAAGAGAAAGAAACATAAATTGGTCACATAAACACTGGTCATGGAAATGATAAGAGAACCTAATACAGACAACTTCTACCTGCCCGCCCTCTCTCATAAATACATCCAAAAATCAAAAGAAGACTATACTCACAAAGGCTCTCCCTAGAAGACTCTATCGACTGATCATATCACAGACACTAGTCTCTGGCATCCCTAGTATGAATCCGGGGCTCCCACTCTGACTCGTCACTGTAACTTCCATCCTCCTGATGGCGGTGCAACGTCTGTGTAATCCTCCTCCTGCCCCTGTAGACTCTGCCAACTCCATCCTGGACCACAGACTGCCCCCTTTTATTGAAATAAACAACTATAAACACGAGAAGGGGGTTGAATTGTGTTTATCAGAATTTAAACAAAGTTGAAAACTTTTTGCATACAGAAGCTTGGTTCAGACGAGTGGAAAGATACAGGACAGACAGGTGACCTGTCTGATGAAATCTAAATAGTGACTTAGGCAAACACACCACTTGATAACCGGATAAGAAAACTAAAGCAACTAAAGAGTTTATAAGGAAAGAGAGATTGACACAGTTATTTATCCTGGTTCACTCTTTAAAGCAAAGAGCTACGTCCAGTCCTTGGCAGCACCAAGTTTTATCCACTATAACTGATCAGATTACAGACTCCAAGTATTGTTTGCACACCTAGCCTCTTCAGGCTCCAAGGCAATTATTCTTTGCACACCTAGCCTCTTCAGGCTCGCTCAGGTTTGTTTGAGAAATTTGGTTTGTAATAAATACAACTTCAGACAGATAGATCTTTCACTAACACTCAGAGAGTGGTTTAAATGTAAAGCTTAGGAAAGTCTGTGTAATAACTTCAAATGATTGAAGAATACATAATGAAATAATGAATATATTAATGCGTAGAGTAATGGCTCTTTAATGCTATATGTATTCTCTATGTCTTCATCTTCAATGACTTCTGCATTTATAGTCTTCAAGCATTTAAGATCCGTTCAAGACATTCCCTCGGATGTTGGCTTCAAGCAGAACTTCATTAAATGCGATAGAGTCGTTCTGGCCAGCCACTATTGCAATAGGAACGTTGGTTGTACTCTAACTTGAAGGATCATGGCTTTATGCATCGTGAAACAGTTATGTCAGAGTTGTGCAGAGAGCTTTTTGTACTTTGCTGAGTACAATTTCCTTTTCTTACAAGGACCAGATGTACTAGGGAATAAAGCACATTGGAAGCATTCTTTAACTGGTCTTTGGTTATGATATCCGGGGTTGCTTGAGAGAGTAACTTCTGACTTTTCTTGATAAGCATGAGACTAAGTAGGAGAGAAGGCTTCAAGTCTCTTTCTGATAGGACAGCTCACAAAAGCTTGTTAGGTCATTGGTTCTTCAACGAGTAACCTCGACAAGTGTAGGAACTCGTGGGGAGATAGGTTGAAGACGTAACTTGAAAGAAGTCAATAATCCTAGTCAGTAGACAAGTTGACTTTCGCTTATCCAGACAGGTAGTCACTTATATGAGCAGACAGATGATTCTTACTGTTTTAATCTGCACACTAGATAGACAGGTTAGCAACCAATATGAAGGTTAATTAAATCATTAACCAATTTTTAGTTCTCATCAAAACTTAGGGTAATGTACATCAGACATTTTAGAGACTTAACACTTATTCCATCTGTCATCTGGGAACTCATGCTGACGTGGCGGATACCACATCTCTGTGAAGGGCAATCGTTGGGAGATCCGATAAGAACCGAGCATAGTGAAGTAAGGTCCTCCTCCAAGACGGACATCGATGCTGATCGAGCCGACGTAAAACATGAAGAACTGTGAGTGGTTGACCTGCCACCCACAGTCGTCATGATATACGGTCTCAATATCCCCCAGGGTCTAAATCCTCAACGAAACCATCTGCAGGTAATGCATCTGACGATGCTCTAGTCCGATCGCCGTCGGTGTATGGCTGCTGCTCATCTGACAAACCGATACATACACAGAAAGAGAAAGAAAAGAAGAAGGGATATAAGAATCTCGGCACTACCATAAAACAGGGATAGGGAAAACATAGCAAAGCATGCTATCACACAAAAGTCAACACAAACAACAAACATCTATCGGGTCATACTGTCACAATCAACCTCGATTATCCATCTAGGATCAATCCTCTAGAGAGTCACACTCCTATGCATGTCAGCCGATCTCTCACATTAGGGATATTGATCCCCCGAACATTCTCTTTCTCTCTCGGTCCTATCCGTAGCCCAGAGAATGTCAGTTGGTTTGTCCTGGTAACAGTTCCGCTTGTCGTGACCAATACGGGTGCTTCCCCCTATGAGCTCAACTCCAATAGGGGTATCTTGGTGTCCTCAGAAGGTCCACCATAGACTGGAACACTCTGGGCCCAGATGTCGAGATAGTCGAGTACCAGTGGAGACCACGACACAATGGGTGCAAACCATTGGCCACTGTCGGTCAATCTGAACTCGGCTACATCCTCAAGGTTCCCTAAACCATTCAGCTTGCATTTCGTACCCGCGCTCGGGTACACCAACCTTACATGATTCCCAGTCACACGGCTCGTCACTTTGGCAAATATGCAATGCAACACACACCTAAGTTGACCCTGGTATCATTACTTACTTACACGTATTACGATGCACTCGGCATACACAACCTCAACTCGATACCCATATACTGTTCTCATATCATATTCGCAACCATAGTACCCTCAAGGTGTCAACTAGGGTTTCCCATAGCACAACAGACAATCAAACAACCTCAACGGCATCAACGCCAAGTCGCCAACATCATAATATCATCATCTCCAACATCACATTAATAACTCAACGTCATCAATACCAACATAGCATAAGACATATCATGCATGTATAGCAACCAGCACACGTCAACCAGCATCATAACCATAAACAAGATAAAGCAGACAAACAACCTCAACATATGCACGTAAAACGATAAAATAAACCTAACATCGATATGCATGTCGTAATTAAATCACACGTACAGTTTTAAAATCATTTTCACTAGGGATTTAATCACCGCAGGCTATTCGACAACTAGTAGGGTCTGGGGCACCCTATGCATACAACATAATACACTATACTATGCTTGCCTCGCCGGTGTGTCGGATACTTTCTCCCCACCTTACACAGTCGTAACGTGATGCCTCGAGCCTGGCCCCCTCACCAACACAGCTGCTCCCTCGCTTAGAAATGAGCTCTTCGGTGCTCCAAAATTTGCCCTGAACATATGGGCAGAGTCCCAACAATGTCATAAACCCTGATCTTGCAACAGTTTCACAGACAAAGCCATAATCGAAGCAAGATTTACAAAAGAAGGTAAATGACAATGTCGACATGTCGACGAGTTAGGGATTCGAGCATTACATCCACTGTTTGAAGAATCAAAGGTATGTATATGATGTGCTCGTTGCCCTGAACGCGTATTCGAAGTCGTAATCGAAAACAGATGGACGAATCTCCCAGAATCACAACTTTCTCACTCTAAACATTTCTCCCTTATCTCACGATTCTGGTCGAGTGAAAATGTGAGGGATGAGCCATGCAAAGTGAGAGGAAGAAGAAAGTGGGGGTAGAGCACTGGGCACTCGAGCCCCCACCACCCCAATGCTTGGCGCTGCAGCGCTTGAGCTTTGGTCCTGCCACGCTTGAGCACTGCATGCTGCTCAGGTCACGTGTCCTGCAGTTGACACGTGGTGCCACGTGTCAGAGACCCTAGAACGCTCGAGCGTTGGACATGCAGCGTTTGAGCGTTTTGACTGATGTCGGTTTCCAGATTTCACGCGTTCTGATGCACTGAGTCTGTTTTAAGTCCGGTTGACTTCAGACTTGGTACACAGACACTTAATAAACATGATTAAGTCATCACGCACGCTTAATTCTTGTCCGATTCCTTAATCGAGAAAACGGGGTGTTACAGCCTCCATCAAAATGCCTAGATTCCGGTGGATGTTAATGAATATAACAGACCTGACAAAAGGACCATTTTGTATAACTTTTGTGAGATAAAGGACCAAAGTGAATATTTTAAGAGATAAAGGACCAAAATGAATTTTGAGAAAAAAGATAAATGATCAAAAAGTATTTTAGCCTATAATTTATAACTCATGTAGATAAACATTGTGATGAGTTCTAAATTATCGTGTTATTTGTGTAATGTGGTTATGTTAGATAATTTGATATAAATATTACCTTCAACTATATTAATATTGTTTTTAAAGAAAGTAGGTACAATGGTTGATTCTCCAATTATGTGCTGGCTGAAAACATCATTTTTGTGAACTATTTTTAGAACTGTGTTTTTATTCATTGGGATTATCAATGTCATTAGTAAAGTCGTTTTCAAAGACTAAGGAAGAGCATATTGAGAACGTTGAGACTTGAGGAGTTGCCTTCTTTTGTGGATGTTTTATTTTTTTTATTTGGTTAGTTGTTTGAAAATAAGTAGACCGTTAGGGCTACAATTGTGATTCTTTTATTTTGGGTTTTGTTGGACCAAAAAGCATATAAAAAAGCGCTATGTTGGGTCCTTGAAAATAATTTTTTTACACTTATGGGAATAAATGCAAAAATTATTTTATAGATATATTAACATAAAATGCAAAAAAATATTTTATATTGTTAATAAAATATGAGAATTTAAAATTTATGTTAATATTACTTAATATAATATATTATATTAAAAGATTAAAAAATATTATTTAATTACTAACGGTTCAACCACGATTTAATAGCGATTGAACCATTGAAATGTGTAGGGATTGATTACCAAAATTGCACATATGGAGACCGACCAAAATCAACATCATGTATAAGAATTAAAACGTTAGTTTTGCCTATAATTTTTTATATTGGAGTAAATTAGCATTCTGTAGCCTATATATAGTTCACAAAATTTGTATTAAATTATGATAATAACAATGATAAATGGTAATAACAATAACAATATATCACCAATTTTTTAAGTATAAAAAAAAAATATTGAGCTTTGTCTCCTCTCAAAACCTATTACCTATATAACCCGTTTCAAATATAAGAATTAAATACAACACACTCTCAAGCTACTGCACATAAGGTGCCATGTTTAATAATTGAAGAATACCAATTGAATTTTAATTTGACTTCTATTTATTGCAAAAGGCTTCTCAAAGCATGAAATGAAATAACAAAGTCCCAAAAAATTGATTTAAAACATCACACCAAACTATGCTCAAAATAATTAAGAGAGGGCAACATTATAAATTTGGAAGAAATAAATATATTATATCTCAAAAAGATTACATAATTCTTGTAAAAAAAAAGATTACAGAACTATGATAACTTAAAAATGAATTGGTTATAATAATAATTTAAAAGTAGTAAAATAGATTTTTTTTTTTTTTACAGGAACTTATTATATCATAAATTCCAATTCCATTATTGCATTTTTACTCTCTGATGTCACAAATCTAGGAGTAAGACCCTTCCAATTTGATTGAACTGTCGTTTTAGTAGCATTATCACAAAATCTAGGTTCACATCATTAAAACTAGCTTGAGGTAATATTTTTGAAAGACACTAATGAAAAGGAGACCGAAATCGCTTGAACAAAACTTGCTGCTGTTGTGGGTAAATGGTTAGAGCATATTTAACCAACTAATTCAGATAAATTGATTTAAAAGAAACATTAAGATATACGAAATCATGAAGATAAAAATTTCTACACTTCAGGGTTGAATAATTCACAACTGAAGAACCTCGATCAGAAGGGTTTATGAATTGAGGAATATAAATAGAAGCAGAAGAGGAATAAAACAGAAGATGGCATAAATTTCAGATGCAGAGGATTTGGGGATATTCAAAATTTAAAGGAAGAGGCATAATTTTCTCAATGACATCAGGTCACACTCGCAGCAAAAATGATTTTTTTTTAAATTTATTTTCTGACACTCGTATGCCATTACTGTTTGCTAAGTAATCATGAGGACTAGGATACTAGAAATGAACTCCTATCAAAATATTCAGAACTGTAAAGGTAGAAAGCTTTGGGAAAACTGCATCAAATTTGGGTCCAAATCTATGTATATTTATCAAGTCAAGTAGGCTAGTAGTACAATGTAGTACAAAGACCATAAACAGTCTCTCCACATTAATCACGTGCATAGAACACTTAATTCTCAACAAGAACCTTGTTAATGGAACAAACAATAACCACGTGAACTTCTCTTTTGTGTATTACAACATAAGATTGTCCCTCCTTCCTTCTCCCTTACAGAAAAATATTGCTAGATGCAGCAAACAAGTAATGGAATCCTATATTATGACTATGGCATGCCAAACTGAAAACAATTGAAACCTCTATTTCAGTTCAAGCTTAAAGATTTTTCATTCTCTTTATAGGTCTTAAAAAGGCATTGTTCTTTGACTCTGGTGAAGGCTCCATTTTCATGTCAGTTGACTCACAATATATTAGATACACTGCTGTCTTCTTGACAATCAATCCATGTCCAAAAGCTACAAAAATTTCCACTTTGTCACCAGGTCCCAGATTTGATAGTATGCTCTCCCACTCTTCATCACCAAAGGACTTTACTGTGTCTTGCTTGTAGAGATGGATTGTGCACTTACTAAAATTAACAATCAAGACACTAATAAGACATTCTGTTGCCATGTTTTCTGGCATAGATGAATAAACAACACACAAAGTTATTCCCTTCATGCGGCAATCACTATCATCAGGAACATTGAAAAGTACTGAATGTCCGTCACCTGTATGGGTTAACCAATAAGGATAATTGTCAACTGGGAGAGAAAAATCACCAGACTCACTAGCAGTCAATCCCTGTACCATGAACAAACGCTTAGATTATGCTCTTAAAATGAACAATGTGTCATTATATTGTCATTCCAAATTCTAAAAGGTGAATTTTCAGCATAAAGAAAAATACGGAGAAAGTAGCTAATAGAAACATATTCATCCATCGTAGCGATCAACAGCAGCAAGGACTCTTTTCTATTAGGATAGCAGTTTCAGAACCGTTATGTCTTACACGTCTTCCAAGTTTCAACTTACTTCTATATGTATATCTTCAATAATTGTTCTAACAAGAAAGCTTTTACAATTGGCACTACTTATATACTACTAGGCACGTGCTCTTCAATATTTGACCATTACACATCCCGATGACTCTTATGTCTGTATAGCATCTACTAGTTCAAGAGCCATCTGTTAGCAATAGGCCTCCGATTAAGAAGACCTATGTTAGGAGGAAACCCATTAATACAAATGGGTCTTAGCAACTGCTATTATAACTATTATTGCTAGAATATTGTAACTGCTCATTAGTGTGTAACTGCTGTGTATTTGTAACTGTTATTTGTAATAGTTTAAGTGAGGATTGCCCAGAGCCTTATAAGCATTACTTGGGCCATATCTCTAGTCGATGTAGGACTCTCAACACACCCCCTCACACTTAGGACTAAACATCTGAAGTGTGGACTGATGCGGGTGGAATAACAAGGATCTCAACACACCCCCTCATGCCCAGGACATCTGGAGCATGGATAATTGCAGGTGGAATAACAGAGATCTTGGCCCAATAACAGATCTAGGATAGGCTCTGATACCATCTTAAAATTTGGATTTTAGGCCTAATTCATCCCACAAAACCGGCTTTTAAGGTGAGGATTGCCCAAGCCTTATAAGCATTACTTAGGCCATATGTCTAGTCGATGTAGGGCTCTCAACACACCCCGTCACACTAAGGACTGAACATTTGAAGTACGGACTAATGCGGGTGGAATAACAGGGTTCTCAACACAGGCTCTGAGGTTTTCTAGGTCTCACGGGTTATTGCGGAAGATTTGGTAAGGACTATGGAAAAATTGAAAAACTATTGACACAATTACTAAAGAAAGACAGTTTTACATGGCAGCAAGAAGCTCGGGATGCTTTTGATTCATTGAAGAAGGCCATGGTAGACTTACCTATTATAACAGTTCCAGATTTTTCCAAGCCATTTGTCATACAGACCGATGCTTCCAATAAAGGGGTTAGGTGCAGTTTTGTTGCAAGAAGGTCATCCAGTTGCTTTCCTCAGCCAAGCACTATCTGAAAGAGCCCAAAAGAAATCAATTTATGAAAGGGAGCTCATGGTCATTGTCATGGCTATGCAAAAATGGAGACACTATTTGATGGGAAAACATTTCATTATTCATACAAATCAGAGAAGTTTGATATTTTTTACTGACCAACGTATATTGGGAGAAGAGCAATTCAAATGGACTTCCAAATTGATGGGAATGGATTTTGAAATCAAGTACAAACCAGGGAGTGACAATAAAGCTGCTAATGCCTTATCAAGGAGAACAACTTATGCAGCTATTTCAACAGTTGAATTCTATGAATTAGATGACTAGGAAGAGGAAGCACAATCAGATAGTAAACTACGGACTATTATCCAAGATCTGGTTAAGGACTCCACTACTCATCCAGGGTTCTCTTTCCAAAACAGGAAATTGTTGTACAAAGGAAAATTGGTTTTGCCAAAGAATTCTCAGAAAATTCCTCTCTTATTAAGGAATTTCACAGCTCTGCAGCTGGGGTTGCGGGCCATTCTGGTTTTTCCATGACATACAAGAGGATACCAGCCTTAGTGTATTGGGAAGGAATGAGGAAGGATATTCAGCAATTGGTGGCTACTTGTGAAGTTTGTCAATAGAACAAATATCAAACTCTTTCACCGGCAGGTCTCCTCCAGCCATTCCCAATTCCAACTCAGGTTTGGGCTGATATATCAATGGATTTTGTGGAAGGGCTCCCAAAAACACAAGGTAAAAGACACAATAATGGTGGTAGTGGATAGGCTTACTAAGTATGCTAATCCAAATTTTATTCCCCTCAGTCACCCATTGACTGCCAGAGAAGATGCAGAAGTTTTCCTTAAATAAGTGGTTAAATCGCATGGGTTTCCATCTACTATTGTGTCGATAGGGATAAGATATTTCTCAGCCACTTTTGGACTGCGTTATTTCGTTTTACAGGGACTAAACTTAAGTTCAGCTCCGCATATCATCCACAGTCTGATGGTCAAACAGAGGTTGTCAACAAATGCTTAGAAACCTACTTAAGGTGCTTGACTGGCTCTAAACCGAAACAGTGGATCAAGTGGTTAAGTTGGGCAGAATTTTGGTTCAACACGAATTATAATAGCTCCACTAAAAGCACCCCTTTTAAGGCTCTATATGGAAGAGAGCATCCACAACTCCTCAGGGACGGGCCCATGTATAATGCATTGGGGGACAGCTGCCCCCACCAAATGAATTTTATAATATTAAATCTTTGATAAATATTTTGGTTACCCCATTGAAAAAATTATGGTGCCCCCATTATTCAACAATTTTACTCTAGATAAGACTAAAAATGTTGTCCTTATTACTTTACAACCCTACTTTACATAACACCTTTCATTTTTTAGTACAACTTGGTCATATAAATAGTGAAATATTTTTTATAGTGTTGAAAATAGAAAAATATACAACAAACTCAAAGTTTGAAGACAAGTAGAGAGTAATTATAATTTATAGAAGTTGATGTATCTTCAATTTCTAGCTTAATGATAACAATATATCATTATTTTATCACTTATCCATTTATATAACTTTTAAAAAAATATTTATAATATATGATATTGCCCCCACAAATCAAAATTCCTGGGTCCGTCCCTGCAACTCCTTAAGGGTACTACCATTCCATCCACTGTGGAAGAAGTCAATCAGATGACCATAGAAAGGGACACAATCCTAAATGATTTAAAGTCTACTCTAGTCAAGGCTCAAAATCAAATGAAGACCTATGCTGATAAGAAACGAAGGGAGGTCAGCTATGCGAAGAGACTAGGGTATATCTCAAACTTCAACCATACGAGTTGAAATCTTTAGCTAAAAAGAGGAATAAAAAATTGAGCCTGTGGTTTTATGGTCCATACCAGATAGTGAAATCTATTGGGCAGGTGGCTTTTCAATTAGACTTACCTATGGAGAGTCGGATTCACCCAACCCAATCCTAAACGTTTCACTTTTGAAGAAAGTTGTATCCTCTGCTATGTCTCCTCAACCTTTGCCTCGTATGCTGACAGATGATTTGGAATTACAAGTTGAACCAGCAGCAGTAATTGCAGTCCGCTATAGCTCATCTGGAATGGCTGAAGTGTTGATTCAATGGGAAGATCATCCAGATTTTGAAGCCACATGGGAGTCAGCAGATGTCATTCAATAGCAATTTCTAGACTTTCACTTTGAGGATAAGGTGAAACTGTAGGGGGGAGTGTTGTTAGCAACAAGCCTTCGATTAAGACGACCTACGTTTGGAGGAAACCCATAACTGCTATTATAACTTCTATTGCTAGAATATTGCAACTGCTCATTAGTGTGTAACTGCTGTGTAAATGCTACGTATTTGTAACTGTTATTAAATAGAGAGTAGGAGGGAATAGACAGACATTCGGTTAGCATGTTGAGGTTTGGGCCAAGGAGAGACTAGGCTCTCGAATCCAAGTGTTCAAATTTCTCTTTGTATTTCTGTTCTTATATGTACTCAATCTCTATTGGAAACTACTTCCCAGATAATCTATCAATAAAATATCAGTACTGTTCAGTAAATCAATATCATTTCTAACAAGTTCTATCACCATCCCACAACTCTCATTTTCAGGATGTCAAGCATATTCCACTATCTTACTTACAGTGTTAGTTATGACCATATGGTCTTCATATTTATCCTAATGGCTCTCCTCTTTTATTTTCCTTCTGTAATGCTAATAGGGCTTGTTGTCTCGGCACACACCAATAGCTTCTATAATTTTTTATATAGGTCTTCCTATTTCTTGATCATCTCATGAGCAAAATATTATCTCTCACTTTAGCACGGTAGCCGAATACACAAATACCATGCTATTACTAGTACAGTTTCTTAGTTCACTTGAATTCAACATATGATGTGTGATCCCCTTTTTGGCAATGACATTTGCATTACTTATTTGGCTACTAATCCCATTTATCAAGCTCAAATTAAGCACTTGGAAATTCAATTTTACTTAGCTCTTGGTAAGTCAGCTTCATGTTCACTATGTTCCCATTGATCATCATGCAATGCAAATATTTTCACCATGTGAATGCAATTTAAAGTTCTCTTGATCAATGGTGAAGATAAGGATAAAATTGATAGAGAGAGAAGGTACCTGTGATATGCTACTGCTAAGAATATTTAAGACTTGGTTGTAACTTCCCATTCCAATTAAAAGAAACCTCAAGGAATGCTCTGAGATTTGTGAGGCACATGTTGTTTCCAAACCATTAAAATTTACATCATATATGTCATCCAGAATTCTTCTTAAATCTTGAGTTAGCTGCAACTCTGAGTGGCATTGCACCCAAACACCTCGAAGATTTGAAAGGCCGTGAAGCACTGTTGATAGATCACCCAAATTATTATTCTGGACATTAATGGACACTAGTGATGATATGTCCCCAAATGGGTGAGTATGGGATAGAGGGTTTCTTGTTGGTGACACGTAAGACCAAATGATATAAGGAAAAATATCACGTGATAATCCTTCATATCCACATAAGGATATATATCCAATGCTTTTTGATCTTAATATTGAAAAGGGCACTTGTTTTACAGCAGTATTTTATGCAATTAGAGTTGTCAAGGATTCCATCTGCTCAAAATCTTCTTCCAACTTGTCTATGTTTGAACAACCAGAAAGGATGAGAGTTTTCAAGGATTTCAACTTATAGATTGTCCTTGGTAGATTGCTGAGGCTTCTACAGTCCTTCAAATTTATCAGAAGAAGATTACTGAGATCTCCAACGGACTCGTGTACCTTGGATAAACTAGGACAATCCTTGAGAATGAGCTTTTCAAGATTGGGTAGGTTTGAAAAGTCAGGCGTGTTGGCCAAGTACCTGGAATGACTGAGATTCAGGAATTTGAGCATCTTTAGCAGCTGCAAGAATATAAAATGTTCAAGAAAAATTAGAGATGAAATGGTAGCAACAATTAATGTTGTCATTACACTTTGAGTACAAAAATAAAATGTCATGTAATATATACCTGGGGATTCTTCCAGACTCGTTCAAGATAACTATGCTTTAAGTCAATAGCGACTACATTTCCCTGATAAAAGTTGTCAGGTATGCATTTTAAAGGAAATCTGTGCCAATTGACCCATCTCAGGTGTCTGGAGAGATACCCATAATCACCAGTGAGATGTACATGATCAAGTTGCAATAGTCTCAGTTTCTTCATTTCCTTAAAAGGATTGGTACTGAAGTAAACTCTACTGGTTCTTTTCAACTTCAAAGCCAATCCCTTAACATCTTCGGTTCCCTGCGAAGCAATTAATTAAGAAAAATTAAAAAGAAAGGGGAAACACTTGTTTGTTCACTAGAAAGCAATACAAAAGGCTGAAGTGCAGTCACACTTGCACATAACAATGGAAACACTCCTAACTTTCAGTCAATAGTTAGGAATAACAAAAATATTCAGAAACAGAAAAAAATAGTTTTATGGTCTTCATAGGATCAGAGAGGATGATCAAAAGATGTTAAACAGCATATAGAGAAAGTTCTTACAATATTTTCTCTCAATACTTCAAGTGCATCCTCATGAAACCATAATCGACTACGCTTCTCAGGCTTCTCAGGTGAACTTTCACGAACAATTTCTCTTCCCATGTCTCGTAGCAAATCATGCATTCCAAGCTTGTTATTTTTTACAATTTTTACGAGGCTCCGCTATATCAGGACTGTTATTCCAATTTCAGCATGAAGTCCACAGCCATTTAATATCTCTGTAACATAGGCCCTGTCTTCACCGATGAAGAAACAACATATGTCAAGAAATATATCCTTCTCTGTAGGTTCCTCTAAACCATCAAAGCTTATTTTCAGTATCTCTTGTACTTTCTTATGGGGAATTCTTTCTAGTTTTGATAATACACTTGTCCACTGTTCTTTTGTCCTCATGTACAAATAAGACCCAAGGACTTCAAGAGCAAGCGGTAGTCCTCCACAGTAAGTGACTACATTTCTTGAGAGCTCAATGAAGTCTTCTCTTGGACTCCCTTCCATGAAAGCGTGCCAACTGAAAAGCTCAAGGGACTCATTTTCATCCATTTCCTTCATTCTATAGACATAGTCAACTTGGAGAACATCGAGTAAACGTACATCTCTAGTTGTAACGATCATTACACTTTCTGGACCAATCAACTCATGTTTTCCACATAGTGCATTTAGTTGCTCCAACTTACTGACATGATCGAGTACAACAAGTGCCCTTTTTCCGCGAAATCTTTCCTTGATCACAGTTTTCCACCACTCAATGCTATGTACCTTAATGTTTCTTCTTTTAAGGACATCCAAGAGAAGTTGTTCCTGCAAATCAATTTGGCCCTTATCTTTCCCCCAAACTTCTCTAATATTCTCAATGAAACTTCTAACTTCAAAATTTCTTCGAAGTTCGTTGTAGATGGCTTTGGCTATGGTTGTTTTACCAACTCCTCCCATGCCCCAAATTCCTACTATACAAGCTCTTCTTGATGGTCTTTTCAAAAAATTGTACCACCTCTTGTACACGTGGGGTTCAATTCCAAGCGGAAAATCTGGAATAGGTAAGTATGTTAGATCTAGATTTATCAAAACTTCATCAACAAGTTCCTTTATTACTTCGCTTTCAGACCTGTGATAATAGTAATTACAAAACATACAAAATTAGCATCGATTATGAAAGATGATAAGCTTAAAATATACCTAGGATCAGTGACATTTGACTAAACTTTCAATTAAGTCACACAATGTTCAAATACTATAATTTTTTCTTACCTTTCCCATAATACTTGTACTAAACCTTCTAATACAATATAAAAAGTTTTTTTAAAATCATAAATTTAAGGAGCATGTAAATGTTATCTCTCTCTTTTTTTTTGAGTATATCATGCAAATATTTAAACTCAAAATGGGAAACTCAAATGGGAAAGGAATGACTTTGTCAAATAAAATAAAAAAAACAAGAAAGCATAGACTTTTACTTGTAATTCCTCACATGCCAACCAGACAAATTTGAAGCTGCGGTGAGTGCACTCTTCCAAACATGCAGCACATTCGTCTTCTTTAAAACCGTTGCTAGAAGTCTTTCGAAGGCTCTTCCAAAAGTACCCTTTTGATGGCGTACAAAGGATGGGTCAACATCGTAAAATACGGGTAGGACCATCTGACCAATTTCTCGGTGGCAGTCCAAGATTTTCACGAGTTCATCAAGACACCATCTAGAATCAGCATAGTTTTTGGAGAAAACGACGATAGATATCTGAGACCCTTCTATTGCTCGGTATATTTCCGGTTTTATCCCTTCTCCCCTCTCAAGGTTTTCATCGTCAATGAAAGTGTTGACTCCGGCATTTGAAAGGGAAGAGTAGAGATGAGAAGTGAAGTTCCTACGAGTGTCTTCCCCTCTGAAACTTAGGAAAACATCGTAGATCCATTTCCGATCTGAGTCGGAAGATGAAGACGTCATGGGTCGGATGAAAAATTACATCTGCTAGTGCTTAAATCCGGCTGCTGTTACTGTAACTACTAGAAATGCAAGGTCTCTTGTTAGAAGTCCAAAAGGAAACTGAAGTCAATCGAACTTGGTAATGGCATATCCCAACCAGTTATTTGAAAAAATAAATAAATAAATACACAATAATTTTCGACAAATAAATGATTAACCCGGTTCAAATACATAATTAATATATAATCCTTCTGATCTCCTTTGTAAGCAAGAAAAGTCACAAACTTTTTTGTGCAAATTTTAATAACTTATTTTTAATTTAATGACGTTATTTCTAAAATATCCTTCATTTAATTCAAATTTTATTTTTCAATGACTCTTTTTATTCCAAACAATACAAGCTTAATAAATAAGATGAAGGATAATTTAAGTAACAAACTTAATTTTTTAAATAAGATTAACAATATTAAACGAGATTAAGTGTCTCTTTGTTTCAAATACTTTTCAACGCCAACTATTGTTGAAACTCGCGTTGGGCCAAAGCTCCAAAGTGGAGCTTTGGAAAAATTCAAATCTGATGCCTCGGGACGGTATATATTCGCGTTGCTTTAACAACAACCTTAACCAAACATAGCCTAAGTAGCCATCTTAATATGTGTGTTTTATTTAATTTTTGCTTATAATAGAGACCGGAGGGAGTATATTTGAACACCTTAAGATTGTGGCAAATGACGTTCAAAATCATGGTTAATTATATTTAATATATGGTTAATGAGTTATGACATCTAGTTATGCCCATTAACCATCCACTGAACGTAATTAACTACGTATTTGAACTGTGTTAACCATTCGAAATGTTCTCGAAAATTGTTCTCCATTTTTTTATTCAAAAATCATTTCTCTATCACAAGTCATGGGTTGGACGAAAGAAAACTCAAGCTTATCCATGTTTTAAAAATTAAATATATATTTTTAATATTATATATTATATTAAGTAATAAATTTAAAAAAAAATTTAAATTAACATAAATAATTATATTATATATTTCATAAGATGAAAAATCAATGAAGAATGATAAATAATAAAAACTCATGTATATGTATTTTTAAAACTTATCAATAGACCTTTATAATTTAGGATAAATTATACTTTTGATCCTGTATTGTTTGGTCAAGATTCATTTTGATCCTTTATCTTTTAAAAGATTTATTATGTTCCTTTATCTTTCAAAAGTTACACAAAATGGTCCTTTCGTCGGGTATTAACATGTCAGCCGGAGATCCGCCGAAATCTGGGCATTTCCCCGGAGATCCGCCAGAATCTGGGCAATACTTCTGAAACACCCTGATGTCACATTAAAGAAAACCTAATTAACTAAGCCTTAATTCGTAATTAACGTTATTGTGATTATTACAAACCAAAATATATAATCATTTGTAAACGAAAAATTAAAAAACATTTAAAACATAAAACATGCGCAACGGTAAGCACACCACACATATATACATAGTATTTACATACTGCCAGCTGAGTGCAAGTTGTCCCAATAGAGGGACCATATCCTATAGAAACTATACTGACACTAAAACCGAAAATACATGCACAAACTGATACTGAAACTGGGAAAGTCTTAAAACTACCCAGCCTGCCTATCAAAATAAAGCAAAATACAAAATAAGCTCACATAGGCTCACAACCTATCTGGCGCATTCGACAAAACCATATCACAGACGATATGGGCACCTGGAACTACCCTATCCATAGGTGCATCAGTAGACTCTGTCGTACCATGTCCTTGGATCCCAAACTGACTCATCGTTGGTCATCACGAGCATTAGCGACGATAGTGATACATCATCTGAACACTGCGCTGCTTTTGACCCCGCTACACCATGCCAACACGACTCCTCGGCTCTGAGCGATCCACCATGTTCCATATATCATCAAGGAACTCCCTCTAACGAGGTGGAAACCACGTCTTTGAAAAGGGTAACCTTTGGGAAATCCGTTACGGGTCGTTCAAGTGAAAGTGAGGATCATCTCCCATCCATATATAGAAGCTCACCAGGCCAACGTACGTCATGAAGAATCGTGAATGGTCGACTTGCCATCCACGATCGTCATGGTAGACAATCTCAACGTCGCCTAGTATCGGGATCCTGGGAGGGATCCTGAAATGGCACAAAACAACACTAGAAGGGGGGTTGAATAGTGTTTTTTAAATCAGAGTTTAGGAAGCACAAAACAAAATCAGTGAATGAAAGTGGCTCTTAGGACAGACGCCTTTTTACAACACACTGATTTGCAACTATATAACACACCTGAATTAGTTACTTAAAACAGTTAGACAAACTGAATAATAAATAAAGGATAGGGAGGGAGTACACTCGGTGATTTATCTTGGTTCACCCACAAACTTGGGCTACATCCAGTCCTTGGCTTAACCAAGTTTTAACACTATAACTGATCAAGGTTACAGACGAGTACTATTTGTACACCTAGCTTCTCCAGGCTCAACCACAAGTATTGTTTGCACACCTAGCCTCTTCACGCTCAACAAGTATTCTTGAAACAAGCCTATTCAGGCTCAGAGAGTTTTGAAGCACACCTTCAAAGTTACAGAGCAATTCAACCAATCTTTAAACACTGTAGAGAGTGGATATAAACTTGGAGCTTGGTGAGTTGCAGATGAGTTCTTCTTCAAATGATATTCAGAGTGTGAAGAAGATGAGTGAGTGATGAGAGCTTTCAGCTATCGAATGAGTTCTTCTTCGAATATTAGCTTTTCAGTTGATGAGAGATTTCTCTGGAAGCTTATCACTGTATCACTTGCATATATTGTCTCTGCTTTGTTGATCTTCCACCTCTTCTATTTATACTTGATCAGAAAGATCCGTTGAGATGCATTTGAAGGTCTTCAGCTTTATTCTTTGAGAAATAGCCGTTCTAACTTGATAATAAATGCTTTGAAGAACGTTGGAGATTCCTTGTTGATATCTGAGTATGGCAGATATGCTTTTCTTGCTTTGGCCAGTGCTCTTTCCTTACTTGTGTAACACTAAGAAAGGCTCGGATAAAGTAGCTTTTCTTTTACTATCATAAGGAATGCTTTTCTGTCTTTGCAATTTTGTCTTTTCTCTTTTTCTGATTTCGATTGAAGATAAGAAATGTATTAATAAACTTCTTTCAAGTTTAATTAACTATATTTTAAATCTCTCTTAATATTGAATCAGAGATTAAGTGAATCCTTCATAGAGAGCTTTTCTTCTTGGCACGTGCTTCAATGTCACAGAAGTGACTTTTGCAGCTCACATCTTCTAAGTTTGTGGATGTTTGAATATTTCTTGAATCAAACACGTTAATCTGACAAAAGAATGATGTTGACTTTGTCGGAGACTTAGACGCATACTGAGAGAGAGATAGACGCTTCATTGAAGTGAGACTTCTAGATCAGTAATCTTGATCCTTTCATTTACTATTGCTTTCAGTGAAGATGACAATCATTGATTGCTTTTGCTTTGATATTGCTGTTAGCTGTTCTTCTTCATAATTTGATAAGTCTGAAAGATGTTGATGTAGGCTTCAGTGAGTCAGACTTCAGACGCATTGTACTTCAGACGCTTGTATGCAACCATTTGATTTTTTCATAATCTTTTGTTGACTTGTTCTGCTAAGATAGAAAGCGTTGGCTACACAATTCAAGTAGATGATTAGCATGTTCATATGGTTCAATGTAAAATCAATTTCTTAATGTTTGAGTTCATCAAAACGCACAAGGGCCACAGGAGTGTGAGTCAGATGCATGACGAGTCAGACGCATTATGACTTAACAGATCCTCCCCAGGATCCTCTGCAGATAATGCCTTGGCTCGTAGCCCAAGTCCGCCACTATCACTGTCCTGTTGTTGCTGCTCATCTACCATACCGATAACATACACAAAGAATAGAGGAAGAAGGGCGATAAGCAACAGAACATAGTCAGGAAAATAGGGCCATGTTAATAGAGCTATTATACATTATGCAATTGAATATATCTTCTCTATTTT
The DNA here is from genome assembly GCA_030762895.1 of Sophora flavescens. Classification (NCBI taxonomy): domain Eukaryota; kingdom Viridiplantae; phylum Streptophyta; class Magnoliopsida; order Fabales; family Fabaceae; genus Sophora; species Sophora flavescens. The sequence continues at coordinate 131,812,298 of CM061068.1, forward strand.
CAACTAGACTAAACTACCTCCACATGCAAGTGAAAACATTACTGTTCACATATGAAAATTTCCTTCATAATCCTCTTCACGCAGATAAAACTGCAGGCTAATAACACCTAGCAACCTTCTCTGGAGTGACGCTTAAATATCGTCTTGTATAAAACAATTTCCCATACATCAAGAGTGACAATCTAAATCTAAGGTACTACCCAAAGATTCAAAGTCACTCTAGGTTCTCACAAGACAATAAAATGTAATTCACCAACAAATATTGTTTTATTTATTTTTGTCCCTTGAATATAACCCAATACCAATAGAGAAGTTACTCCCAACTTGTGGTTGATGTGAGAATATATGTATTCCACCAAATATTTTCCTAACTACTGTTTAGCATCGCACCTTGTGTTGTAAACCAAACATAGGTTTGGAATAATTAAAAGACATTTCTCAACAAGAATTCAGAACCTTCTCAGTTGGAACAAACAATATCATTGGACAAACCACATTGCAAAACACAGAAAACAAGGGAATCCTATGAACTTCTATTCCATTTCGAGTATAAATATCCCATTCCCTCTATAAATGTGGTAAAGATATTTTTCTTTGGCTTCACTGATGGTTCAGTTTTTGGGATCAGTGATGGCTCTATTTACATAGTAACTAACTGACCACATATTAGATAGACAGTTCTCTTCTTAACAGTCAATCCATGCCCAAAAACTACAAAAATCTCCACTTGGTCACCGGGTTGTAGATTTGATATTATGCTCTGCCAATCTTCATCATTAAAGGAAGTTGTCGTGTCTCGCCTATATATCTGGATGGTGCACTTTGTGTAATTAATGATCAAGACACTAGTGAGACAATCAGTTCAACATTTCTTCATCCATAATTGGATTTTGCCCAATTTAAATTCAAACTTAGTGGTTCTTATCCCTAAGTTCAAGGGTGTTGACAGGATTGAGGATTTTAGGCCAATAGCTTTGGCTAATTTCCAATTTAAGGTGATTACTAAAGTGTTGGCTGACAGGCTTTCTATCATTGCTCCTAGAATTGTTTCACAAGAGCAAAGGGGCTTTTTGAGGGATAGACATATTCAAGAATGTGTGTGTATTGCATCTGAGGCAATCAATATGCTGGATCACAAGAAGTTTGGAGGAAACATAGCTTTAATATGTGATGTTAAAAAGACATTTGATACAATAGACTGGACATTTTTACTGAAAGTTCTTGCAGCTTTTGGATTCGGTCCTGTCTTTTGCAATTGGATTCAAACAATTTTGGATTCTGCAAAACTTTCATTTCTGGTCAATGGAAAAGCAGTGGATTTTTTCTCTTGTAAAAGAGGGGTGAGGCAGGGTGATCCCTTGTCCCCCCCTGCTCTTTTGTATTGCAGAAGAAGTACTGAGCAGAGGCATCCTTTTCTTGGTAGATTCAGGCAAGCTGAAACCAATGTCAAGTAGCAGGTCATTCTCCACTCCAACACATGTATTGTATGCAGATGACATATTGATTTTCTGTAGTGGTTTGAAAAAAGGTCTAAAATATTTGATGGATTTGTTTGATGACTGTGCAAAGAATTCTAGTCAGGTTCTTAGTCTCAACAAATGCAAGTTTTATGCTGGAGGAATGAGTGCTAACAAAATCCATTCCATCAGCTTATTACTTGGAATTCAATCTGGTCCCTTGCCTTTTAACTACCTAGGCATTCCTCTTTTCAAAGGAAAGCCAAGAAGGAGGCATTTGCAACCAATTTTAGATAGGATCAAACTGAAATTGGCTAGCTGGAAGGGATCTCTTCTCTCAATTATGGGAAGAGTTCAGTTGGTTAAATCTGTTATTCATGGCATGGTGGCTTACAGCTTCCACATATATAGATGGCCTTCTTCTATGCTAAATCAATTAGACACTTGGATCAAAAAATTTATTTGGTCTGGTGATATTGACACCAGGAAGCTGGTGACTGTGGCTTGGAAAGTTGTTTGCAGTCCAGTAGAGAATGGTGGTCTTGGTATTAGGCCTTTTAAAGCAGTGAACTCAGCTGCCATGCTCAAGTTAAGCTAGGATATTTTCCCCTCTAACCAACAATGGTCCTGCTTCCTCAAGGCTAGATTTATGAGGAAATCTTCAATGATCTCAGTCTATGTGCAGTCCTCTATTTGGCCTGCTGTTAAAATCTACTTCCCTTTAATTTTACAGAACTCTTGTTAGAATATTGGTAATGGGGAAAAGGTGAACTTTTGGAGAGATAGGTGGATTTCCAATTCTGTAGCAAATATTCTCAACTTCCCTCCTGAGATGTATCCTTCTCTGAATGCCACTGTTAGTGAATTCATCTTGAATGGTAGATGGGAGATTCCTAATTACTTGTAGGTAAAATGTCCTGAGGTAGTTAATGAAATTCAACAGGTGGACATTTCTGTTTCAGATTTAGATGATGAGCTGTGCTGGTCTGTTTCGGATACAGGATTATTGAGTTTTAAGGATGCATATTCCTTTTTGAATCCTCCCTCTAATCAGGTTGTTTTAAGCAACTACTTTTGGTCTACAACGGTTCCTCCTTCTAGATCTTTTATTTTATGGAGATTGTGGCATAACAGGATGCCAACTGATGATCTTCTTACCAAAAGAGGTTGCAGCATTGTGTTTGTATGTGTACTGACCGAAAATATAAGGCCGAGGACTTGCCGATGACTTGTTAATAAACTGGACCAACCGAGTTTACTCTTATAAATGGGCCTTGACTCGAACTCCTCCAAAGCCGAGGACTCGTTAATACACTTATCAGCCGAGAATAAATACTCGGATCTATCCCGTAATAAACCACCGGTGAAGGCACCTCGGTCCCGTGCAATCCAGTCACAACTGACTGGGCCGAATATCTCGCTGGTCCAAATATCCCTTCGTATAACTCGGAGCCTTATCCTTATCTTTATCTAGTTACAATAACAATCCGATCCTAACAAATAGGATCTCAATATCAGTCCAACTCAAACTGTTACACCAAAACATCTCTATAAAAAGGGGTCCAACCCCCTCACTTAGAACTACGTTTGCTTTGATTCCCATTTGGATACGTAGGAGCAGAATCCCGATTCTGTCAAGCTAATTCCAAAACACTCCCACAAGAGCTTCTCCGGACGAGTATCTCTCACTTGAGATATTTGGACGGAACATTTGGCGCCGTCTGTGGGAATCGAAGCAAAATTTTCCCATACCACAAACAATGGTGAGGACAAGGTGTGGGAATTGCAGGAGAGAGGAGCCAGAGAATGCCAACAATGGGGATAATGGAGAACGATCCATAAACCCAGCAATGGCGACCGACAATCCCATTATTCAAGAACTCCTCGCACAAGTGGCAATGCTGAGAAGGGAAAATGAGGAGATTCGTCGGCAGAACAGCCATCGTGAACGAGAACAAAGTAGAGAAAGGTCTGCCTCTTCTCCTCATGAGAGGGAGCGCCGGACAGCTGAGAATGAAGGATCCAGAAACACGCGCAGAGAAGAAGGAATCCCACAACCCCGTGTTTCTCACCACGTTGATCGAGGAGGCGAGGAGGAATTTCCTAGGTAGGCCCCTGAACTTTCACTTCAGGCAAATAGGCCTAATGAAAGGGCCGGCGCGCGGAGGCCAAGACATCCCTTCACCGACGCCATCATGGAGGTTCCTCTACCAGCCAACTACAAACCAATAAATATTGACAGGTATGATGGCACATTGGACCCGGAACGTCATTTAGATGCTTTCACTACTCAAATGTACCTCTTTACCGACGATGATGCTGTCATGTGTAAAGTCTTCCCTACTACTCTGAAAGATGCTGCGTTAAGCTGGTATACTCAGCTACCGCCAGCATCGGTTGACTCCTTCGACACGTTTATGACTAAATTCAATGCTTAGTTTGCCACGAGCCGAGCTCATCAAAAAACCTCGGCCTCGTTGGTGAATTTCAAGCAAGAAAAAAACGAGTCTCTGCGTGATTTTATGGCCAGGTTCAGCAAAGAGACTGTCCTGATCCGGAACCTTAGTGCCGATGTCGCACTACATACTATGTTGACCGGATTACGGCCCGACCCTTTCGCCAGACACCTAGCTCGGAAGCCTCCATCCAGTATGGATGAGTTGAGGAGAAAAGCTGCCAGATTCACTAATATGGAGGAGATAGAAGAGTCTAAGAAAAGAGAAAGAACCGATGATTCAGATAGGCGAGAGGGGAGAGAGAAGAGGAGGGCTGGAGGTGACAAGCAGAAATTTAAAAACACATCTGAGCATTTACATAGGGGGCCAAAGTATGAGCACTATACCCCCCTCAACACCAATCGAGCTCGGGTATTTGAGGAAGCTTACAACACAACTTTTGCAGTTCCCCAACCGTGGCCACACGCCCCAGAACGCTGATCGACAGAAGCATTGTCGGTACCATCGTAACTACGGGCATACCACCGAGGAGTGCTGGGTCCTGCGTAACAAGATTGAGGAGTTAGTACAAGCTGGTCATCTGAGTAATTTCGTTCGGAGAAATCACAACAATGGTGAAGGGCGGGGCAGAGGTAGAAGAATAGGAGGTGGCCAAAGCCCGGGAAGGGGCGGCGGTCGGCAAAATAATGAAAGAGCAGAAAATAGGGAAGATCAGAATGAAAGGCGGGAGGAGGATAATACTATCCGAGGTGTGATAAACACTATTTCAGGTGGATTTGCGGGAGGAGGCACGACGAGTTCAGCTCGGAGAAAACACCTGCGGGCTATTCGGGTTGTAAACTCGGTAGCTGGCAAACCTCCGAGGATTTCCCCACCGATTATTTTCTCTGATGAAGACTTCTTGGGTGTGGATCCTAATCAGGACGACCCAATGGTAATCACAGTGCAATTGGCCAACTTCTCGGTCAAAAGAACTCTCGTCGACCAGGGGAGCTCGGCTGATATCCTATATTATTCAACATTTCAGAAGCTCGGGATCCCAGAAAAATCTATTCAGCCATACGATAGTAAACTCGTCGAATTTGCTGGGGAACAGGTGGATACTCGAGGATACATAGACCTCCTAACTACTTTTGGAGATGGAAAAACGTCCAAAACTATCTTGGTCAGGTACGTGTTGGTTAATGCAGTAACATCGTACAATATCTTGATCGGAAGACCATCTTTGAACGAGTTGGGAGCTGTGGTCTCTACTCCCCACCTCACAATGAAGTTCCCTTCCAACTCGGGAGACATAGTTGCTATCCGGGCTGATCAGAAAATGGCCAGACAGTGCTATGCCGATAGTTTGCGTGTGAGCAAACTCAAACCTGCACCTGCAGAAGCACTAGTCAGAGGAAAAGACAAGTCAGTAAATTCAGTTAGTTCTGTCGAACTAGACCCGAGGACTGACATGCAAGAACAACGGCCACAACCCATTGAGGAGTTGGAGAAATTCCAGCTGGGATCACAACCCGATCAGTGCACCAAGCTAGGCGGTCAACTTGAACCGACTTTAAAAGAAAAAATAAAGGGAGTACTCCGCAGCAACGCCAATTTGTTCACCTGGACAACATCAGACATGCCGGGGATTGACCCCGACTTCTTATGCCACAGACTGGCAATCTGTCCTGAGGCAAAACCGGTAGCTCAGAGGAAAAGGAGACTTGGTGAGGAAAGGAGAAAAGTGGTGGAAGAAGAAACGGAAAAGTTGGTTAAAGCCAACTTTATTCGAGAAATAGAATACACTACTTGGTTGGTCAACGTGGTTCTGGTCAAAAAAGCAAATGGCAAGTGGCGCATGTGCACAGATTATACAGACTTGAACAAGGCTTGCCCAAAAGACTCTTATCCTTTACCGAGTATTGACGGGTTGGTGGATGGTGCTTCCGGGTACAGAATTTTGAGCTTCTTGGATGCATACTCGGGGTACAATCAGATCCGAATGTATCCCCCAGACGAGGAGAAAACAACTTTTATAACTGAAGGCTCGAACTATTGTTATCGGGTAATGCCATTCGGATTGAAAAATGCTGGAGCAACCTACCAAAGGCTCATGGACAAGGTGTTTCAAAAACAGATCGGAAGGAATATGGAGGTTTATGTGGATGATATGGTCGTAAAATCCGATGACTACAGCAACCACCCGAAGGATTTGGAGGAAATTTTTTAGCAGTTGAGAAAGTATAATATGAGGTTGAATCCAGAAAAGTGTGTTTTCGGTGTCCAAGGTGGAAAATTCCTCGGTTTTATGTTGACACACTGGGAAATCGAGGCCAGTCCTGATAAATGCCGAGCGGTGATTGAGATGCGAAGCCCACAAAATATTAAAGAAGTGCAGCGACTTGCAGGACGGCTGGCATCATTATCTCGGTTTCTCCCCAGATCTGCAGAGAAAGCTCGGCCTTTCTTTAGATTATTGAAGAAGCCTCAAACCTTCGCGTGGACTGAGGAATGTGAAAAGGCCTTTGTCGACTTCAAAGCCTTTTTGTCTTCACCGCCAATATTAACTCGACCTATCCCAGGGAAAGAGTTATATTTATACCTGTCAGCCACCGAGTACGCCATCAGTGCGGTCATTGTGCAAGAAGTAGAGAAAACGTAAATGCCGGTGTATTTCGTCAGCAGAGTCCTTCATGACGCCGAAACCCGGTACCAAGTCATAGAAAAGCTAGTTCTGGCTCTGGTAACTGCAGCTCGGCGATTGCGTCCATATTTCCAGAGTCATCAGGTGATCGTCAAAACTGATCACCCTATTAAGCAGATTCTCAAAAAGCCCGAGTTGGCAGGCCGTATGATTGCTTGGTCGGTGGAGTTATCCGAATTCGGCCTCAAGTACGAGTTGAGAGGTCCTCTGAAAGCTCAATGTATCTCCGACTTCGTAGCCGAGCTCAATCCACTGCCGATAACCGAAGATTTATGGTGGAATTTATATGTGGATGGATCCTCGAATGTCAGAGGCAGTGGAGCTGGGGTAATACTAGAAGGTCCGGGAGAGCTAATCCTAGAGCAATCATTAAAGTTTGAGTTCAAAACCTCAAACAACCAAGCTGAATACGAAGCCTTGATAGCAGGGTTAATGTTGGCTAGGGAAATGGGAGCAAAAGCAGTTAGATGCAGAAGTGATTCACAGCTAGTTACAGGACAAATCTCTGGAGAATACCAAACAAAAGAACCTCAGCTTACCAGGTATTTGTGTAAAGTCAATCAGTTAATTTCCAACTTTGATAAATTCGCTATTGAACACATTCCCAGAGAAGAAAACACTCGGGCCGATCTGCTGTCCAAATTGGCCAGCACGAAGAGGCCAGGCCAGCAAAAAACAGTTATTCAGGAAACTCTCAATGAACCGAGTATTGCACTAGGAGAAGTGATGTCCAATGAATCAGCTGACCGAGAATGGATGACCCCTATATGGGAATATTTATCCTCAGACATTCTGCCCCCAGATCACGCCGAGGCCAGAAAGATCAGGCTTAGAGCAAGTCACTTTGCTATTATTTCAGGAGAGTTGTATAAACGGGGATTCTCGGTACCAATGTTAAAGTGTCTGACAAAAGCTCAGTCAAAATATGTGATGGAAGAGGTTCACAGAGGAATCTGTGGTTTCCACTGCGGGGGCAGATCAATGGCCTCCAAGGTAGTCCGAGCAGGGTACTATTGGCCTACCATCCGAGCAGATTGCATCGAGTGGACGAGACAATGTGATGAATGTCAAAGATTTGCTAATGTAAGTCGTACCCCGCCCGAAGAACTTCACACATTAAACTCGCCTTGGCCCTTTGCTATGTGGGGGATGGATATACTTGGACCATTCCCCATAGCCAAAGGTCAAGTCAAGTTTCTCTTGGTAGCGGTGGACTACTTTACAAAATGGATAGAAGCAGAACCTTTGGCGAAAATTACTGCCGAGAAGGTACAAAAGTTTGTGTGGAGAAACCTCATCTGCAGGCACGGAATTCCATTCGCAATTGTCACTGATAACGGAAGGCAGTTTATAGATAAGACATTGCGAGAATTCTATGTCAATCTCGGTGTTAAACACCACGTCACATCGGTGGAACATCCCCAAACCAATGGGCAAGCTGAGGCAGCCAACAAAGTTATTCTCGGAGAGCTGAAGAAGAGAGTGGGAAAAGCCAAAGGAGCTTGGGCAGAAGAGTTGCCGAGTATTCTTTGGGCCTACCACTACACGCCACAATCCACTACTCAAGAAACACCCTTCAGGCTGACATACGGAACAGACGCCATGATCCCAGTTGAGGTTGGTGAGCCGTCTTTTCGGCAAATGCAACATGAGCAAAATGAGAATGAAAGCAACCTAAGGGTCGAACTTGACTTGGTGGAGGAGATCAGAGAAGAGGCTAAAATCAGGGAGGAAGCCTGCAAACGAAGAGCTACTCGAAGGTATAATTCAAAGCTGAAACCGAGGAGTTTCGTGCGCGGAGACTTGGTGCTAAGAATGAAAGGAGAAGCAAGAAGAGATCATACGGAAGGCAAGCTAGCAGCAAATTGGGGAGGACCATTCCGAGTGGTAGAAAACTTAGGAAACGGAGCATACAGGTTAGAAGAATTGTCAGGGAAGCCTATCCCGAGAACTTGGAATGCTTCCCATTTGAAATTTTATTACAGTTGATGTATATAGTCAGGTGATGTACTCTTTTTCCTACCTCGGTATTTTATCCCAAAAAGGGTTTTGACCGAGAAGGTTTTAACGAGGCACACCGCAGACTTCCTTTTCTATCCAATAAAAGAATTTATTATGAACATTGTTCTATTTTCTTATTTTGCCGACGTATTTGTTCTACGAACATTAAATTTTTAAGGCCAAGTTTGAGGTCGAGCCATTCAAATTCAATTTTAAGGCCAAGTTTGAGCCAGTTCATTAAATTTTTAAGGCCAAGTTTGAGCCTGAAGGCCGAGTACGAGCCATTAAATTTTTAAGGCCAAGTTTGAGCCTGAACCGAGTTCGAGCCATTTAAATTATTAAGGCCGAGTACGAGCCATTAAATTTGTAAGGCCAAGTTTGAGCCTGAAGGCCGAATTCGAGCCATTCAAATTTTTAAGGCCAAGTTTGAGCCTGAAGGCCTTCGAGCCATTCAAATTACTAAAGGCCGAGTACGAGCCGTTTAATTATTTAAGGCCAAGTTTGAGCCTAAAAGCCGAGTTCGAGCTATTAAATTATCAAAGCCGAATTCGAAAATCGAGTACGAGTATCAAATAAAAAAAGGAAAAGGGGCGCGACTTTTAATTTTCCCCTTATTAAATGAGCGCGGAACTCTAGGGTTACTCACCCATAACGTGCAACAGAAGATTGAAGGGAAATGATAACCTTCTCTGACAGGAGGAAAATTCAGTTGAAATGAGGGTTTGAAACATGGAAGGAAGAAAGTCCAGCAGCCGAAGCATAAGCTCGGTTTGATACTTGTCGCTCTCTTTCGCTTATTTAAGCTCGGAGCTCGGGGGGCTTGTGTACTGACCGAAAATATAAGGCCGAGGACTTGCCGAGGACTTGTTAATAAACTGGACCAACCGAGTTTACTCTTATAAATGGGCCTTGACTCGAACTCCTCCAAAGCCGAGGACTCGTTAATACACTTATCAGTCGAGAATAAATACTCGGATCTATCCCGTAATAAACCACCGGTGAAGGCACCTCGGTCCCGTGCAATCCAGTCACAACTGACTGGGCCGAATATCTCGCTGGTCCAAATATCCCTTCGTATAACTCGGAGCCTTATCCTTATCTTTATCTAGTTACAATAACAATCCGATCCTAACAAATAAGATCTCAATAACAGTCCAACTCAAACTGTTACACCAAAACATCTCTATAAAAAGGGGTCCAACCCCCTCACTTAGAACTACGTTTGCTTTGATTCCCATTTGGATACGTAGGAGCATAATCCCGATTCTGTCAAGCTAATTCCAAAACACTCCCACAAGAGCTTCTCCGGACGAGTATCTCTCACTTGAGATATTTGGACGGAACAGTATGCAATTTGTGTTATGTTAGAGTTGAATCTAGTGACCATTTGTTCTTCAACTGCACTTACTCTACTCAGTTATGGAACTGGCTCAGTTATACTATCAATCTCCTTGTGAATGTCTCTTCTATTGAATCAGCTTTTGCAATTTTGGACAAGAATTGGAGTCAGCAGTTGCAGGATGTTTTGCTGTCAGCTATAATTGCTGTGGTTAGTTCAATCTAGAACAACAGAAACAAGGCAAGGTTTGATGGCAGATCGATTTCAGTTCATAAAGCCATTAGCATGATTGTGAGTGATGTTGGTCTCTCTGGAAATCTTTCAAAAGGATCAATGTTTTCTTCTATTGAGGAATTTAAAATCTTAAAAGCTTTCTCAATTACTTGTCATGCTCGAAAAGCTCAATCTATTATTCAAGTGGATTAGCATCCCCCTATTTGTAGCTGGACCAAATGTAATTCAGATGGGGCCTCAAAAGGTCCAAATGCAATTGCTTCTTGTGGTGGTATCTAAAGAGATCATAGAGGGACTGCTATGGGATGCTTTCTTGCCAATCTTGGTTCGGGTTCCTCTCTTTTTTTGAGCTGAATGGAGCAATGTTAGCTATAGAGTTTGCTGATGAAAAGGGATGGAAGAACTTGTGGTTAGAGTGTGATTCAACAATCACTGTGGCTGCTTTCAAAAACTTAGATTTGGTTCCTTGGAGGCTAAGGAATCGGTGGAGCAATTGTATTTCAATCACTAAAAGGATGCATTTCTTAGTTTCTCATATCTTTAGGGAAGGCAACACTTGTGCAGACAAGTTGGCAGAGTATGGATCTAGTCATTTAGGGATCACTTGGTGGAATTATATTCCGGATTTCATTAGAGTTGATTTTTTAGGAATAGATTTGGATTACCAAATTTTAGGTTCAAGTAATTTTTTACAATGGGTTTTGGCCTAATGTCCCCCATTGCTTTTTCTGTATTTCTTTTCTTTTCTTTTCTTATTAATGGATTTTAAGGGTACTCTTTTTCCTTATTGATGTTTTTATCCCTAAGGAGGGTTTTGCATCATAAGGTTTTAATGAGGCCCCTTTTTTGCTTAAAAAAAGAAAGATAAAAATGGTAATAGAGCTATTACTTGTCATGCAATTGAATATATCTTCTTTATTTGCAAACAGTTATGTTATTCTAACAACCCACATACGACAACTCCAGCAACAACTCCGTATATCTTCCGGAAATTAAATTCTGTAAGTGTCCGGAAATTAAATTCCGAAGCTATAAAATGAAAATTCGTATGTTTTTACATTTCCGGAAATTAAATTCCGGACGTGTAAAATGAAAGGGGACATGTGAATTTTTGTAAGTCTGAAAAAATTGTACCTCTGGAAATTAAATTCCGGAAGATCTAAGCACATATAACACTTCATTTTACACATCCGGAAATTAAATTCCGGACGTTAAATTCCGGAAGATCTAAACACATATGATACTTCATTTTACACATCCGGAAATTAAATTATGAATGTGTAAAAGTTTACACCTCTGGAAATTAAATTCTGGACCGGAAGATATATGGTTGTCACATATAGCTGTCGAAACCGGTTGTCAAAAAATCATTTCTGATTTGCAAATATATGGAACTACTTCCACGTACGAGTGAAAACATTACCGTTCACATATGAAAAACTCCCTCAAAATCCTCTTCACACAGATAAAACTGCACACTAATAATACCTAAAGTCACTCTAGGTTCTCACAAGACAATAAAATGTAATTCACCAACAATGACATTTACTTCACATACAAGAGTAGAGTTAGAGAGGAATAAGTAATAGACTGTTTTATTTATTTTGTCCCTTGAATATTCCCAATACCAATAGAGAAGTTACTCCAAACTTGTGGTTGATGTGAGAATATCTGTATTCCACCAAATATTTTCCTAACTACTGTTTAGCATCGCACCTTGTGTTGTAAACCAAACATGAGGTCTAGAATAATTAAAAGACAATTCTCAACAAGAATTCAGAACCTTCTCAATTGGAACAAACAATATCATTGGAACACACAACATTGCAAAACACAGAAAACAAGGGAATCCTATGAACTTCTATTCCATTTTGAGTATAAATATCCCATTCCCCCTGTAAATGTGGTAAAGATATTTTTCTTTGGCTTCACTGATGGTTCAGTTTTTGGGACCGGTGATGGCTCTATTTTCATAGTAACTGACTGACCACATATTAGATAGACAGCTGTCTTCTTAACAGCCAATCCATGCCCAAAAACTACAAAAATCTCCACTTGATCACCAGGTTGTAGATTTGATATTATGCTCTGCCAATCTTCATCATTAAAGGAAGTTGCCGTGTCTCGCCTATATATCTGGATGGTGCACTTCGTGTAATTAATGATCAAGACACTAGTGAGACATTCAGCTGCCAACTTTTGAGCGGTTGATGAATAAACAACACACAAAGTCATTCCCTTCATGCAACAATCACTATCCTCAGGCACTTGAAAATGTACTGAATTTCCTTCACCTGTGTAGGCTAGCCATTGAGGATAATTGTCACTTGGAAGGTAAAATTCACTAGAACTGTTGGAAGTAAATCCCTGTATAACGAACCAAAGTCTAGTTATTTATGCAATTAGGGTCCAGAAATATACTAGATGAAAATTAACCAACCAAGGGGTAATTACTTGCATTAAGTATTCTCTATTGAGGTGATACATAGCTCTATCTGGATCCTATTAGCTATTGTAACGTTTGACTTGGAGCTGGAGTAACTTGATGTTAAGACTGTGTTCTTACATGGTGAGCTAGAGCAACAAATCTATATAAGTCAACCAAAGGGGTTCATAGTTGCTTTTACAATTTTATCGATCAACTTCACAGATCAAATTATGCTTCCACCTCACATCCATAGAGTGTTCAAGACAATTGAGGTGTATCTAACGCTATTTCCGTGACAGAAAGATCTTAGGATCTCCCAACTATTTTTAAGCATACAAGTTCATCGCGATACTAATGGTCTCTATTTCTCAAACCACATATAGCAGGTTCTTCCCCATCATTTCAACAAGCTGCAGTCCAAGTAAGTTTCTAATCCCATTACGGATCCAAGTCCTCTAAGGCATAAGGTTCTATAGTAGCCAATTCTACTCTCATTCATCGGTTAGCAAGTGCTATTCAAATTTCACCATTACACATCTTTACATCTATTATGTTTTGAGTGGCATCTTCCAGTTTTGAGACAATGCCATCCACCCCTCATTTTAAGGATTATAAACTTAATCTCCGTTATGTTGCTAGCATTGCTGGATGTAGTCTTCATCTTCTTATTTATGGATCTCCGCTTAAATTCTCCATCCCTAACAAGTAACTAATGGGGCTGGTTGTCCTGACACCAACCTCTATAGATGTGTTCTTATTTTTTTGTCATCTCCCTATCTCCCCTCTGGCATTGATGCCGAACAGGAGTATACCATGTTCTTTCATCTAATGCTGCTTAGCTCACTTGGATTCAACATTTATTGTTTGATCTTGGTGTTCACTTGCCTAAATTTCCACATTCTGTTGTGATGTGACAACTTCAGCATTATTTTTTCACTCTTTATACCATTTATCATGCTCATATTAAGAAGTTGGAAATTAATTTTCAGTTTGTTCTTGCTAAGCTTCAAGTTCCATTATAGCCCCATAGATCAGAAAAAACAACATATTTTCATCAACTAAAGATTAATTCATGTTCTTTTAATTACGAGTAAAGATGAATAGTAAAGGTAAGGGAGAACATGGAATGAGAAGGAACCTCTGATATGCTCTTGCTAAGCGTACTGATGACTTTGCAGTAACTTCCCATTCCAATCAAATGAAATCCCATGGAATTGTCTGAAATTTGTGATGCAAATGATGTGGTTTCCAATTGAGCAAAACTTACATCACATAAATCATCCAGAATTTTTCCTAACTCTTGAGTTAGTTGAGACTCCGAGCGGCATTGCAGACAAACACTTCGAAGTTTTGAAAGTCCACTAATCATTGGCAATAGATCACCCAAATTATTATCCAGTGCATCCGTGGAGACTAGAGATGTTGACATGCTCCTCAATGGTTGAATACAGGATACAAGATTTGTTGTTGGTGACATCCAAGACCATATGAGAGAAGGAAATACATTGCATGCTAATCCTTTATGTCCACATAGGGATATATATCCAATACTTTTGGATCTTACTATGGAAAAGGGTACCTGTTTTACCCCAGAAAAGTCTGCAATTAGAGTTGTCAAGGATTCCATTTGCACTATATCTTCCTCTAATTTGTCAATCTTTGAACAACCGGAAATGATAAAAGTTTTTAAAGATTTCAACTTATAGATCATCCTTGGGAGATTACTAAGGCTTGTACAGTCCTTCAAATTTATCACAAGAAGATTACGAAGATCTCCAATGGATTGGTGTACCTCGGACAAGTTTGGACAATCTTTGAGAATGAGCTTTTCAAGACTCGGTAGCTTTGAAAAATCAGGGGTTTTTGTCAAGTACCTGGAATGACTAAGATTGAGAAATTTTAGACTCTCCAGCAACTGCAAGGGAAATTTTTTAAAAAGAGAAATCAGAGAAGCCAATGGTAGCAACAATTACTGTTGTCATTAAAGAATTTCATGCAATATATACCTGGGGCTGCTTCCAAACTAGTTGAAGATTACTGTGTTTTAAGTCAATAGCAACTACATTTCCTTGATAAAAGTTGTCAGGTATGTATCTCAAAGGAAACCCTTGCCAATAGACCCATCTCAGCTGTTTGGGAAGATACTCATAATCTCCATCAAGTTGTACATGATCAAGTTGCAAAAGTCTCAGTTTCTTCATTTTCTCGAAAGCAGTGGCACTGAAGCAAACTCTATTAGCTCTTTGCAACTTCAAAGCCAATCCCTGGATAGCTTTTGTTCCCTTTGAAAAAAAGAGCAAAGAAAAACTTTAAATTAAAGGGAAATCTTTATTATTTTCTCTCTAGAAAGCAGTACATATAGTTGTAGCCTAAGCATACTTCTAATGCACATTACAAGACAAATATTCAGAAATATGAATCCCACAATTTACAGCCAAAAGTGAGGAAGAACAAAATGATCCAGAAACAAACAAACAGTTTTATGATGATGATAAGATAAGATAATGGAGGATGATCAGAATTGTCAGAATAGTACATAGAGAAGATCTTACAGTATGTTCTGTCAATACATCAAGTACATCCTCATGTAACCACAATCGACTACGCTTCTCAGGTTCCTCTGGTGAACTTTGACGAACAATTTCTCTTCCCATGTCACGTAGCAAATCATGCATTGCAAGCTTGTTATTCTTTTCAACTTTTATGAGGCTCCTTTCAAGCAGAACTGTTATTCCCATTTCAGCATGAAGTTCACAGCCATTTAGTATCTCTGTAACATAGGCTCTGTCTTTACCTATAAAGAAACAACATATGTCAAGAAATATATCCTTCTCCGTAGCCTCCTCTAAACCATCAAAGCTTATTTTCAGTTTCTCTTGTACTTGATTATTGGGAGTTTTTTCTAGTTTTGACAATACACACTTCCACTGTTTATTTGTCCTCTCGTGCAAATAAGACCCAAGGACTTCAAGAGCTAGTGGTAGTCCTCCACAGTAAGAAACTACATTTCTTGAGAGTTCATTGAACTCTTCTCTTGGACTTTCTTTCTTGAAAGCATGCCAACTGAAAAGCTCAAGGGACTCCTTTTCATCCATTTCCTTCATTCTATAGACATAGTCAACTTCGAGGTCATTAAGTAGACGTGCATTTCTTGTTGTAACGATTATTACACTTCCTGGACCTATTGACTCATGTTTTCCACATAATGCATTTAGTTGCTCATATTTATTCACATCATCAAGTACAACAAGTGCCCTTTTTTCGCAAAGTCTGTCCTTGATCATAGTTTTACCCCGCTCAATGCTATGTATCTTAATGTTTCTTCTTTTAAGGATATCTGAAAGAAGTTGTTCTTGTAAATCAATTTGGCCCCCGTCTTTCTCCCAAACTTCTCTAATATTTTCAAGGAAACTTTTATCTGCAAAGTTTCTTCGAAGTTCGTTGTAGATGGCTTTGGCTATGGTTGTTTTACCAACGCCTCCCATTCCCCAAATTCCTACTATACAAGCTCTTCCTGATACTCTTTTCAAAAGTTGAATCACATCTTGCACCCGGGGTTCTACTCCAACTGGAAAATCGGTAATAGGCAAGTATGTTTTATCTAGTTTTATCAAAACTTCATCAACAAGTTCCTTTATTACTTCACTTTCAGACCTGTGATAATATCATAATAGTAATTACAAAACAGACAAAACAAGCATCAATTATGAAAGTTGATAAGCTTAAAATATACATAGGATCAGTGACATTTGACTAAAAATTTTAATTAAGGCAAGTATCAAATCCTATGTCACACAACTCAGTAGCATAAAGCCTCACACGATGTTCAAATTACTATAATTATTTCTTACCTTTCCCATTACGGTAGTACTAAACCTTCTAGTACAATATAAAAAAGATTCGTCTGGCTAATGACGTTTCAAAATCACAATTAATGACGTGTTGAGTTTGGTTGATAATACAGTTGTGGTAGATAAGTAATTTGTTAATGGACAACATGGTTAATGATGTACGGCATCAATCACATTTTTTTTTGTCAAATTTGTGATGTTCAAATAAGAGATATGTAAATTTTAAGGAGCATGTGAATATTCTCTCTCTCTCTTTTTCTTACTGAGTATATCATGTGAATATCTAAACTCAGTTGCCAAAAAAATGAGTTTGTCAAATAAAAACACCAAGAAAGTATAGACTTTTACTTGTAATTCCTCACATCCCAACCAGACAAATTTGAAGCTGCGGTGAGTGCACTCTTCCAAACCGGCACCACATTGGTCATCTTTAAAAATGTTACTGGAAGTCTTTCGAAGGCTTCTCCAAAAGTACCCCATTGATGACGTACAACGGATGGGTCAACATCGTAAAATATGGGTAGGACCACCTGACCTATACTTCGGTGGCACTCCATGATTTCCACAAGTTCATCGAGACACCATCTAGAATCAGCATAGTTTTTGGAGAAAACGACGATAGATATCTGAGACCCTTCTATTGCTCGTAATATTTCCGGTTTTATCATTTCTCCCCTCTCAAGCTTTTCATCGTCAAGGAAAGTGTTGACTCCGGCATTTGAGAGGGAAGAGTAGAGATGAGAAATGAAGTTCCTACGAGTGTCTTCCCCTCTGAAATTCAGGAAAACGTCATAGATCCATCTGCCATCTGACTTAGAGGATGAAAAAGTATTGGCAGACATGGATCGGATGAAAAGTTACATCTGATAGTGCTTAAATCCGGCTGCCGTTACTGTAACTACTAGAAATGCAAAGGTCTCTTATTAGAAGTCCAAAAGGAAACTGAAGTCAATCAAACTTGGTAATGGCATATCCCAACCGGTTAGTTGAATAAATAAATAAATAAATAGACAATAATTTTCGACAAATAAATGATGTACCCAGTTCAAATACATAGTTAATATATAATCCTTCTGATCTCTATTGTAAGCAAGAAAAGTCACAAACTTTTTTGTGCAAATTTTAATAACTTATTTCCAATTTAATGACGTTATTTTTAAAATATCCTTCATTTAATTTAAATTTTATTTTTCAATGACTCTTTTTATTCCAAACAATACAAGCTTAATAAATAAGATGAATGATAATTTAAGTAACAAACTTCATTTTTTAAATAAGATTAATAATATTAAACGAGAGTGAGTGTCTCTTTGTTTCAAATACTTTTCAACGCCAACTCTCGTTGAAACTCGCGTTGGGCCAAAGCTCCAAAGTGGAGCTTTGGAAAATTCAAATATGATGCCTCGGGACGGTATATATTCGCGTTGTGTTAACAACAATCTTAACCAAACATAGCCTAAGTAGCCACCTTAATATGTGTGTTTTATTTAATTTTTGCTTATAATAAAGACCAGATGGAGTATATTTGAACACCTTAAAATTGTGGCAAATGACATTCAAAATCGTGGTTAATTATGTTTAATATATGGTTAATGAGTTATGACATCTAGTTATGCCCATTAACCATCCACCGAACGTAATTAACTACGTATTTGAACCGCGTTAACCATTCAAATTGTTCTCGAAAATTGTTGTCCATTTTTGTGTTCAAAAATCATTTCTCTATCCCAAGTCATGGGTTGGACGAAAGAAAACTCGAGCTTATCCATATTTTAAAAATTAAATATATATTTTTAATATTATATATTATATTAAGTAATAAATTTTTAAAAAATAAAATTTTAAATTACCATAAATAATCATATTATATATTTCATAAGATGAAAAATCAAGGAAGAATGATAAATAATAAAAACATGCATATGTATTTTTAAAACTTATCAATAGACCTTTATAATTTAGGATAAATTATACTTTTGGTCCTTTATTATTTGGTCAAGATTCATTTTAGTCATTTATCTTTTAAAAGATTTATTTTGGTCCTTTATCTTTCAAAAGTTACACAAAATGGTCCTTTCGTCGGGTATTAACATGTTAGCCGTAGATCCGCCGAAATCTGGACATTTCCCCGGAGATCCGCCAAAATCTGGGCACTACTTCTGAGACACCCTGATGTCACATTAAAGAAAACCTAATTAACTAAGCCTTAATTCGTAACTAAAGTTATCATGATTATTACAAACCAAAATATATAATTATTTGTAAACGGAAAATTAAAAAACGTTTAAAACATAAAACATGCGCAACGGTAAGCACACCACACATATATTCATAGTATTTACATACTATCAGCTGAGTGCAAGTTGTCCCAATAGAGGGACCATATCCAATAGAAACTATACTGACACTGAAACCGAAAATACATACACAAATTGATACTGAAACTGGGAAAGTCTTAAAACTACCCAACCTGCCTATCAAAACAAAGCAAAATACAAAATAAGCTCACAGAGGCTCACAACCTATCTGGCGCATTCGACAAAACCATATCATGCATCGATATGGGCACCTGGAACTACCCTCTCCATAGGTGCATCAGTAGACTCTGTCTTACCATGTCCTTGGATCCCAAACTGACTCATCGTTGTTCATCACGATGCGTCAGCGACGATAGTGATACATCGTTTGAACACTGCGCTGTTTCCGACCCCGCTGCACCATGCCAACACGACTCCTCGGCTCTGAGCGATCCACCATGTTCCATATATCATTAAGGAACTCCCTCTAACGAGGTGGAAACCACATCTTTGAAAAGGGTAACCTCTGGGAAATCCGATACCGGTCGTCCAAGTGAAAGTGAGGATCATCTCCCATCCATATATAGAAGCTCACCAGGTCGACGTACGTCATGAAGAATCGTGAATGGTCGACTTGCCATCCACAATCGTCATGGTAGACAATCTCAAAGTCGCCTAGTATCGGGATCCTGAAATGGCACAAAACAACACTAGAAGGGGGGTTGAATAGTGTTTTCGAAAAGCAGAGTTTAGGAAGCACAAAACAAAATCAATGAATGAAAGTGGCTCTTAGGACAGACGTCTTTTTACAACACACTGATTTGAAACTATATAACACGCCCTAATTAGTTAATTAAAACAGTTAGACAAACTGAATAATAAAGTAAAGGATAGGGAGAGAGTATACTCGGTGATTTATCCTGGTTCACCCACAAACTTGGGCTACATCCAGTCCTTGGCTTAACCAAGTTTTAACACTATAACTGATCAAGGTTACAGACGAGTATTATTTGCACACCTAGCCTCTCCAGGCTCAACCACAAGTATTGTTTGCACACCTAGCCTCTTCAGGCTCAACATGTATTCTTGAAACAAGCCTATTCAGGCTCAGAGAGTTTAAGGGAGTTTTGAAGCACAACTTCAAAGTTTCAGAGCAATTCAACCAATCTTTAAACACTGTAGAGAGTCGATATAAACTTGGAGCTTGGTAAGTTGCAGATGAGTTCTTCTTCAAATGACATTGAGTGTGAAGAAGATGAGTGAGTGATGAGAGCTTTCAGCTATAGAATGAGTTCTTCTTCGAATATTAGCTTTTCCGTTGATGAGAGATTTCTCTGGAAGGTTATCACTGCATCACTTGCATATATTGTCTCTGCTTTGTTGGTCTTCTACCTCTTCTATTTATACCTGATCACAAAGATCCGTTGAGATGCATTTGAAGGTCTTCAGCTTTATTCTTTGAGAAATAGCCGTTTTGACTTGATAATAAATACTTTGAAGAACATTGGAGATTCCTTGTTGATATCTGAGTATAGAAGATATGATTTTCTTGCTATGGGCAGTGTTATTTCCTTACTTGTGTAACACTAAGAAAGGCTCATATAAAGTAGCTTTTCTTTTACTATCATTAGGAATGCTTTTCTGTCTTCGCCCTTTTGTCTTTTCTCTTTTTCTGATTTCGGTTGAAGATAAGAAATGTATTAATAAACTTCTTTCAAGTTTAATTAACTATATTTTAAATCTCTCTTAATATTGAATCAGAGATTAAGTAAATACTTCATAGAGAGCTTTTCATCTTGGCACGTGCTTCAATGTCACAGAAGTGACTTTTGCATCTCACATCCTTCTAAGTTTGTGGATGTTGGAATATTTCTTGAATCAAACACATTAATGTGACAGAAGAGTGATGCTGACTTTGTCGAAGACTTAGATGCATACTGAGATAGAGATATACGCTTCATTGAAGTGAGACTTCTTGATCTGTAATCTTGATCCTTCTTCTTCTTTCAACTTATTTCAGAAGATAGTGTTTGTATTCCTTGAATACTTTGATCAATACTCTGACTGATGACTTCATTGCTTCTTTGATCTTCAACATAGTCGGTCAAGTAAGAATGAAAAGTCTTCCATAAAAGTATTGCTTGACACTTTCTGTACTTTCATTTGCTATTGCTTTCAGTGAAGATAACAATCATTGATTGCTTTTGCTTTGATATTGCTGTTAGCCGTTCTTCTTCATAATTTGATAAGTATGAAAGATGTTGATGTAGGCTTCAGTGAGTCAGACTTCAGACGCATTGTACTTTAGACGCTAGTATGCAACCATTTGATTTTTTCATAATCTTTTGTTGACTTGTTCTTCTAAGATAGAAAGCTTTGGCTACACAACTCAAGTAGATGATTAGCATGTTCATATGGTTCAATGTAAAATCAATTGCTTAATGTTTGAGTTCATCAAAACACACAAGGGCCACAAGAGTGTGAGTCAGATGCATGACGAGTTAGACGCATTTTGACTTAACAGATCCTCCCCAGGATCCTCTGCAGATAATGCCTTGGCTGGTAGCCCAAGTCCACCGCTGTCACTGTCCTACTGGCGCTGCTCATCTACCATACCGATGACATACACAAAGAATAGAGGAAGAAGGGCGATAAGCAACAGAACATAGTCAGGAAAATAGGGATTGGGAGTTAGGACATATAGAATAAATAATCATTTATACATACAACACATACAACAAGTAATAATCAACCATCTTCCTAGTCACACCAACACATTACATCCTCGAAATTCACTCTCAGTTTAATCCTCCAAGGAGTTTCACTCCTATGCATGTCGGTCGATATCTTTCATCCGAGTCTCAGCCCTGAGATATTTTCCTTACCGAGCCTCACTACTTAGAGAACATTAGTTAGTTTTCCCAGATAACCCTTCCACTCGTCTTGACCCATAAGAGTGCATCCCTCTATAAGCTCAGCTCCATTTTAGGTATTTGGGTCACCTCGGAACGTCCACCTGCTATCATGATACTCAGGGTAAATTCGGAAAACCAGGCTATACCGAAGTACATGACACACTAGTAGCTACCTAATGGTCATTGTGAGCCTCCCGAGTCCAGTTCGTACATCCCCAAGGTCTCTTCACAGACCAGCCCCTCCGTAATTCGTACTCGCAATCGAGTACAACTAACCTCGTATGACTCCCAGTCATATGGCTCGCGACTTTGGCAAAATGCAATGCAACAAACATCGCCATGGTTAACACTGGAACCTTCTCGCATATTCACGCTCTCATACGGATGCCCATACATTCCCGGCCTTAAAGCCACAATCTCAAGGCATTACCACGGTGTTAACCCTTAACTCATCCATACAGACAGATATTCATTAGATCATCAGCCAATCATCAGTTCACATATACAGACATACAATATTCATATAAACATATTGAACATAGCAAAAATCATATCTCATCATGTATAATCAAGAAACACAGTAACATGAAGTCCAGACAACCTCAATCAGTATAAAATTGCTAACCTAGGGTTTCAGGCTTACTGTCGATTATTCGACAATCGTAGTAGGGTCTTGGGAACCCTACACTTTCCTTCTAGATGATGTTGGTTACTTTCTGCCCATCTTGGCTATTCTTGTAAGCTACCTCGACATCTCGAAACACGTGTTCCTCTCCCTCTAGCTCGCTGCCATGTACACTCTGGGTTTCCTCGGATCTCATTAATTTGCCCTAGAACACAGACAGAGTCCCGACAACGTCATAAACCCTAATCTTTCAATAGAGCTAGAATCAAAGCAAGAATCGGAAAATAAAGAAATGACAATGTTGACGGGTCGACGCATTAAGGATTTGGATATTACCTTAGTCGTATCGAAGAATCGATAGTCGATACTTGTAATACTCGTCGCCCTGATCACAACAATGTAGTCGGAATCGCGAACGGACAGATTGATTTTCCTCGGCCTCACTTTCTCTCTCTAAACTCTATATCTTGAGCTCTCTGTGCTGTGTTCGAAAATTATAATTTTTCCTTCACTTTCATTATTTAAAAGGAACAAGGGGGTTGCTTCCAGCTAAGAACGCTCGAGTGCTGGGATCCCCACGCTCAAGCGTTCCCATGCTCAAAAGTTGGGTCCTCCCACGCTTGAGCGTGGCCTCCTACATCGCCACATCTTCGCCATGCGTCAAAAATCATTATAGGAGTCAACTGCACAAGAACGCTTAAGCGCCCAAAACCCTGCGCTTGAGCGTTCCCACGCTTGAACGTTGGGTCTTCCAGTGTTGGAGCGTGGCACGTGTGGTCGGTTTTCGCCTTTCGCGCGTTTTGTCTCATTCTAAGCTCGTTTGCAGTTCGATTGACCTCAAATTTGAAACATAACCTCATCAAAATGTAAGGAATAAGACTAAGCCTTTAAACATGCCTAGTCCCTTCCTTAAACATGAATCGAGAAATCGAGGTGTTACAACTTCATTCATCCCTCTCTCTCCGTCAAATCAAATTACAATCACTAATTCTTCTTAAAACTCACCCCTCCTTCATCTTATTTCTTTGAAAATATTAAAACATCAAATCTTAGGAACTCTCCCCCACGATCCTCACCTCCAACACCCCTTCCCAAATTATCTCCACATGTGCCAAGGACTAAAAGTATATGGCGGAATTTGTGTATGTTAAATGAGTTTGTTGTCTTTCATTACCTACCACATGTTTGTAAAAGGAATTGAATTGAAGTTAGTTGATGATGTCCATGGTTACAAGAGCTGGATGGACATGTTTGTTTTATCCTTATCCCCTTCAGCAAAGCACCCTCTGATCGTTGGATTTTCAGACTCCAGCACCTTCCCCATTTTCACACTCATTTAGTTAAGCAGTATTAGTGGACCTTTTAAAAGGGAGTATGTGGGATGAGAACTATCTCAGAGAAGGTTGATTGAATAATACCCAAACATGGGGTAGGGAGGAGGTAAAACCTAGGTTTAAGGAGAGAACAAAGATTAGGTCAAATCAAAGTTTTGAAAGGTTTGGAACAATAGGTTTCTGGTGTTCATTGTAATATTGGAAAACGTATATGCCTCTGAGACACCCCGATGTCCCATCAAAGAACCATCCTAATTAACTATTCCTTAAGCCGTTTATTAACGTTAACGCAAATATACATTCGAAAATAACATAAGCTTGCGGAAGCGATAAAATTAAAATCATTTAAACATACCCAACGGAAGAAAAGATAAACGACAAATACATACACAATATATATATATATATATATATATATATATATATATATATATAGAGAGAGAGAGAGAGAGAGAGAGAGAGAGAGTATCCATCAAGTACCATCGATCCCAACAGAGGGATTGGAAGCTTAACATCTATACAACTGAGTAAAGAGAAAGAAACATAAACTGGTCACAGAAACACTGGTCATGGAAAATATAAGAGAACCTAATACACAACTTCTACCTGCCCCCCTCTCTCATAAATACATCCAAAAATCAAAAGAAGACTATATTCCTAAAGGCTCTCCCTAGCAAACTCTATCGACTGACCATATCACAGACACTAGTCTTTGGCATCCCTAGTATGAATCCGGGGTCACACTCTGACTCGTCACTGTTGTTAACGATCCTACGACGCTGATGGCGGTGCAATGTCTGTGTAATCCTCCTCATTCCCCCGTAGACTCTGCCAACTCCATCCTGGACCACAGACTGCCCCCTCTTATTGAAATAGACAACTATAAACACGAGAAGGAGGGGTTGAATTGTGTTTATCAGAATTTAAACAGAGTTGAAAACTTTTTGCATACAGAATCTTGGTTCAGACGAGTGGAAAGATACAGGACAGACAGGTGACCTGTCTGATGAAATCTTAACAGTGACTTAGGCAAACACACCACTTGATAACCGGATAAGAAAACTAAAGCAACTAAAGAGTTTATAAGGAAAGAGAGATTGACACAGTTATTTATCCTAGTTCACTCTTCAAAGCAAAGAGCTACATCCAGTCCTTGGCAGCACCAAGTTTTATCCATTGTCACTAATCAGGTTACAGACTCCAAGTATTGTTTGCACACCTAGCCTCTTCAGGCTCCAAGACAAGTATTCTTTGCACACCTAGCCTCTTCAGGTTCACTCAGGTTTGTTTGAGAAATTTGGTTTGTAATAAATACAACTTCAGACAGACAGATCTTTCATTAACACTCAAAGAGTGGTTTAAATGTAAAGCTTAGGAAAGTATGCGTAATAACTTCAAATGATTGAAGAATACATAATGAAAGAATGAAGATATTAATGCGCAGAGTAATGGCTCTTTAATGCTATATGTATTCTCTATGTCTTCATCTTCAATGACTTCTGTATTTATAGTCTTCAAGCATTTAAGATCCGTTAGAGACATTGCCTCAGATGTTGGCTTCAAGCAGAACTTCATTAAATGTGATAGAGTCGTTCTGGGCAGCCATTAATGCAATAGGAACGTTGGTTGTACTCTAACTTGAAGGATCATGGCTTTATGCATCGTGAAACAGCCATATCAGAGTTGTGCAGAGAGCTTTTTGTACTTTGCTGAGTACAATTTCCTTTTCGTACAAGGACCAGAGGTACTAGGGAATAAAGCATGTTGGAAGCATTTCAGAATCTGGTCTTTGGTTCTGATATCCGAGGTTACTTGAGAGAGTAACTTCTGACTTTTCTTGATAAGCGTGAGACTAAGTAGGAGAGAAGGCTTCAAGTCTCTTTCTGATAGGACAGCTCACAAAAGTTTGTTAGGTCCTTGGTTCTTCAACGAGTAACCTCAGAGAAGTTTAGGAACTCGTGTGGAGACAGGTTGAAGAAGTAACTTGAAAGAAGTCAATAATCCTAGTCAGCAGACAGGTTGACTTTCGCTTATCCAGACAGGTAGTCACTTATATGAGCAGACAGATGATTCTTACTGTTTTAATCTGCACACTAGATAGACAGGTTAGCAACCAATATGAAGGTTAATTAAATCATTAACCAATGTTTAGTTCTCATCAAAACTCAGGGAAATGCACATCAGACATTTTAGAGACTTAACAATCTCCCCTTTTTTGATGATGACAAACATTGAGATGATTTAATGAACCTCAGAAAATATCAACAAAGAAAATAGCATATAACAGATAGGTTGAAATTTTCTTAAGCGGACAGGTTATGCAAATGCTTGATCAGACATTAAGATTAATCATATAATCTGGTTAACTTAGTCACACATAAATTTGAATTGTTTTACTTAGAAATTATCAGAGCAATCTTACTTAAGATTTAAATGAGCAATTATAGCAACTATCAGAACATACTTTGATCAACATACTTTGCTCATATCAGAAAATACTCATGACCATGTATTATTTTCTTATTAAGATCAAATCATATTCATTCTCCCCCTTTTGTCAACATCAAAAAGGAGTAATCATAATAAAAAAAATAAAGAAATAAGGAAAGTAAGGAAGAAATATATTTTATCCATCATGAGCTTTGATAAGTACAGGGCAGTTTACAACAGACAAACAAAAACTATCTAGATTGACTAAGTAACAAATATAAGGTAGTGACCCTTTGCTCTAAGAGCAGCCTAGCTCGCCTTTCTTTATCCAGCTGTCTTCTTAAGTCTTTTACTTGCCCTTGAAGCAGATGAAAGTCTTGTAAGGCCACTATCTGAGAAGTGGAGGCTTCTGTAGACAGGCTTGAGGAAGAGACAGACAGAGGAGAGTGCCAGGGTAAGGCTAAAACTGGGGGTGCCTTAGGTAGAGATAAGGGAGATGTGATGGAAGGGAAGAAAAGTTCATGGAGAGTTTGAAGAGCATAGAAAGGAAGAAAGACGAATTTGAAGATAATACTGATTCTGACAAAGTCAGTATCAAGTGAAGGAAACACACAGGAAAGTCTCTCGGACAGAGACAGTCTGGTGATGATTATTTGGATAGGTGGGGGAAGAGGTGTTTGAGCTGATACAGATGGAGGGATAGGTAATAAAGAATCAATATGATAAAAGAAAGAATTTGATCCAGTAATTAACATAAAGAAATACCTAGACCTACGAGGTAGCATTACAACAGAAGCAGGATAGTGAGTTCCAGCTAATGTTCTAATGAAGACAACAATAGGTGGGTAGAAAAAAAGTTCTCTACAGGGGTTAAGAATATGAGGTGGAGGAGAAGGAATGACAAAGACATGTGAGATACTAGCAAATAAAAGAGATTGCAGATCAAACACAAAGAGTCTCGATGATATGCCAGTTTGTTCTTTGGGAGAAGAGTCCCTGTGAACAAGCTGTATCGACATTCATCGATTACAACAGTGAAAGAAGATTTTTGAGTTTGAAAGGAGTGGACATGTGAAGGAAGAGGAGATGCAAGAGAGAGAGGTTGAACAAAAAGGGCAGATAGAGAATAGACGGATGGGGTGATGATACCTTGATGAAAAGGGGAAGAAGGAGTTATCACGGTTTTCGAGATAGCTTCAACTTCTTATGAGATGGAGACACTTGGTCATCCTCGGGTACAACTGTCTCTGTGCTCCTCCGCATGTGTCTTCTGCAGGTGTTAGCTTCGCAGCACTTGATCTTTGTAGGTACTGGGTAACCAGATCTTTTCTTTTTGGGAATGATTCCCAAAATGAAAGTCTTCTTTGGTTCTTGCAGGACTTGCTCTGTTTGCTCCCCTAGCGGATGCTTCCTCTTTGCTAGGCTTAGACTCAACTTGCATGACCTTGGCAAAGGTCTTCACCAGCTCCCTTTTCTTGCTGGGATGAGCAGGAACATCCACTAATACCTCAGCTTCACTAGTCTTCCTCTTGGGAGAGGGTCTCTTCAGCTTGAACATCAAGGGCTCAACTGTCTCAACAGTATCTTTAGACACTGAAGGTTGCAGCTCTGGAATTTGGTCTCGTCTGGCCACCTTTCCAGATGGTTTGAACAGTCTCTCAGAAATGGGGACTTCTGACTCATTAGTGGAAACCACTGGTTCTTCCTCGTTCTTCTCAACAGTAGGCTTCTTCTTCTTCTTCTTCTTCTTCTTCTTCTTCTTCTTCTTCTTCTTCTTCTTCTTCTTCTTCTTCTTCTTCTTCTTATCATCTGCCTCCTCATCAGCAAGAGGGATTCCCTTGATGTCCATCGTAGACAGTATCTTCCTGTCTATGGGCAGTGACATGTCCACAAAGTGAACATCACTAGGAACAAACAACTTGTCCCTGAAGACCCTTGTCAGCAACATCCCATAAGGATAGGTCTGCATGTTGGTTCTCTTGATCAGAGTCTCAAGGTACATGAAGATAAAGTCGTTGATGTCAACCTTGATTTCGTGGATCAAGTGGTACAGAGCAAATATGTCCATCTTGGTCACACTATCTCGTGAGCCTTTCCTTGGCATCACACACTCCAACGGTAATTTGTGCAGGAATCTGCACTTGACCACCATGTTGACAAGCTTAGGGTTCACAGGTTTGGGAACACCAAAGATGGCAATGTTGACATTGCCAACTCCCACTTCATCTTCCCAGTTGGGTGTGAAGCCAGCTCCGATTCTCGGACATTTTGTGACAAGCTCCAGAGAGCTGATGGGGAAGAGAAGGGTTTTATCCCCCATTTCAGCCTTAAAGCTCTTGGTTCCGTTGAGTCGGTTGGTGACAACCACAGCATTTCTCCAGAACGTTTGGACGAGCTTAGGGTGAACAAGCTCCTTGATGTCGAAAAAAGGAGTCCATTTGGAATACTCCAACTCTTCAGTGACATCCATACCTAGCTTCTTCATCTGTTGAAGATCAACAGTCGTTCCTGGAATGATCTTCTCTTTCTCAGTAACCTTGAAATTGTATTTATCAGCGATTTCTTTTGTAGAGAGACAATTGGATGATGCCATTTTTTAGAGAAAGCGATTCTAGGGTTTCGAGAGAGAAGAGGGTTTCAGAGTCGAAAAGACAAAGAGATTTTGGAATTTTGAAAACGTAAAGGTTCAACCTTTCTGATCTATTGTCTTTTATAGTCATAAAGGTAGGAGAGAGAAAACGACATTTTTTTTAATTCAAAACGACACGATTTGTATGGGGAACCGCAACGCCCGCTTAAGACATAATGAAAAAACGGTTTCGAGATATATAAACTACCGTGCACATGATTAGCTTCAGATAAGGGAATGGTATTAAACACTTAATTGCCATTTCAACAAAACTGTTGAGTTCTAGCATAGTGACTTAGCAGAGTCAGACAAGTAAGCATAGACAGGTTAACATTTCAGACATGTCTTTCAACAATGCAATGCATGTTTAGATTATCTCTAATAAATAAAAACCTTTCTTATGCTAAGGGTTTAGTGAAAATATCAGCCCATTGATTTTCAGTTTTAACAAACTTAATATCAAAGATGCCTTTCTGAACATAATCCCTAATAAAATGATGTTTGATTTCAATATGCTTAGGCTTAGAATGCTGAATTGGATTTTGAGATAAGCATATAGCACTGTAATTATCACACCATATAGATATGTTATGTTCATAAATAGAGTAATCCTCAAGTTGATGTTTTACCCATAAAAGTTGAGAGCAGCAACTAGCAGCAGAGATGTATTCTGCTTCAGTAGTAGACATGGCAATAGTTGTCTGCCTCTTGCTTGATCATGAGACTAAGCTTGCTCCAATGAAGTGACATCCTCCACTAGTGCTTTTTCTTCCTATTGTCTCAAGCAAAATCAGTATCACAATATCCCACTAATCTGTATTCTTTTGATCTTAAATACAAAGAAACCAAGATTAGTAGTTCCAAGCAAATATCTAAATATTCTTTTAACAGCCTAAAGATGAGATTCTCTAGGATCAGATTGGAATCTAGTACACATACATACACTAAATTGAATGTCAGGTCTGCTTGAAGTTAAGTACAGTAGAGAGCCAATCATACCTCTCGTAGACGACTTGGTCTACCTTTTTACCTTCATCATCTTTGCTTAGTTTTGCATTAGGTTGCATAGGGGTTTTCATGAGCTTTGCATTTTCCATTTTGTATTTCTTGAGTATCGGTATCTCCTTGGTATACTTTTGTTGATGGATGTAAATTCCATCACTTGTCTGCTTGATTTGTAATACAAGGAAGAACTTCAATTCTCCCATCATGCTCATCTCAAATTCAGCTTGCATTAGATTTGAAAATTCCTTGCCTGACTTTCCATTAGTTGCTCCAAAAATAATATCATCAACATATATTTGAACTATAATAAAGTTCTCTTTAGAGCATTTCTTGAACAGAGTAGTATCTACTTGTCCTCTAGTAAAACCATTATGCATGAGAAAAGAACTAAGTCGATCGTACCATGCTCTAGGTGCTTGTTTCAAACCATATAATGCCTTTTTAAGTTTGAAAACATGATCTGGTTTATCAGTATCCTCAAAACCAGGGGGTTGTTTAACATACACTCCTTTTTCAATTATACCATTTAGAAAAGCACTTTTTACATCCATTTGAAACAGGGTGAGTTAGTGTTGTGCAGCATATGACATTAAGATGCGTATGGCTTCTATTCTAGCTACAGGTGCAAAAGTTTCAGTATAGTCAATACCTTCTTGTTGGTAATAGCCTTGAGCTACCAACCTTGCCTTATTTCTGACAACTTTACCATCTTCGTCCAATTTGTTTCTGAAGACCCATCTTGTTCCAATAATAGACTTGTTTTTAGGCTTAGAGACAAGAGCCCAGACATCATTTATGGTGAACTGGTTAAGTTCTTCTTGCATAGAAAGAATCCAACTTTCATCCTCAAGAGCTTCTTCAATGCGTTTTAGCTCCAATTTTGATATAAAGGCCACATTGCTTGATTCTCTTAGTGTGGATCTGGTTCTTACTCCTTCAGAATGATTTCCAATAATAAGATCCTTAGGATGATGAGTGTTGAACTTCCATTCCCTTTTGAGATCATCATGAAGATCTTGACTCGTCTGTTGACTCGTCTGCTGACTTGTCTGCTCCGCTTGTCTGACATCCTCAAGCATAGGTTTTGTTTTGGTTAGATCGGGTTGTTGACTTTCTGGATTGTGTTTGTTAATAATTTTTGAAAACAATTTTTTTTTTCAAAACAAATTTCTTACACAAAAAGACTAACACAAATAAGCACACACAAATAGATCTTTTAGAAGCTTAACAAAAGCAATATCAAAACCCCACAGTTAGTATAAGCTAATAAAACAAAAAGAGTTTAGGGATAGAAGATTCACGCAAGAGATTTTATCCTGGTTCACTCTCTTCCAACCAAGAGCTACGTCCAGTCCCTTCGACTTGAAGGTTTTATCCACCATTTCTCCAAATAGATTACAACCAAGTATTCAACACCTCTCCAGGCTTACAAGTATTCCTTTCTTACCAAGCCTCTCCAGGCTCTAACTCTAACAAAGTGATATAATGTTTGATCTTCTTAACTCACTATGTGTGAGAATATGACAGTTTAAGATCATATGGATATTTTCACAATATTGAAACTAAGAAATACGGACTCTTGTTCTCTAAAGAAATATGAGTATGAGTATGAGTGATTGTAGTTTTACAAAAGTTGAGCTCGTAAGTTGTGTAGTCAAGAGTTCTTGTTTCAGTATCTCATGTCTCCTATTTATAGTGACCTTCTTCTTCACTTGTATTTCTTCAACGATTACTTTGAATAATCCCGTTTAGAGATAGCATTTAATGCATAATATCAGTTGTGACTGATAGCTTGAATATGGCAATGCTGAATAGTACTCTTGGTTATCGAGGTAGCATGAAATAGGAGGCTTACTGCTCTTAGTTTTGCAGCTTGAGAACTTGTTGTTTCTCCTTTGTGAACAATCCAGCTTTTTCAGCCATAAAGTTGTCATCGTACAGATCGTTTTGCAGTATCTTTTTATACGATTCTGCTTTTTGCATTTCTTGATGGTACTATGTTTCTTTTTCAACAAGGTGAAACATTAAAGCAGATAAAACAAATGTGAAGAACAAATATTCTATTGAAATAAATATCAATCATTTGAAAGAAATTCAAGAGATTCGAATTGCATTTAATTCATTTCAAAGATGGAGCTCGTCTAAAAAAAAACTTCGTCTACTTAGTTATATGAGAGACTAAGTCTGTTCAAAATTTTATTTTGCTCATCTGATGACGTGGTATATCCTCTTGTCTATCAAGTCTTTGGACTTGCTTCTTCTCAAGGATCTCCGTCTAGTGACGTGGCAGTTGGAGCTAGTCTACTAGATTACTTTATTTTTCAGTTCATTTACTTCTGCTAATTACTTCCGTCTGCTTACATGGCAAGATGGATGCGCTTATTATCAAGTCTTTGGACTTGCTGTATCTAACAAGTTATTTTGGTATTCATCTAGCAAACACTTAGAGCCTCGTCTATTTAAGAAAACCAATCTACTTAATTAAATAACTAAGTAACTTTACCAAAGTATTTGAGCAGTCCGTCTACAATGGTGGACACATATTTTTCAATGAGAACTTATCCCATGTTTCTTTTACTTATATGTAAATATTCCTGCATAACTGAAAGCACATCAACTAATACTTTGCTAAGCAAATTTAATCCTTTTGTTAGCATCAAAACTTAGAGATTATTAAATCCAAAACCACTTTGGTTCCAACAATCTCTCTCCCTTTTTGATGATCACAAAACTAATTAAATTTGAAAAACAAAGTCTAAGAGAGCTTGCAGGGCTCCCCTTAAGACAAAGCATTCAAATAATTAAGCAGGAATATAAGCTAACAAATAGGTTTAACAGCTTATCATACTTAGAATCTACATAAGGGAATAAATAAGCATAGTCAGCAGATATCAAAGCAAATAGGCAAACATAAGTATCAGAGCAGTTAGCAAGTAGAAAAGAATATGCATATGCAAACAAATATGACCTTTTCAAAACTGACTTTATATATAAAAACAAATCTCTTTTCTTTCATTTCTCCCCCTTTTTGTCATTAGCCAAAAAGGTAAAAGGAGCGGACCATCATCGTCAGTATAAAAAGATAAAAGGTTAAGTTTTGGCAGGAGGTGGTGGTGGTGGTGTAGGGTTGTGATTCTGGCTTTTCTTACAACCCTTCTCTTGCTAAGCTTCCATGCTCTCCTAATCCTAAGATTGGGTTAACATGGTTTTTTCATATTTCTGGCTTATAACATAAGGTCATCAAGAAACAATAGGCCAATTAGGCTCAACACGGCTAACTAGGGAACATGCATTAGGGATGGTTCTTTTTAGGCCAAGTAGTTATTCAAAGAAAATTGCCTAAATCATTTGATGCAACACATAAATATGCAACCTATGAAGAGATTCAAGCAAATCCGGGAAAGTGAAACTTAAAAGTGATTCACACAATCAAAAACAAAGTTGGAGGCTCAAATTCCTCACCTGGACATTTTTGAAAATTGTTTGACCGAGATACAATTCCTAGTGTGTGCACCTCTTCACTCCAAACTTGTCATAAATCAAGCAATCATAATAAAGTTTCTCAAAGTTCAATTTTCAATTTTTCACTTGGGGATCAAATTTTCTATTTTCAGAACCTAGGGGGAAATCATCGATGGTCAAAATAATTCATGCAATCAATCTATGCTAAATTTAATTAAAATCCACCAAGCTTGCCGACACAACATTCATACACAAACTCTTGATCTTCTCAAATTATTCAAGAGCGACATTCAAAAACAAAAAACAAAAACAAACACAAAAACAAGGCAATTGGTTCCCTCCCCCACACTTAAAGCATACATTGTCCTCAATGAAAGAACACAAATATAAAATAAGAGTGAGGAAAGGAGAGGGTGCTCCCTGATCAAGTTGTAGTGTAGGTGGGCGCTTCCACAGAAAGCTCTTCTACGGTTGCATCCTCATCCAATTGGTCCCTCGGGCACCCCCCTGTTGCAAAGCATCCTGGAAGAACTCCTGCAAATTAAAACCTTAATTGCAGATTCGCGAGGCGAGAGATCACTCGCGAGGTGAATCTGGAAAATTGTTCTTCGCACTTTCCAGAATCGCGAGGCGAGTAGTAACTCGCGAGGCGAGTCTGGAATTCCAACAGCTGATGGTGCCCAGAATCGCGAGGCGAAAGTAGCTCTCGCGACACGAGACAGAAGCGTGATCTAGCCTCTGAGATTTAGGGCTTCTGTCTCGCGAGGCCACTGTGTATTCGCGTGGCGAATCTCCTTTTTTTTTTTAAAAGGGAAAATGACAGAAAAATAAAGGATACCTATCTTGGGTTGCCTCCCAAGTAGCTCTTGTTTAACGTCCCAAGCCTGACTCAAGTCACCCCTAAGGGTTAATCTGGAGGAAGAAACTGCTTGTCATGCCATGCCTTAGTTCGCTTTTTGTAGGTTCTTGCCTTTTTATATGCTTGCATGCGGTTCCCGGACAACTCATTTAAGTCCAACAGCCTTCTATAATCGGCACATACTCTCCACCCCGTGATGGTCCTTGTTGGGATTGATTTATTGCTTTTATTCACCACCACGGTTGTGCCACCTTTCTTTGGGACCACATGAATTGGACTACCCCAACTACTATCTGAGACTGGATAGATGATTCCGGCCTTTAAAGGTTTAATCACTTCCTCACGCACCGCTTCTTTCAATCCTTCTTTGTTGAGCTTTTCCCTTGCACCTTCATCCTCTGGGAGACTCGGTAAGGCTTCCCTGTCCTTTAACCACTCAAGATAGACCTCATCCCCCAAAGGGTCTTTTTCCTCACTATCATCATCATGGGATTTTACCAACACTTGTGCAAGTGAAGAACCATGGGCTTCTCTAGTTGCCTTTGCCTTGACAGTTGAGTCCACCACATCCACTCGATACACATCCATCCTCTCAGTAGGGTGCTTCATTGCTTCAAAGACATTGAAGACTACCTCATCATCTTGCACCCTTAGAGGGAGTTTCCCTTGTTTCACATCTATCAAGGCACGCCCAGTGGCCAAGAAGGGCCTACCCAATATGAGAGGGATCTCGGCGTCTTCATCCATATCAAGCACCACGAAATCCGCCGGAAATATGAACTTGTCCACCTTCACTAACAAATCTTCAACCACCCCATAAGGATATTTTATAGAATGATCGGCGAGTTGGGGTGACATCCGCGTATCCTTGACTTCCTTGATCCCCAACCTCTTCATCATAGAGAGGGGCATCAAGTTGATGCTTGCCCCTAGATCACACAATGCCTTCCCTAGAGTCATCCCCCCAATGGTGCATGGTATAGAAAAAGAACCAGGGTCCTTCAACTTAGGAGGTAGTTTTCTTTGAAGAATGGCACTACACTCCTCTGTCAAAGTAACCGTCTCCTCATCCACTATTCTCCGCTTCTTGGAGAGAAGCTCCTTCATAAACCGGGCATAAGATGGCATTTGTTCCAAGGCTTCCGCAAATGGAATGTTAATTTGAAGTTTGCGGAAGATATCAAGGAATTTATTGAATTGCTTATCTTGTTGAGGCTTCTTCAATCTTTCAGGATATGGTACCTTCATGTAGGGCGGGAGGTCTTGGGGTTCAACCCACTTCTTTTTTTGGAACTCTTCATCCACAAGTTTCAACCTTCCCCCTTGCTCCGGTGCCTTGTCACTTGCCAACTCCTCTTTCTTAGGTTACTCTTCCTCAACATGTGGTTGTTCTTCCTCAACTTCCTGAGAACTAGTTGCACCCCTGTTAGATCCCAACACCCTACCGCTTCTAGTTGTTATGGCATTGCATTGGTTCTTAGGGTTGTTCTAGGTATCACCTGGGAAAGTGCCTGGGAGACGCTCATTTAGTTGCCTTGCGAGCTGAGCTACCCGCGTCTCTAGATTCTGGATTGCCGACCCTGTATGAGTTGCCAACTTGTCAATGGATGTGCTTGTATTGATTGCCAACTTCTCAACTGCCGCATTCATCTTCTCTATAGCCAACTCCCAAGGTTGCCTTCCACCATTAGTTATTTGCAATTGATTAGGCCCTGGAAGAGCCTGCTGAGTATTATGCTGATGGATTCCATAGTTTGGCCTCTGACCCTGTTGAGGTTGTTGTTGCCCGGCTAGACCACCACTAGCATTACTCCAAGCGAAACCCGGATGGTCTCTCCTCATATAACCCCCATTCTGATTCTGGCTGTAATCATTCTGTCTGTTGCTCTGATAGTTGTTCTGGGGCACGCTGTCATAGAAATTGTGGCATGAGTCCACATGTTCTCGAGAGAAGTTGAACGGACAGTTCTGAATGTCATGACCTCCATTACAATTTTCACAACCCGGAGGCGTTTCCTCGTGTATCACATTCACCTTCTTGTTCTCAGACAAAGCCGCCATTTGCATCTTCAACAGTCTATTTTGCTCTAGAATGGCTTCCTTTGCTGCAGAACTGACTCCACTTGAGGTTTCCCTACCACGGTTGTAATCATTGTACGACATCTTCTCCAATAATGCCCATCCATCCTCAGCTGATAAATAGGAGAAAGAACCGCCAGCTGTGGCATCACAATTCATCTGGTATCGTCCCCTTAACCCGTTAAAGAAATGTTGAACCTTGGAGACCGGGTCAAAGAAATCTGAGGGACATCTTCTCAATAGCACATTATACCTCTCCCAGGCTTCATTATAAGATTCATCTTTTGTCTGTCTGAAAGATGTGACGGCTACTCTTGCTTGTGCCGCCTTCTGAGGAGGAAAATACTTGGTGAGGAACTTTTGTGCCATTTGCTCCCAAGTTCTGATACTGTTCCGATCCAAACTGTCAAACCAGTCGCGAGCGACATCCCTAAGAGAGAGAGGGAATAGCCGCAAGCGAAACTCATCTCGAGTAACTCCTCTTGTCTTCTGCATGTCACAGGCTTCAAGGAAACGAGTGATGTGTCTATGAGGGTCTTGTTTGCCACTCCCATCAAATTGATTCTCATGGATCTGGAATGTGACACATCCTTCCACTCTAAAGGAATCTGTATTGAGGCTGCCCCTCACGATAGAAGAATCACAATCACCCAAGTTGGGTAGATCGTACTCGAAGAGAGGCTTGTAACGACGAGGAGGAGGAGGAGGGTTTTCTTCGACCATCCTCTCAAAATCAATTGCTTCAAGCCTCTTCCGTTCTCTTGCTTCTTTCCTTAATCGCTTCTCGGTCCTGGTGATCTCTGAATCGAATAGCAAGTCCTCTTGCGAAAGGGTACCTCACATACAAAAACAAGGCAAGACCAAGTGGAATCAAAGAAGTAGAGAGAAATAATAGTAAATATAAAAATACAAATATAAAAATAAAAATAACTTACCCAAATAATCAAACTTCCCTAAAAATTAGGAAAATTGGTTGTGTCAATCCCAGGCAACGGCGCCAAAAACTTGTTGAGTCACCGGCAAGTGTACCGGGTCGTCGCAAGTAATAAATAAACACGGTAAGTAATTACCGAGGTCGAACACAAGGATTGGGCTACCAATTCTACCAATTCGCAAGAAGTTCGATAAGTTTGGCCAAGTAACAGAAAGCGGTTGTTGAGAGAGAGAAAATAGGATCACAATTCAAATTAACAAATCAATT
The DNA here is from genome assembly GCA_030762895.1 of Sophora flavescens. Taxonomy (NCBI): domain Eukaryota; kingdom Viridiplantae; phylum Streptophyta; class Magnoliopsida; order Fabales; family Fabaceae; genus Sophora; species Sophora flavescens. The sequence continues at coordinate 131,849,586 of CM061068.1, forward strand.
AGAGCTAAGGTATTAAAATCTGGAATTTAAAACATCTAAGGTCACAAATCCACCTACCCAATCATGCATAGTACCCAAGTGATGATGATCCACTCCCTAGGTTCAATTACAATGTCAACCAGGACCCCCAAATTCTCCTAAATTCACTGTCGTGCTCAATAGGACGTATTCAACGATTGAATTAATTACTTACTAGGTCTCATAACCCAATCATCAAACTCTATTAAATCTGGTTCCAATAAGATTGCACCGATCTCCTATTCACTCTCGTGCAATATTCGATCAATGTTCCCAATTCAAGTTCTAAAACGTGAATTGCCTCCTAAGCCTCAACACGTTTAACTAGTCAATCACGCATGCATATGATCAACACAACAAATTCAGAATTGGAAAACATTAATTGAGAAAAGGGAGAGAAACATACATCACATCGAACACTACACCACCATGGGTGGTTTCATTGATCCCTTAGACGAGGGGATTAGTTCCTCATGCTTGTAACAACGCACAAACAATCGGCCATAATCACCATTGTAAAATAAGAAAATAAAAGAGGGAGACACAACTCCAGAAAACAAGAATTCGTCCCAAAACGCTACAAAACCAGTGGAGAACCAAAAAGCTCCCGTTTCTGTCCTAAAACAGCAATATATAGAGTTCATATTCTGCGCGCGCTCGCGAGACGAGCAGCCTCTCGCGACGCGAATATTAAAAATGGCGCACTTTCAAATTGGACTCTCACGAGGCGAGAGGAAGATTCGCGATGCGAGACTTGGAATTCTAGTCTGTCACAGCTGTGACCTTCATCACGGCTAGGCCGTGATGGTCTCTGTCCTCCAGGTCTTCATGATTCGCGAGGCGAGCAGTCTCTCGCGAGGCGAGACAAAAAGGATGACTGTTGTTGCTCAGCTGGTCTTCAGGTTCGCGAGGCGAGCAGTCTCTCGCGGGGCGAGTATCTCCAGAATGGCAATTTCCATTGTTTTCTTGACTCGAAGCGATTCCCCTTTAACCTGAAACTATGCAATAGCAGTAAATGCTTTATTTGACTCAAAATTAACTAAAATATCCTAAAACTACTCAAAAGACTCAAAATATTGCTTGAGGACAATTAAATCCAAATTTGGGTGATGAGCCTCTGGTTGACTGGTTTTATAACTAGTAAAGACCATGGCTTTGTGCTTATTTTATATCATTTTCACCCAAATTAGACTTGATTGTCTTTAAGCAGCATTTTGAGTCTGTAAAGTATTTTTAAGTTAATTTAGTTGATTTATAGTTAAATAAAGTACTTATACTATTTTCTGTTTTCAGGTTAATAAAAAGGAATAAATCTGGTTCGCCCCGCGAAGAAGATCTCGCCCAGCGAGTAATCCAGCCTTGGAAAGTCAGAGACTATCACGGCTTACCCGTGTTGAAGATCACGACTGTGGCAGTTTTGAAGTTGAAGAGTCTCGCCTCGCGAGCATCCATTCGCCTCGCGAGCCTGGAAGTCAGAGAGCATCACGGTTGGCCCCTGATGTTCATAACGGGCGTAATAAGAAGACTCTTCAGATTCTCGCCTCGCGAAGGTGTGTTCGCCTCGCGAGAATACCAAAAGTTGAAGTTTCGCCTCGCGAGACAGAGTTTGCCTCGCGAATCCGCGTAGTCCAGAAAGTTGTATATAAGTCTGTTTAGGCAGAACTGAAAGGTTGGCTAGTGTTGGCTAGTTTTAGCCAGTCTTAGTCTTAGTTTTTAGTCAGTAGTAGTTTTATCTTCTTTTCTTAGATATGTTTTGTTTTCCTTTTGTAATGGAGAACTAGTCTCCTAGATTAATCTACTGCAATTGGTTTCTATTAACACTTGAGGTTCTGTATTTCCTGTTTTCACTTGCTTTTCTCTTTTCAATGCGATGCTATATGTTTCTGTTTGTTTAATTCAGGAGTGTATAGTGTTGTGTTAATTTATTTCGGTGATGCTATGTTCCTATACTTAATCGCGTTTGTTTAATTCGCGTGTGTTCGTTCATGTTCGTTTAGTTCATGAGGGCTTAACCCCGTTTGTTTAATTCGGAAATAGGAACATATATCCGTAGTAACGATTTCGTTTGTTAATTGTTGCTACAACCGAAAGGGGATTAGAATCTGGGATTGGATTTATATGAACCGATGATAGTGGGAAACCGAGAACAGTAGGTTAATCGTTCTTTAGCTTATTTGGTAATTACTTTTTATTGCATTGTTTTTTTTCTGTTCTGTTTTCTCTATTTAGTTTTCAATCTCAAAACCCCCCAAAATCTAACTTTTTCTAACTTTTTCTGTTAACAACAACAACTAAGAGTCCTTGAGAGACGATACTCGAGTTGTCGCTTCCCTATCTACATTATTTTGTAAACGCTCGTTCTTTTTGGCGCGTGGCGACTGCGCGATCAAAAATTGGCGCCGTTGCCGGGGACTCTTGTTGTTATTAACATTTAAAAAAAAAATCTTTGCTAAATTAGTTTTGTCTGCTTTGTCTGGTTGTGAATTTTAGCACCCCCCATGGATAATCACATATATGGTTACATGCCTAATGTTTACTATGAACCACCACCATGCATATATTTTCCTGATTTTTATGGTTTATCGCACTGGTTGCCAAGGTTTAGTGGTCTTGCAGGTGAGAATCCGTAGGAGCATCTGAGGGAATTCCAGATTGCTTGCTCTATAATGCTGAGACCTACAGGAATAACAGAAGACCACATCAAGATGGAAGCTTTCCAGTTCTCACTTGAAGGTGCTGCAAGGGATTGGTTGTATTGTCTTGATGAGAATTCCATCTCAAGCTGGTTTGATTTGAGGGAAGCCTTCCTGTTTAGATACTATCCTAGCCAAGTGACCACCTCTACACCTTCCGAACCTTCACTAGAGGATCTGTTCAAGCAGATGACTGCACAAATGGAAGAAATGATAAAACAAATGGCAGAGCAAAATCTTGAACGCCAACAGAGGGAAGAAGCTGAATCTCAGAAGTTGTCCATTCTAATTGATCAAGTTGTCGCCAACTCGGCTGCACTGTAAACTCCACATTCCCTAGAAGAACATACAGAGTCACAAGTTATTCTTGAAGATACTTCCGAGGATGATTTTGATACTGATACTTCTGTTGTTGAACTGTGTGTTGAATCCCCTGATTCTAATGCATGTGCTGATTGTTATTGTAGTGGCACTGCTTTGTGTATAGAATATTTTATAGGTTTATACTTCTCAGGAAAAATAGAAAATAAGGATCGTTTTGCAGGTTTATTTTTTTCAGGAAACATAGAAAATGAGGATCAGGAGGATCAGGAGGACATCTGCTTCACCGTGCTTAAGGATGATGAAGAACCCTTGGAAGTAGATGATGCAATTGAATCAAATGCATGTGTTGAGAGTAATGGGGTGGATGAACTAATTGCTGAATTTCCAGACATTCAGAACTTTTCTGATTCATTTTATTGTGATATATGTATTGACTCTACTAACACTAACCTTTGTGTGGTGTGTGCTGAAATTTCTGCATGTATAGCAGGTGATACAGTTGTCAGTGCAGTGAATGAAGAACGTGCAGGAGTTGAAGCATCACCAATAACAATTTCTAACTGTTTGTCACCTCCCCCTGTGGAACCAAAAGCTCTGGATTTTGTACCCTTGGATTCTACGCCATGGCCGATCCAAGAGGTTGAGCTCCACTTCTATTGGGGAGACTTTGTAGATAAAGAGGTCAGCTGTGACCTGAATGGAAGTGAGAAGTCCGCCGCACTCGGCGAGGTCATCATAATTGTCAAAAGCTCACCTCCGTATCAAGGCTGCGAGTTAGGGAAGCATGGGACAAGCTTCAGTCCTTTGGCTACCACGTGGGCTTTATGCTACAGACAGTGGGATCCTGGTGGAACCGCTTCAATGAGTTTTCTTAACCCTTACTCTTTTTAATTCTGCTTGTTTATTTCTGTTTTGTTTTTAATAAAGCTCCTGAATAATTTGAGAAGCTCAGGAGTTGTGTTTGTGTCTTGGTAATGGCAAGTTTGCTGGATTTAATTGAATTTGCATAGATTGATTGCATGTTATGTGTTGACTGTTTTCCCCCTAGGTTGAAAAAAGTTTTTGAAAATTGATCCCCATGTGATTGAAAACTGAACTTTGAGATTTTGTTATGATGGCATGATTTATGATAAGTTTGGGGTGATAGGAAGCACACACTAGGGATAGAATCTCGTTCAAATAATTTGCAAAAATGTCCAGGTGAGGTTTTGAGCCTCCAACATGTTTTTGACTGTGAGAATCATTTTTGGTTGCACTTTCCTGAATTTGCTTGAGTCTCTTTTTGGTTTGCATGATTATGTGTTTGCCTCAGATGATTTAGGCATTTTCTTTGTAAATAACCACTTAGCCTAAAATAACCCATCCTTAATGCATGTTCCATAGTTAGCCCCTTTGCACCTAATTAGCCTGTTAATTCTTGATAACCTGATGCTATAAGCTAAAATCTGGAAAACCATGTTAACCCGATCTTAGGATTAGGAGAGCATGGAATCTTGACAAAAGAATGGTTGCAAGAAACTAAGTTTGGGGAGGCTACAAGGTATAATGTGCTGTTTGGGAAAAAGAAAAAAATAAAAGAAAAAAAAGTACAAAAATTTCAAAGTGTAAAAATGAAAAAAAAAATGGAGAAAAGTATTAGAATAAAAGGCTGTAGTCACCCAAGGCATAAAGAAAAATGAAAGAAAGGAACTTGAGTGGAAATTCAAAGTGTAAAAAGCTCATGCTCTCTTAGTTCCTAGGGTTTTCAGCCTAGTTCGTTTGTAATTCCTACCCTTAGCCAGGCCCATTACAACCAATAAAAGACCTTTTGATGTTGCATGCATGTTCTCTGTGGGAATCATTTTGAGATGAAAATCAAATTTATGGGAAGTGTTCTTAAAAGTGAAAATGAGTGAAATGTTGATAGCCTAACAAAAATTGAGCGATTGAGTGAACACAAATTTCCCTTGTGAGGAAGGCAGTTGTTTGAATTTGGTGATCTCCCTCTTGTGTGTAACTTAGATCCCCTGCTTAGATTGATGATTGCCTGAATGATAAATTTCTCAATTGTTTAGAATAAATGATTGTGGGGATTGCTTTGTTTGAAAAGGGGGGGAACATTGAAGGAAAATTATTTTGATGAAGTGCTTGAATTCTGTGCAAAGTTGGTTGAATCCTTAAGCTTGCCATGTCTTGAGTCTTTTTAAGTTTTACGTTTTAGTTTGCTTGGGGACAAGCAAAGTTTAAGTTTGGGGTATTTTGATGAGCCTCTGGTTGACTGATTTTATAACTAGTAAAGACCATGGCTTTGTGCTTATTTTATATCATTTTCACCCAAATTAGACTTGATTGTCTTTAAGCAGCATTTTGAGTCTGTAAAGTATTTTTAAGTTAATTTAGTTGATTTATAGTTAAATAAAGTACTTATACTATTTTCTGTTTTCAGGTTAATAAAAAGGAATAAATCTGGTTCGCCCCGCGAAGAAGATCTCGCCCCGCGAGTAATCCAGCCTTGGAAAGTCAGAGACTATCACGGCTTACCCGTGTTGAAGATCACGACTGTGGCAGTTTTGAAGTTGAAGAGTCTCGCCTCGCGAGCGAGCCTGGAAGTCAGAGAGCATCACAGTTGGCCCCTGATGTTCATAACGGGCGTAATAAGAAGACTCTTCAGATTCTCGCCTCGCGAAGGTGTGTTCGCCTCGCGAGAATACCAAAAGTTGAAGTTTCGCCTCGCGAGACAGAGTTTGCCTCGCGAGTCCGCGTAGTCCAGAAAGTTGTATATAAGTCTGTTTAGGCAGAACTGAAAGGTTGGCTAGTGTTGGCTAGTTTTAGCCAGTCTTAGTCTTAGTTTTTAGTCAGTAGTAGTTTTATCTTCTTTTCTTAGATATGTTTTGTTTTCCTTTTGTAATGGAGAACTAGTCTCCTAGATTAATCTACTGCAATTGGTTTCTATTAACACTTGAGGTTCTGTATTTCCTGTTTTCACTTGCTTTTCTCTTTTCAATGCGATGCTATATGTTTCTGTTTGTTTAATTCAGGAGTGTATAGTGTTGTGTTAATTTATTTCGGTGATGCTATGTTCCTATACTTAATCGCGTTTGTTTAATTCGCGTGTGTTCGTTCATGTTCGTTTAGTTCATGAGGGCTTAACCCCGTTTGTTTAATTCGGGAATAGGAACATATATCCGTAGTAACGATTTCGTTTGTTAATTGTTGCTACAACCGAAAGGGGATTAGAATCTGGGCTTGGATTTATATGAACCGATGATAGTGGGAAACCGAGAACAGTAGGTTAATCGTTCTTTAGCTTATTTGGTAATTACTTTTTATTGCATTGTTTTTTTTTGTTCTGTTTTCTCTATTTAGTTTTCAATCTCAAAACCCCCCAAAATCTAACTTTTTCTAACTTTTTCTGTTAACAACAACAACTAAGAGTCCTTGAGAGACGATACTCGAGTTGTCGCTTCCCTATCTACATTATTTTGTAAACGCTCGTTCTTTTTGGCGCGTGGCGACAGCACGATCATTGGGCGAAAACGAGATTGAACTCGAATAATTAACACATAAACCACAGTCTTACTAGTTAAAAAAACTAGATAAGCCAGAGGCTTATCAAATCTATACCTTCTTCTTGAGAGAAACCTTGAGCAACAAGTCTTGCTTTGTTTCTTATTACCTTACCATTTTCATCAAGTTTGTTTCTATAAACCCACTTTGTTGCAATCACTGATTTGTCTTCGGGCAATGGAACCAGAGTCCAAACATCACTTCTTTCAAACTGATTGAGTTCTTCTTGCATGGCTAGAATCCAACCATCATCTAGTAGAGCCTCGTCTACTGTCTTTGGTTCTAACTCAGAGACTAGTGCAGATTTGTCTTATTCTCTGAAGGTTGATCTGGTTCTTAGCTTGTCATTGGGGTTTCCAATGATCTAATCTTGTGGATGATAATTCTTGAAGTACCATGATTTTTGAATTGTACCATGTTGAGAAGTGGAAGTTTCTGGTTGTTGAGTGGGGTCATCTTCTTGATCATCAACTTTTATCTCAGGTGAGTCTCCTGGTATGCTTAGATCAAGATCTGCAAAAGCTTCATCTATCTCTGATAATTTCTTATCAGGCTGTTTGTCATCGAACTTGACATGAATACCTTCCTCTACTATCAGAGTCCTAGAATTATAAACTCTAAAGCCTTTAGATGTTTCAGAGTATCCTAGTAGTATTCCATTATCTGTTTTAGCATCAAACTTACCAAGTTGATCTTTGGTGTTCAGTATATAGTGTTTACAACCAAAAGGGTGAAAATAAGATATGTTGGGTTTTCGTCCTTTCCACAGTTCATAAGGAGTCTTATTCAGGATAAGTCTAATGTATATTATGTTATGAATGTAGCGGAAAGATATAACGACTTCACCCGAAGTGTCTAGGGACAAAGTTGTCATTGAGCATAGTCCTAGCCATCTCTTGAAGAGATCTGTTCTTTCTCTCTACCACACCATTTTGCTGTGGTGTTCTAGGTATTGAGAAGTTGTGAAGGATGCCACTTTCTTCACAGAACTTATGAAATAGCTAATTTTCAAACGCTCCCCCATGGTCATTTATGATTGAAGTGATACACATGCCTTTTTCATTCTGTACACGTTTGCAGAATACAGAAAAGACCTTAAAAGACTCATCCTTGTGAGTTAGGAACATAACCCATGTCCATCTAGTGTAATCGTCTACTATGACAATACCATATTTCTTACCACTGACAGAGGCAGTCCTTGTTGGACCAAAAAGATCAAGATGTAGCAACTCTAGTGGTCTATTGGTACTGACAACATTCTTATATTCAAAAGAACCTTTGACTTCTTTTCCCTTTTGACATGCATCACAGAGAGCATCATATTTGAACTTAAGTTTTGGTAGTCCTCTCACGAGGTTATGCTTGTTTAGCTTTGAAATTAATTTGAAGCTTGCATGACCTAGCCTTTATGCCAAATCCATCGCCCATCTTCAATTGACACTAGACATGAGACACTTTGATTTGAGAGGTCCTCTAAGTCAATCTTACAGAGATTGTTTTGCCTTTTAGCAGTGAATAAAAGTAATCCATCATCTTTCTTAACAGTACACATGTTCTTATCAAAAGACACTGCATATCCACTGTCACATAATTGACTTATGCTCAGTAGATTATGCTTCAAGCCATTTACTAAAAGAACATTATCAATGGATGGAAAATGATGTCTACCAATTTTACCTATACCAATGATTTTCCCTTTTTGATTTCCTCTAAATGTGACCCAGCCACCATCTTTGGGCTTAAGGTTTTGGAACATAGACCTTTCTCCCGTCATGTGTCGTGAGCAGCTACTGTCCAAGTACCAAGACATCTGTTTTCTTCCTGTTGTTAAGCAGATCTGCAACAGGTATTATCTTATCTTTAGGTACCCAAACTGACTTGGGTCCTTTCTTGTTTGTTGTCACTGGATGAGTATGCTTAGCATGTTTATTGTGTATGCATCTAGATGTAATATGCCAATTTTTTCCACACACTTTGCAAAAGATGTTGGACGAGCTAGACTTAGCTTTCGTATATTTATTTGGAACTTTTGAAGCTCTATGCTGTTCAAGTGGTTTTGACTTTTTGTGAGATGCGTCTTGCTTCTCTTTGTCATAACCAAGACCAGATTTATCATAAGGTGACCTAGAGTACCTTAAAATGAGACTAAGCTTATCTGAGCCACCTACAATATTTGATAGAGAATCAGTTAGATATGTTACATCTTGATTTAGTTTTGCAACTTCACAAGAAACATCAGGTTCACACACCATTTTGTCAGCTAGACTGATATTCACTGATTTTAGTATGTTGTTTTCAATTTTGAGGTTTTGTTTCTCAGTGCAGACCCTATCATATTCTCTAATCAGTTTAGTAAACTTCTTTTTGAGACTCTTATATTATCGTGATAGAATAGACGACTCATGCAACAGTTCATCAACAGCATTTTGAAGAGTAGACGGATCAGAGTCCATTACCTCAGCATCAGTGTATTCGCTTTCTGATGCAGTGTCTACCTTGAGATAGATATTTGCCTCTTCCTCAGCTTCATTTTCTTCATCTGATGAAGACAGACCAAGATCCTTCCATGTAGCCATTAAGCCTTTCTTCTTTTTGAAGAATTTCTTTTTATCCTTTAGCTCAGGGCGAAGCTTTGAAATGACTAGGTTTCTTGCATTCAAAGCACAAAGGTAGACCATTTTCCTTGGAGTCTGACTTCTCCTTGGAAAACTTTTTGTTGAGTTGCTTCCTTCTGAAACCATCTTTCTGTCTCCGCATATGTTGAATCTTCCTGGAGATAAAGGACAATTCATCCTCATCTGATCCTTCATCATTATCAGAAGATTCAGATTCATCTGATGACTCTGCAGCTTTGAGAACTTTTGATGAGCTTGCTTTCTTTGCCTTTAGGGCAATAGATTTTCCTTTTCTGGAGTTTTCTTCTTCATTAAGTTCAAGTTCATGAACCTTGAGAGATCCAAGAAGCTCTTCCAGAGAGAGTGTATTCAGGTTTTTGGCTTCCTGAATAGCAGTTACTTTGGGTCTCCATTGCTTGGATAGACTTCTCAGGATTTTTCTGACATGATCTCTATTTTCATAAACTTTTCCAAGAGATCTGAGACTGTTGGTGATGGTTTGGAATCTTCCAAACATTTGGTCTATTGTTTCATGTTCACCCATCTTGAACATCTCATACTGATGAACCAACATGTTGATCTTTGATTCCTTAACTTGTGAAGAACCCTCATGAGCTAGGGCAAGAGTATCCCAGATTTCTTTAGCAGTATTGCAGCTGTGAACTTTGTCATGTTCAGATCTGGTGATGGCACACATCAAATAACGCTTAGCTTTAAGATTGAGTTGATGCTTTGCCTTTTGATCTGCTGTCCAATCTGCTCTAGCAACAGCAGCTTCATTTTCATTTCTGAGTTCGGTATAACCGGTTTCTATGAGCTCCCAGATGTCTTGACTTTGTGCATCCAAAAAGGCCATCATCCTCTTCTTCCAATAGTCATAATCAAAACCATCAAAGAGAGGAGGTCTGTTGATAGCTTGTCCTTCCGCATCCATGGTTGTTGCATCGTACTCCCTCAGCACTTGTTAGATGCTCAACCCTATCGAGGTTGAGCTCTGATACCAACTGAAGTTGACACAGGCAAACACAAGAAGGGGGGTTGAATTGTGTTTGTTAATAATTTTCGAAAATAACTTTTTTTTCAAAACAAATTTCTTACACAAAAATATTAACACAGAAATAAGCACACACAGATAGATATTTTAGAAGCTTAATGAAAGCAATATCAAAACCCCACAGTTAGTATAAGCAAATAAAACTAAAGAGTTTAGGGATAGAAGATTGACGCAAGAGATTTTATCCAGGTTCACTCTCTTCCGACCAAGAGCTACGTCCAATCCCTCCGACTTGAAGGTTTTATCCACTATTTCTCCAAATAGATTACAACCAAGTATTCAACACCTCTCCAGGCTTACAAGTATTCCTTTCTTACCAAGCCTCTCCAGGCTCTAACTCTAACAAAGAGATATAATGTTTGATCTTCTTAACTCACTATGTGTGAGAATATGACAGTTTAAGATCAGATGGATATTTTCACAATATACAAACTAAGAAATACCGACTCTTGTTCTCTAAAGAAATATGAGTATGAGTATGAGTGATTGTAGTTTTACAAAAGTTGCGCTCATAAGGTTGTGTAGTCAAGAGTTCCTGTTTCAGTATCTCAGGTCTCCTATTTATAGTGACCTTCTTCTTCACTTGTATTTCTTCAACGATTACTTTGAATAATCCCGTTTAGAGATAACATTTAATGTATAATATCCATTGTGACTGATAGCTTGAATATGGCAATGCTGAATAGTACTCTTGGTTATCGAGGTAGCATGAAATAGGAGGCTTATTGCTCTGAGTTTTGCATCTTGAGAACTTGTTGTTCCTCCTTTGTGAACAATCCAGCTTTTTCAGCCATAAAGTTGTCATCGTACAGATCGTTTTGCAGTATCTTTTTATACGATTCTGTTTTTTGCATTTCTTGATGGTACTATATTTCTTTTTCAACAAGGTGAAACATTAAAGCAGATAAAACAAATGTGAAGAACAAATATTCTATTGAAATAAATATCAATCATTTGAAATAAATTCAAGAGATTCAAATTGCATTTAATTCATTTCAAAGATGGAGCTCGTCTTAAAAGAAACTCCGTCTACTTAGTTATATGAGAGACTAAGTCTGTTCAAAATTTTATTTTGCTCGTCTGATGACGTGGCATATCCTCTTGTCTATCAAGTCTTTGGACTTGCTGCTTCTCAAGGATCTCCGTCTAGTGACGTGGCAGTTAGAGCTCGTCTACTAGATTGCTTTATTTTTCAGTTCATTTACTTCTGCTAATTACTTCCATCTGCTTACGTGGCAAGATGGACGTGCTTATTATCAAGTCTTTGGACTTGCTGTATCTAACAAGTTATTTTGGAATTCATCTAGCAAACACTTAGAGCCTCGTCTATTTAAGAAAACCGGTCTACTTAATTAAATAACTAAGTAACTTTACCAAAGTATTTGAGCAGCCCGTCTACAAGGGTAGACGCGTATTTTTTAATGAGAACTTATCCCATGTTTCATTTACTTATATGTAAATATTCCTGCATAACTGAAAGCACATGTTAGATCTCAACTAATACTTTGCCAAACAAATTTAATCCTTTTGTTAGCATCAAAACTTGGAGATTATTAAATCTAAAACCACTTTGGTTCCAACACATCTTCTAGATCTGATAGTTCTTTATTAGTCTTTAATCCATCATTGAATTTAACATGAACAGATTCTTCAATAATGCAAGTTCTTGAATTGTAAACTCTAAAAGCTTTAGACATTTCAGAATATCCTACGAAAATACCTTTATCTACCTTAGAATCAAATTTTCCAAGATTATCTTTGGTATTCAGAATAAAACATTCACATCCAAAAGCATGAAAATAAGATATGTTGGGGTTTTTCCTTTCCACAATTCATAAGGAGTCCTTTTTAGAAAAGGCCTAATAAGTATTCTGTTTTGTACATAACAAGCAGTATTTACAGCTTCTGCCCAGAAGTACTTAGGGAGATTATTTTCATTGAGCTAGTCATCTCTTGCAGAGATCGGTTCTTTCTCTCAACCACTCCATTTTGTTGTGGAGTTCTAGATGCAGAGAAATTGTGAGAGATCCCATTCTCCTCACAGAACTGTCTAAACTGCTTATTTTCAAATTCTCCCCCGTGATCACTTCTAAGGGTAGAAATACAGAAACCCTGCTCATTTTGTACTCTTTTGCTGAATACTGAGAAAGCCTTAAAAGACTCATCCTTGTGTGTTAGGAATAGTACCCATGTGAATCTAGAATAGTCATTAACTATGACAAATCCATATTTTCTTCCAGCCAGGCTGGCAACACTAACTGGTCCAAACAGATCCATGTGTAACAACTAAAGAGGTCTAGAGGTTGATACTTGGTTTATAGATTTGAAACTTGATTTTATCTGTTTACCTCTTTGACATGCATCACAGAAGACATCTTTCTTAAAACTAATATCAGACAATCCTCTCACAAAATTATTCCTTTTTAATTTAGAAATTAGTTTCATACTAGCATGTCCTAGTTTCTTACGCCATAACCATCTCTCATCCTCTTTAGACAACAGACAAATTACACTTTGATCTAAGAGATCAGACAGTTCAATCTTATAAAGATTTTGTTGCCTTTTAGCTGAAAAGAGGGTTTTGCTACAACAATCTTTAACTATGCATACATCCTTAGTAAAGGAAACATCAAATCCACTATCACATAATTGACTTATGCTAAGCAAGTTGTGTCTTAATCCTTTAACCATAAGAACCTTAGATATAGAGGGAAGAGGGGGTTTACCACCAATAGTACCAATTCCTATAACTTTTCCTTTCTGATTCCCTCCAAAGGCAACATGTCCTCCTTTCTTAAGTTGGAGGTCTAGGAACATCGACCTTTCTCCTGTCATATGACGCTAGCAACCACTGTCCAGGTACCAGCAGTGGTGTTTTCTTTTTCCTGTTGAGGACATCTGCAACAAAAATTATTTGATCTTTAGGTACCCATATTTTTCTGGGTCCTTTTCTGTTAGTTATAAGAGTCTGTGAAGACTTCCTTCTCTTCTTATGGATACACTTAGACATAACATGTCCAGTTTTTCCACAGAAGTTACAGACAGGTGTAGATTTGGTTACAGTTGACTTAACAGATACTGTAGAAGCTTTAGTTGATACTTTATAATGTGTCTGATGCACATATCCAATCCCTTCTTTGTTAAGAGAGTGCCTCTGACAGCCAAGTAGCTTAGTCAGATTATCTCTACCATTAACAAATTTGGCAAGATCAGAAGTGAGCTCTTCCACTTTCTGTTGAAGTTTTTCAACTTCTTCAGATGGTGATGTTTCACTTGAGATCTTAGTTTCCTTATACTTTTCAGTCTTCAGCTCACTGTTGTCTTTAGCCAACTTCTCACACTCTTGAGATTTCTGTTTATGCTCACTGGTGAGCTTTACATACTCTCTTTTGAGTGATTTGAAGGCCTTAGATAAGCAGTAGGATTCCTCCAATAACTCCTCATAGGCATCAAGGAATTCCTCACAGTCAGGATGTACCTCATCGTCTGAGTCTGAGTCAGTGTTGGCCATCAAACAGAGTTTGGCTTCTTCCTCTGTTTCTTCATTAGAAGATGTTGACTCCAGATCCTCCTAAGTAGCCATCATTCCTTTCTTCTTCTTCTTGAAGAATTTCTTAAAAGGGGCCTTCTTGAGTTGAGGACATTCAGCCTTGATGTGACGAGGCTTCTTGCACTCATAGCAGACAATTGGACTTTTGTCTGTTGGAGTGGATTATTTGAAGTTCTTGACCTTGTTGAACCTTCTGAATGGCTTATCCCTCTTGAACTTCTTTTTCTGTAAGAGAAGCCGTATCTTCCTGGTCAGGAGAGACAATTCTTCACCACTCTCAGAATCCTCGTGTTCAGACAGGTCAGCATCACTGGATGACTCGTCTGCCTTCAGAGCCTTGGAAGCTTTTGCTAACTTTTGATCAGCCTTTAGAGCAATTGACTTGCCCTTCTTTGGTTCAACTTCGTCTCCAAGTTCTTGCTCATGAACAGTGAGTGTTTCAAGAAGTTCATCCATAGTCAAGGTAGTGAGATCCTTGGCTTGAGAGATAGCAGTGACCAAAAGTCTCCACTGTTTAGGTAGACTTCTCAGAATCTTTCCAACCTTCTCAGCATTGGTGTAGACTTTACCAAGAAATTTTAAACTATTGACTATAGCTTTGAATCTTCCTATCATTTGAGCAACAGATTCTCCTTCCTCCATGACAAACAGTTCATACTTTCTGACAAGTATGGCAATCTTTGACTCTTGACTTTGGCTGATCCTTCATGTGTGACAGCTAAAGTGTCCCATATTTCTTTGGCAGAGTCACAAGCACATACCTTCTCAAACTACTCAGGACTGAGAGCACAAATGATGTTATATCTAGCTTTGTGGCTCAGCTCCCATTTTATCTTTTCTGCAGTAGTCCACTGAGCTTTTGGCTTGTCAGAGTCATCATCATTCTTGGGAATGAATGGACCACCTGTAATGACATCCCAGAGATCAGAGTTTGTAGATTGGATGAACCATTGAAATCTATCTTTCCAATAGTTGTAGTTTTCTCCATTGAAGTAAGGAGGTCTGGTTAGGGAAGCTCCTTCAGTCTGGTGACTTCCACTTGAACTAGCTCCAGCAGTCATGTCTATTCTTCAGGACCTTTTACCTCTACACTGTTAGATGCTCAACCCAGAGGCTGAGCTCTGATACCAACTGAAATAGACAACTATAAACATGAGAAGGGGGTTGAATTGTGTTTATCAGAATTTAAACAGTTGAAAACTTTTTACATACAGAAGCTTGGTTCAGACGAGTGGAAAGATACAGGACAGACAGGTGACCTGTCTGATGAAATTTTAACAGTGACTTAGGAAAACACACCACTTGATAACCGGATAAGAAAACTAAAGCAACCAAAGACTTTATAAGGAAAGAGAGATTGACACAGTTATTTATCCTGGTTCACTCTTCAAAGCAAAGAGCTAAGTCCAGTCTTTGGCAGCACCAAGTTTTATCCACTATAACTGATCAGGTTACAGACTCTAAGTATTGTTTGCACACCTAGCCTCTTCAGGCTCTAAGACAAGGAT
This sequence comes from Sophora flavescens, assembly GCA_030762895.1. Classification (NCBI taxonomy): domain Eukaryota; kingdom Viridiplantae; phylum Streptophyta; class Magnoliopsida; order Fabales; family Fabaceae; genus Sophora; species Sophora flavescens. The sequence continues at coordinate 131,864,894 of CM061068.1, forward strand.
TCTTTGCACACCTAGCCTCTTCAGGCTCCAAGACAAGTATTCTTTGCACACCTAGCCTCTTCAGGCTCACTCAGGTTTGTTTCAGAAATTTGGTTTGTAATAAATACAACTTCAGACAGACAGATCTTTCACTAACACTCCGAGTGGTTTAAATGTAAAGCTTAGGAAAGTTTGCGTAATAACTTCAAATAATTGAAGAATACAGAATGAAAGAATGAAGATATTAATGCGCAGAGTAATGGCTCTTTAATGCTATATATATTATCTATGTCTTCATCTTCAATGACTTCTATATTTATAGTCTTCAAGCATTTAATATCCGTTAGAGACATTCCCTCAGATGAGCAACAGATTCTCCTTCCTCCATGACAAACAGTTCATACTTTCTGACAAGTATGGCAATCTTTGACTCTTGACTTTGGCTGATCCTTCATGTGTGACAGCTAAAGTGTCCCATATTTCTTTGGCAGAGTCACAAGCACATACCTTCTCAAACTCCTCAGGACTGAGAGCACAAATGATGTTATATCTAGCTTTGTGGTTCAGCTCCCATTTTATCTTTTCCGCAGTAGTCCACTGAGCTTTTGGCTTGTCAGAGTCATCATCATTATTGGGAATGAATGGACCACCTGTAATGACATCCCAGAGATCAGAGTTTGTAGATAGGATGAACCATTGAAATCTATCTTTCCAATAGTTGTAGTTTTCTCCATTGAAGTAAGGAGGTCTGGTTAGGGAAGCTCCTTCAGTCTGGTGACTTCCACCTGAACTTGCTCCAGCAGTCATGTCTATTCTTCAGGACCTTTTACCTCTACACTGTTAGATGCTTAACCCAGAGGCTGAGCTCTGATACCAACTGAAATAGACAACTATAAACATGAGAAGGGGGGGTTGAATTGTGTTTATCATAATTTAAACAGAGTTGAAAACTTTTTACATACAGAAGCTTGGTTCAGACGAGTGGAAAGATACAGGACAGACAGGTGACCTGTCTGATGAAATTTTAACAGTGACTTAGGAAAACACACCACTTGATAACCGGATAAGAAAACTAAAGCAACCAAAGACTTTATAAGGAAAGAGAGATTGACACAGTTATTTATCCTGGTTCACTCTTCAAAGCAAAGAGCTAAGTCCAGTCTTTGGCAGCACCAAGTTTTATCCACTATAACTGATCAGGTTACAGACTCTAAGTATTGTTTGCACACCTAGCCTCTTCAGGCTCTAAGACAAGGATTCTTTACACACCTAGCCTCTTCAGGCTCCAAGACAAGTATTCTTTGCATACCTAGCCTCTTCAGGCTCACTCAGGTTTGTTTCATAAATTTGGTTTGTAATAAATACAACTTCAGACAGACAGATCTTTCACTAACACTCCGAGTGGTTTAAATGTAAAGCTTAGGAAAGTTTGCGTAATAACTTCAAATGATTGAAGAATACAGAATGAAAGAATGAAGATATTAATGCGCAGAGTAATGGCTCTTTAATGCTATATATATTATCTATGTCTTCATCTTCAATGACTTCTATATTTATAGTCTTCAAGCATTTAATATCCATTAGAGACATTCCCTCAGATGTTGGCTTCAAGCAGAACTTCATTAAATGTGATAGAGTCGTTCTGGGCAGCCATTAATGCAATAGGAACATTGGTTGTACTCTAACTTGAAGGATCATGGCTTTATGCATCGTGAAACAGCCATATCAGAGTTGTGCATAGAGCTTTTTGTACTTTGCTGAGTACAATTTCCTTTACGTACAAGGACCAGAGGTACTAGGGAATAAAGCATGTTGGAAGCATTCTTTAACTGCTCTTTGGTTCTGATATCCGAGGTTGCTTGAGAGAGTAACTTCTGACTTTTCTTGATAAGCGTGAGACTAAGTAGGAGAGAAGGCTTCAAGTTTCTTTCTGATAGGACAGCTCACAAAAGCTTGTTAGGTCCGTGGTTCTTGAATGAGTAACCTCAGACAAGTGTAGGAACTCGTGGGGAGACAGGTTGAAGACGTAACTTGAAAGAAGTCAATAATCCTAGTCAGCAGACAAGTTTACTTTCGCTTATCCAGACAGGTAGTCACTTATATGAGCAGACAGATGATTCTTACTGTTTTATTCTGCACACTAGATAGACAGGTTAGCAACCAATATGAAGGTTAATTAAATCATTAACCAATGTTTAGTTCTCATCAAAACTCAGGGTAATGCACATCAGACATTTTTGAGACTTAACACTTATTCCATCTGTCATCTGGGAACTCATGCTGACGTGGCAGATACCACATCTTTGTGAAGGGCAGTCGTTGGGAAATCCGATAAGAACCGAGCATAGTGAAGTAAGGTCCTCCTCCGAGACGGACATAGATGCTGATCGGGCCGACATAAAACATGAAGAACTGAGAGTGGTCGACCTACCACCCGCGGTCGTCATCATATACGGTCTCAATATCCCCCAGGGTCTAAATCCTCGACGAAACCATCTGCAGGTAATGCATCTGAAGATGCTCTAGTCCGATCGCCGTTGGCGTATGGCTGCTGCTCATCTGACGAACCGATACATACATAGAAAAAGAAAGAAAAGAAGAAGGGATATAAGAATCTCGGCACTACCATAAAACAGGGATAGGGAAAACATAGCAAAGCATGCTATCACACAGAAGTCAACACAAATAACAAACATCTATCGAGTCATACTGTCACAATCATCGTCGATTATCCATCTAGGATCAATCCTCTAGGGAGTCACACTCCTATGCATGTCAGCAGATCTCCCACATTAGGGATATTGATCCCCCAGACATTCACTTTTTCTCTCGGGCCTATCCGTAGCTCAGAGAATGTCAGTTGGTTTATCCTGGTAACAGTTCTGCTCGTCGTGACCAATAAGGGTGCTTCCCCCTATGAGCTCAACTCCAATAGGGGTATCTTGGTGTCCTCAGAAGGTCCACCATAGACTGGAACACTCTGGGCCCAGACGTCGAGATGGTCGAGTACCAGCGAAGACCACGACACAATGGGTTCAAACCATTGGCCACTATCAGTCAATCTGAACCTGGCTACATCCTCAAGGTTCCCTAAACCATTCAGCTTGCATTTCGTACCTGCGCCTAGGTACACCAACCTCACATGATTCCCAGTCACACGGGTCGCCACTTTGGCAAATATGCAATGCAACACACACCTAAGTTGACACCGGTATCATTACTTACTTACACGCATTACGATGCACTCGGCATACACAACCTCAACTCGATACCCATATACCGTTCTCATATCATATTCGCAACCATAGTACCCTCAAGGTGTTGATAAGCCTCTGGCTCATCTAGTTTTATAGCTAGTATGACCAGGGTTTTGTGCAAATTATATCGTATTTTCACCCAAATTAGATTAGATTGTCCTCAAGCAAGGTTTTGAGTCTCTAGAGTAGTTTTAAGTTAATTCAGCTAGTTTGGAGTTAAATAATACACTTATAGTTATTTCTTTGTTTTCAGGTTAAGTGAAAGTCAAGAGAATAAGGAAACAGGGGATTCGCCCCGCGAAAGCCATGCTCGCCACGCGACCCCGAAGCCTGACTGTTCCAAGAAATTGCTAAGTCTCTGGGTCGCCTCGCGAAGAAGGTCTCGCCCCGCGAGTCTTGCAACCCTGAAAAAGTCAGAGACGATCACGGCTTGCCCGTGTTGAAGGTCATGGCCGTGGCAGTTTTGAAGCTGAAGAGTCTCGCCTCGCGAGCATCCCTTCGCCTCGCGAATCTGGAAGTCAGAGAGCATCACGGTTAGGCCCTGATGGCCATAACGGGCGTAAGGAGAAAACTCTTCATATCCTCGCCTCGCGAGAGTCACTTCGCCTCGCGAGAATGCCAAGGGTTGCTGACTGTTTATGAAATTCGCCTCGCGAATGGGAGCTCGCCTCGCGAGCCATCTGAATTCTGAATTTGTATAAAAGGCTGTTCTGAACATTTTGTAAAGACTTTTGCTTCTCCAATTTTCGGATATACATTTTTCTCTGTGATTTCGTTTTTGTCATGGAGCACTAAGTCCTAGGATTAGTCTACTGTTTGAGGATCCTATATACTTGAGGTTATGTAATCCCTATTTTAATTGCTTTTCCCTTTTCAATACCATATTTCATATTTTTTTGTTATTTCAGAGTGTGTAATATTGTATTGATTTGTTTATGATGTTAATTTCCTATACATAATCGCGTTTGTTCATTCAGATCGTTCGATCATAACTTAATCCCGTTTGTTATTTGGAATAGAATTTGCATCCATAGTACAATACGTTATCAGAATCGAAAGGATTAGAATGCTTAGGGTTGGGTTTACATTAACCAAGGATAGTTGCATTCTTGATAATTAATCGTTGTTTGATAATTGATAATCTCCTTTAACTGCCTTGTTTTTGATTGCCTTTTGTTTGTTTCTTATTTTGCACTCCAACCAAACCCCCAAAACTGATTTTTGTAAAGGTAATATTCTCGAGTCCGAGAGACGACATCCGAGTTTCCACTATACTACACTAAACCCGCTCGTCCTTTTTAGGCTCACAGCAGACAAAAATTGCGCGTCTGGGACTACGATTGTTATTTTTCCAATTCTTTTATTTTATTTTTCTTTTCTTTCTTTTATTTTCTTTCTGTTTTGAATTGGTCCACTAGGTCTCATTGCCCAACTATGTGATTTTGACCAAATTGAAAGAACACCCACACACGTAGGAATTTCCTACACTAGTAGTGATTCCAATTTAAAACGCTTGAAAATAGGAGACAAAGGACTTTGAGCACTCTCCCCCGATGTAATTACAATGGTTTTGCATTGCTTATCCGATCCGACACACCTTTTGAGTTAAAATCAGGCAATCCATTTGTTGCCAAGATTTAATGGTCTTCAGTGAAGATCCACACAAGCACCTCAAGGAGTTCCAAGTTATCCGCTCCACAACTTTGAGGCCGGAAGGAAACCGAGGATCATATCAAGTTAAGGCTTTTCCATTCTCACTCTAGGGAGCTGCAAAGGATTGGCATACCTCCCAATTCCATTACCACATGGAATGACTTAAAACTCTTCCGGAGAAATATTTTCCGCCTCCAGAGCCCGAATAAGGAAAGAAATCGGGAATAAGGCAGGAAATGAGTCGTAGCGAGTATTGGGAGAGGTTATGACATCTAGTGCCCCCACCAAATTCCACACCCTCATCCAATATTTTTATGAAGGATTCAGCCAATGGATAGAATATTTTGGATTGCTAGTGGGGACATGGTGACAAGACTCCATCTCGCCAACAACTCATTGAGAACATGTCATTAAATCCCAAACACTACAAGAAGAAATCGTTGAGACTAGAGGTGACAAGTCCCACTTCCTCTTCCAACCATGACGTGATGATAAATTGACAGCTCACTTCCTTGGTAGAGAAATTGGCAATGGATAGGTGCAGCGGGAGTGTGGCATGTGCATTCTCCGACACCCATATAACTTGTCCTATTTTGCAAGGAGGATCAATTAATGAATCACCCAACCTTTGCATCCATCCGATAATCAGGCAAAACCAGAGCAAACATCCATCTTCCACAAATAGGTACCATCCACTGGAGTAATCATCCAGTCGGTATGGGAACTCATCCCAACAACCGATGGCACCTCGAATCCTCCGACCATCCACCTTCCGACCGTCGATTGATGATATGTGCAACAAATAACCACAATTGAATGCACAAATACTACACTTTCCAGAAAGAAATGGGCATACATTCCACCTCACAGCACAATTTCAGCAGAGAACGGATAGTATTCAGCATGCATACACAGATGGACAGATGGCCACAGACATAAATAATATAAAGCAAGGTCAAAGAACAACCCACCCAAAACCAAGATCAATCCAATGCCTCCAACCCCAATGTGAGTTCCATATCTTGAGGTCCGGAAAAGTTGTTGAGGCCACGGAAAGAATGAAGAAACTATGAACTACTCCGACCACTATTAAGTTACTCCGAACCGTGGTGAGTGAAAGAGAAAAGACCACACGAAAATTTGAAGAGTGGGGGAAAAAAGAGAAGAATTTGATGTTTAAGAAGGGGAAAGGAGGAAAAAAAAGGACATAAACAAGAGGAAGATGAAGACTAATGAGAGGGAGGAAGAAAGAAGGAAAGACACCGAAGGAAGGACGGCATTCATACAGAACTATGGGGAAAGAAGTTGAAAACGAGTTGGACTTGGGAAATAATGCACCCATCTAACACTAGGGCGGTTCAAAGAAAGCATGGGAATGGGGAAGATGACTAGTGAAGTGATGAGACCCCACTATCACACTGACATGGAAGACACATCAAAACACCAACATCTGGGCCATCAGAAAAAAGCTAACATTGATGTGGAGATGGGACATGTATGAAGTTTGGGGATATAGGAAAGAACATATTTGATGCCAGAAACACAGGGAAGAGCACTCGATCCACATAGAGGATCGAGACATTGAGACAACCATGAGAAATTGCAATTTCCACTAATTGGTTGTGATGATATTTCTTGTCTTGATTGTACAACGCAACCATTTTGGGTTGCGAGAGGAATGTTAGAGGTGATAAAATTGGGAGAGATGAAAAAATGAAGAAGATGAAGGAGGCCTCTCACCCCTTTGGCTGACGCAAGGAATGGGACGGGACCCCACCGCACTGATGGGAGTACTCTTTCCTTCCTCACTATGATCATAATGTTGTCATGGGGACAATGATGTTTTAAGTGTGGGGGAGGAACTAGTTATAGTTTCTTTTCTTTGAATAAAGTTCTGAATAAAGCCCGAATAATTTGAGAAGCGGAGATTTGTGTGTTGAGTCTTTGTTGGCAAGTTTGTTAGATTTTGATTGATGTTGAGATTGCTTGATGATTGATATGTAATGACCCTAGGTGAAAAATTTTGTGATCCATGTGAAATTGAAAAGAACTTTGGGATTTTGTTATGATAGCATGATGAATGATAAGTTTGGGGTGATAGGAAGGGACATAGGGATAGTATCCAAACAATTTGATGAATGTCAGGAGAGGTTTGAGCCAGATGTTAAATGAGGAAAACACAAGTTACGGATTTGATTGAACCTTTGGTTGATGATTATATGTGTGTAGAAATGATTAGGAGAAATAGCTGAAAAAATCCTAATGCATGTCCCTAGTTACCTTATACTAGTCTGATAAAATGTATAAGAAAAAGAAAACATGTTAAGACTTAGGATTAGAGAGATGTAATCTTAGAATGGGTGAAGAAACTAAAGTTTGGGGTGGAAGGTGAATGTGTTGTTTGGGATTAGGAAAAAAAAAAGAAGAAAAAATGAAAATAAAAATAAAAAATGAAAAGAAATAAAAAGAACGTGAAAAAAAAAAATAAAGAAAGGAACTGAGGAATTTAAGGTGAAATAAAGTCATGCCTATTCCAATTATCTTATATCCACCCTTAACCCATACAACCAAAAAGACTTTGATGTTGTGCATGTTGGGGAACCATTTTGAGATGAAAAGAAATTTTTGGGAAGTGTACGAAAAGTGAAACGAGGAAGGTAGAATAAAAGAGGATGAGGAACAAATAATGCTTGTGAGGAAGGAGTTGTTTGGATTGGTGATCTCCTGTGTGTGACAGATCCTAGATATTGTTTTCATGATGAAACCCAATTGTTTGGAATAAATGAAGGGGGATTGCCGTTTGAAAAGGGAAACAATGAAGAAAAATTGTTTTTGATGTATTGCTGAATGTGTGAATGTTGATTGAACTTGAACTTGAGTCTTGAGTCTTTTGATTTTGAGTCTTAGTTTGTGGGGAAAGAAAGTTTAAGTTTGGGGTATTTTGATAAGCGCCATCTAGTTTTATAGTAGTATGACTAGGGTTTTGTAAATTATATCGTATTTCACCCAAATTAGATTAGATTGTCCCAAGCAAGGTTTGAGTCCTAGAGTAGTTTTAAGTTAATTACTAGTTTGGAGTAAATAATACATATAGTTATTCTTTGTTTTGGGTTAAGTGAAAGTCAAGAGAATAAAAAATTCCCCAACATCCACCACCCGATTGTTCAAGAAATTGCTAAGTCTCCGGGTCGCTAAGAGTCTCGCCATCTTCAACCGAAAAGTAGACGATCCGGTGCCGTGTTGAAGGTCATGGGGGGTTTGAGTAAAGTCTCGCACATCCCCCGCGAGGAAGTGGATCGTTACGTGGCCATAACGGGCGAGAGAACTCTTCATATCCCCGATCCCGCGAGAATGCAGGTTTTGTTTATGAAATTGTGGAATGGGAGTGCCTCCGAGCCATCTCAATTTGTATAAAATAACATTTTGTAAAGACTTTTGCTTCTCCAATTTTGGATATACATTTTCTCGTGATTTCTTTTGCCATGGAGCACAGAGGAAGCGTTTGAGATTATACTGAGTATGAATCCTATTTCCTTATACATTTTTTTTGTTATTTGAGGGAATATGTATGGGGAGTATATTGTATGGTGTATAGAGTAAGGTAATGTTGTTATTGGAATAGATTTATAGTAGATTCGTTGTTAGTTATTAGAAGAAGGGATTAGAATCGTAGGTGGGTTACATAACAAGGATAGGGCATTGAGATTAAGTGTTTGATAATTGATAACTCTTAACGCCTTTTTTTGATTGTTTTTGTTTTTTTTCCCCCCCCAGATTTTGTAAAGGTAATATTCTGAGTCCTGAAGACACATTTACTTCTACCTAAACCCCTCTTTTTTTTCCAATAGGGTTTCCACAGACAATCGCACCACATCAACACCAACATCATAATATCATCATCTCCAGCATCACATTAATAACTTAACGTCATCAATATCAACATAGCATAAGACATATCATGCATGTATAGTAACCAACACACGTCAACCAGCATCATAACCATAAACAAGATAAAGCAGTAAAACAAACAACCTTAACATATGCACGTAAAATGATAAAATAAACCTAACATCGATATGTGTTCCGTAATTAAATCACATGTACAGTTTTAAAATCATTTTCACTAGGGATTTAATCACTGCAGGCTATTCGACAACTAGTAGGGTCTGGGGCACCCTACGCATACAACATAATACACTATACTATGCTTGCCTCCCCGGTGTGTCGGATATTTTCTCCCCACCTTACACAGTCCTAACGTGATGCCTCGAGCCTGGCCCCCTCACCAACACAGCTGCTGCCTCGCTTAGAAACGAGATCTCCGGTGCTCCGAAATTTGCCCTAAACATATGGGCAGAGTCCCGACAATGTCATAAACCCTAATCTTGCAACAGTTTCACAGACAAAGCCATAATCGAAGCAAGATTTACAAAAGAAGGTAAATGACAATGTCGACATGTCAACGAGTTAGGGATTCGAGCATTACCTCCACTGTTTGATGAATCGAAGGTATGTATATGACGTGCTTGTTGCCCTGAACGCGTATTCAAAGTCGGAATCGAAAACGGATGGACGAATCTCCCAGAATCACAACTTTCTCACTCTAGAAAGTTCTCCCTTATCTCACGATTCTGGTCGAGTGAAAATGTGAGGGATGAGCCATGCAAAGTGAGAGGAAGAAGAAAGTGGGGGTAGAGCACTGGGCACTCGAGCCCCCACCACCCCAATGCTTGGCGCTGCAGCGCTTGAGCTTTGGTCCCGCCACGCTTGAGCACTGCATGTTGCTCAGGTCACGTGTCCTGCAGTTGACACGTGGTGCCACATGTCTTGCAGTTGACACATGGTGCCACGTGTCAGAGACCATAGAACCCTCGAGCATTGGACATGCAGCGTTTGAGCGTTTTGACTGATGTCGGCTTCCAGATTTCGCGCGTTCTGATGCACTGAGTCTGTTTTAAGTCCGATTGACTTCAAACTTGGTACACATACACTTAATAAACATGATTAAGTCATCATGCACGTTTAATTCTTGTCCGATTCCTTAATCGAGAAAACGGGGTGTTACAGCCTCCATCAAAATAGATTCCAGTGGACGTTAATGAATATAACAGACCTGACAAAAGGACCATTTTGTATAAATTTTGTGAGATAAAGGACCAAAATTAATCTTTTAAGAGATGAAGGACCAAAATGAATTTTGACTAAAAGATAAAGGATCAAAAAGTATTTTAGCCTATAATTTATAACTCATGCATATAAACATTGTGATGAGTTCTAAATTATTGTGTTATTTGTGTAATGTGGTTATGTTAGATAATTTGATATAAATATTACCTTCAACTATATTAATATTATTTTTAAATAAAGTAGGTACAATGGTTGATTCTCCAATTATGTGCTGGCTGAAAACGTCATTTTTGTGAACTATTTTTAGAACTGTGTTTTTATTCATTGGGATTATCAATGTCATTAGTAAAGTCGTTTTGAAAGACTAAGGAAGAGCATATTGAGAACATTGAGACTTGAGGAGTTGCCTTCTTTAGTGGATGTTTTATTTTTCTTATTTGGTTAGTTGTTTGAAAATAAGTAGACCGTTATGGCTACAATTGTGATTCTTTTATTTTGGGTTTTGTTGGACCAAAAAGCATATAAAAAGCTCTGTATTGGGTCCTTGAAAATAAGTTTTTTAAACTTATGGGAATAAATGCAAAAATTATTTTATAGATATATTAACATAAAATGCAAAAAAATATTTTATATTGTTAATAAAATATGAGAATTTGAAATTTATGTTAACATTACTTAATATAATATATTATATTAAAAGATTAAAAAATATTATTTAATTACTAACGGTTCAACCACGATTTAATAGCGATTGAACCATTGAAATGTGTAGGGATTGATTTCCAAAATTGCACATATGGAGACCGATCAAAATCAACATCATGTATAAGAATTAAAACCTTAGTTTTGCCTATAATTTTTTATATTGGAGTAAATTAGCATTCTGTAGCCTATATATAGTTCACAAAATTTGTATTAAATTATGATAATAACAATGATAAATGGTAATAACAATAACAATATATCACCAATTTTTTAAGTATAAAAAAAATTTTGAGCTTTGTCTCCTCTCACAACCTATTACCTATATAACCCGTTTCAAATATAAGAAATAAATACAACACACTCTCAAGCTACTGCACATAAGGTGCCGTGTTTAATAATTGAAGAATACCAATTGAATTTTAATTTGACTTCTATTTATTGCAAAAGGCTTCTCAAAGCATGAAATGAAATAACAAAGTCCCAAAAAATTGATTTAAAACATCACACCAAACTAGGCTCAAAATAATTACGAGGGCAACATTATAAATTTGGAAGAAATAAATATATTATATCTAAAACAGATTACAGAATTCTTGTAAAAAAAAAAAAGATTACAGAACTGATAATTTAAAAATGAATTGGTTATAATAATAATTTAAAAGTAGTAAAATAGTTTTTTTTTTTTACAAGAACCTATTATATCAGAAATTCCAATTCCATTATTACATTTTTACTCTCTGATGTCACAAATCTAGGAGTAAGACCCTTCCAATTTGATTGAACTGTCGTTTTAGGAGCATTATCACAAAATCTAGGTTCACATAATTTGATTGAACTGCCGTTTTGGGGATATTGCAAAATTCAAAATTTAAAGGAAGGGGCATAATTTTCTCAAGTAGGCTAGTAGTACAAAGACCATAAATAGTCTCTCCACATTAATCACGTGCAAAGAACACTTAATTCTCAACAAGAACCTTGTTAATGGAAAAAAAAAATGGAATAAACAATAACCACGTGAACTTCTCTTTTGTGTATTACAACATAAGATTGTCCCTCCTTCCTTCTCCCTTCAGAAAAATAATGGAATCCTATATTATGACTATGGCATGCCAAACTGAAAACAATTGAAACCTCTATTTCATTCAAGCTTAAAGATTTTTCATTCTCTTTATAGGTCTTAAAAAGGCATTGTTCTTTGACTGTGGTGAAGGCTCCATTTTCATGTCAGTTGACTCACAATATATTAGATACACTGCTGTCTTCTTGACAATCAATCCATGTCCAAAAGCTACAAAAATTTCCACTTTGTCACCAGGTCCCAGATTTGATAGTATGCTCTCCCACTCTTCATCACCAAAGGACTTTACTGTGTGTTGCTTGTAGAGATGGATTGTGCACTTACTAAAATTAACAATCAAGACACTAATAAGACATTCTGCTGCCATGTTTTCTGGCATAGATGAATAAACAACACACAAAGTCATTCCCTTCATGCGGCAATCACTATCATCAGGAACATTGAAAAGCACTGAATGTCCGTCCCCTGTATGGGTTAACCAATAAGGATAATTGTCAACTGGGAGAGAAAAATCACCAGACTCACTGGCAGTCAATCCCTGTATCATGAACAAATGCTTAGATTATGCTCTTAAAATGAACAATGTGTCATTATATTGTCATTCCAAATTCTAAAAGGTGAATTTTCGACATGGTAACAGCATAAAGAAAAATACGGAGAAGGTAGCTAATAGAAACATATTCATACATCGTAGCGATCAACAGCAGCAAGGACTCTTTTCTGTTAGGATAGCAGTTTCAGAACTGTTATGTCTTACATGTCTTTCAAGTTTCAACTTCTATATGTATTACATCTTCAATAATTGTTCTAACAAGATTGGCACTTATATACTACTAGGCACATGCTCTTCAATATTTGACCATTACACATCCCGATGACTCTTATGTCTGTATAGCATCTACTAGTTCAAGAGCCATCTGTTAGCAATAGGCCTCCGATTAAGACGACCTATGTTAGGAGGAAACCCATTAATACAAATGGGTCTTAGTAACTGCTATTATAACTATTATTGCTAGAATATTGTAACTGCTCATTAGTGTGTAACTGCTGTGTATTTGTAACTGTTATTTGTAATAGTTTAAGTGAGGATTGCCCAGAGCCTTATAAGCATTACTTGGGCCATATCTCTAGTCGATATAGGACTCTCAACACACCCCCTCACGCTTACATCTGAAGTGTGGACTGATGCGGGTGGAATAACAGGGATCTCAACACACCCCCTCATGCCCAGGACAGAACATCTGGAGTGTGGATAATTGCGGGTGGAATAACAGAGATCTTGGCCCAATAACAGATCTAGGATAGGCTTTGATACCATCTTAAAATTTTGATTTTAGGCCTAATTCATCCCACAAAACCGGCTTTTAAGGTGAAGATTGCCCAAGCCTTATAAGCATTACTTAGGCCATATCTCTAGTCGATGTGGGGCTCTCAACACACCCCGTCACACTAAGGACCGAACATCTGAAGTGCGGATTGATGCGGGTGGAATAACAGGGTTCTCAACACAGGCTCTGAGGTTTTCTAGGTCTCACGGGTTATTGCAGAAGATTTGGTAAGGATTATGGAAAAATTGAAAAACTATTGACACAATTACTAAAGAAAGACAGTTTTACATGGCAGCAAGAAGCTCGGGATGCTTTTGAATCATTGAAGAAGGCTATGGTAGACTTACCTATTCTAACAGTTCCAGATTTTTCCAAGCCATTTGTTATACAGACCGATGCTTCCAATAAAGGGGTTAGGTGCAGTTTTGTTGCAAGAAGGTCATCCAGTTGCTTTCCTCAGCCAAGCACTCTCTGAAAGAGTCCAAAAGAAATCAATTTATGAAAGGGAGCTCATGGTCATTGTCATGGCTATGCAAAAATGGAGACACTATTTGATGGGAAGACATTTCATTATTCATACAAATCAGAGAAGTTTGATATTTTTGACTGACCAACGTATATTGGGAGAAGAGCAATTCCAATGGACTTCCAAATTGATGGGAATGGATTTTGAAATCAAGTACAAACCAGGGAGTGACAATAAAGCTGCTAATGCCTTATCAAGGAGAACAACTTATGCAGCTATTTCAACAATTCAATTCTATGAATTAGATGAGTAGGAAGAGGAAGCACAATCAGATAGTAAACTGCGGACTATTATCCAAGATCTGGTTCAAGACTCCACTACTCATCCAGGGTTCTATTTCCAAAACAGGAAATTGTTGTACAAAGGAAAATTGGTTTTGCCAAAGAATTCTCAGAAAATTCCTCTCTTATTTAAGGAATTTCACAGCTCTGCAGTTGGGGTTGCGAGCCATTCTGGTTTTTCCATGACATACAAGAGGATACCAGCCTTAGTGTATTGGGAAGGAATGAGGAAGGATATTCAGCAATTGGTGGCTACTTGTGAAGTTTGTCAATAGAACAAATATCAAACTCTTTCACCGGCAGGTCTCCTCCAGCCCCACCCAATTCCAACTCAGGTTTGGGCTGATATATCAATGGATTTTGTGGAAGGGCTCCCAAAAACACAAGGTAAAAGACACAATAATGGTGGTAGTGGATGTGGATAGGCTTACTAAGTATGCTAATGCCAATTTTATTCCCCTCAGTCACCCTTTGACTGCCCGAGATGATGCAGAAGTTTTCCTTAAATAAGTGGTTAAATTGCATGGGTTTCCATCTACTATTGTGTCGGATAGGGATAAGATATTTCTCAGCCACTTTTGGACTGAGTTATTTCGTTTTGCAGGGGACTAAACTTAAGTTCAGCTCCGCATATCATCCCCAGTATAATGGTCAAACAGAGGTTGTCAACAAATGCTTAGAAACCTACTCAAGGGGCTTGACTGGCTCTAAACCGAAACAGTGGATCAAGTGGTTAAGTTGGGCAGAATTTTGGTTCAACACGAATTATAATAGCTCCACTAAAAGCACCCCTTTTAAGGCTCTATATGGAAGAGAGCATTCACAACTCCTCAGGGACGGACCCATGTATAATGCATTGGGGGCAGCTGCCCCCACCAAATGAATTTTCTAATATTAAATCTTTGATAAATATTTTGGTTACCCCATTGAAAAAATTATGTTGCCCCCATTATTCTACAATTTTACTCTAAATAAGACTAAAAATGTTGTCCTTGTTACTTTACAATCCTACTTTACATAACACCTTTTATTTTTTAGTACAACTTGGTCATATAAATAGTGAAATATTTTTTATAGTGTTGAAAATGGAAAAATATACAACAAACTCAAAGTTTGAAGACAAGTAGAGAGTAATTATAATTTATAGAAGTTGAGGTATCTTCAATTTCTAGCTTAATGATAACAATATATCATTATTTTATCACTTATGCATTTATATAACTTTTAAAAAAATATATATAATATATGATATTGCCCCCACTAATCAAAATTCCTGGGTCCGTCCCTGCAACTCCTTAAGGGTACTACCATTCCATCCACTGTGGAAGAAGTCAATCAGATGACCATAGAAAGGGACACAATCCTAAATGATTTGAAGTCTAATCTAGTCAAGGCTCAAAATCAAATGAAGACCTATGCTGATAAGAAACGAAGGGAGGTCAGCTATGCAGTTGGTGACTGGGTATATCTCAAACTTCAACCATACAGGTTGAAATCTTTAGCTAAAAAGAGGAATAAAAAATTGAGCCTGTGGTTTTATGGTCCATACCAGATAGTGAAATCTATTGGGCAGGTGGCTTTTCAATTAGACTTACCTATGGAGAGTCGGATTCACCCAACCCAATCCTACACGTTTCACTTTTGAAGAAAGTTGTATCCTCTGCTGTGTCTCCTCAACCTTTGCCTCGTATCTTTGTGAGATGATTTGGAATTACAAGTTGAACCAAAGAAGAAGAATTGCGATCCGCTATAGCTCATCTGGAATGGTGAAGGTCTTGATTCAATGGGAAGATCATCCAGATTTTGAAGCCACATGGGAGTTAGCAGATGTCATCCAATAGCAATTTCTAGACTTTCACTTTGAGGATAAGGTGAAACTGTTGGGGGGAGTGTTTTTAGCAACAAGCCTTCGATTAAGACGACCTACGTTTGGAGCAAACCCATAACTGCTATTATAACCTCTATTGCTAGAATATTGTAACTGCTCATTAGTGTGTAAATCTTTGTGTAAATGCTATGTATTTGTAATGTTATTAAATAGAGAGTAGGAGGGAATAGATAGACATTTGGTTAGTATGTTGAGGTTTGGGCCAAGGAGAGACTAGGCTCTAGAATCCAAGGTTCAGATTTCTCTTTGTATTTCTGTTCTTATATGTACTCAATCTCTATTGGAAACTACTTCCCAGAGAATCTATCAATAAAATATCAGTACTATTCAGTAAATCAATATCATTTCTAACAAGTTCTATCACCATCCCACAACTCTCATTTTCAGGCTGTCAAGCATATTCCACTATCTTACTTACAGTGTTAGTTATGACCATATGATCTTCATATTTATCCTAATGGCTCTCCTCTTTTATTTTCCTTCTGTAATGCTAATAGGGCTTGTTGTCTCGGCACACACCAATAGCTTCTATAATTTTTTATATAGGTCTTCCTATTTCTTGATCATCTCATGAGCAAAATATTATCTCTCACTCTAGCACTGTAGCCGAATACACAAATACCATGCTATTACTAGTACAGTTTCTTAGTTCACTTGAATTCAACATATGATGTGTGATCCCCTTTTTGGCAATAACATTTGCATTACTTATTTGGCTACTAATCCCATTTATCAAGCTCAAATTAAGCACTTGGAAATTCATTTTTACTTAGCTCTTGATAAGTCAGCTTCATGTTCACTATGTTCCCATTGATCATCGTGCAGTGCAAATATTTTCACCATGTGAAAGCAATTTAAAGTTCTCTTGATCAATGGTGAAGATAAGGATAAAATTGATAGAGAGAGAAGGTACCTGTGATATGCTACTGCTAAGAATATTTAAGACTTGGTTGTAACTTCCCATTCCAATTAAAAGAAACCTCAAGGAATGCTCTGAGATTTGTGATGCACATGTTGTTTCCAAATCATTAAAATTTACATCATATATGTCATCCAGAATTCTTCTTAAATCTTGAGTTAGCTGCAACTCTGAGTGGCATTGCACCCAAACACCTCGAAGATTTGAAAGGCCGTGAAGCACTGTTGATAGATCACCCAAATTATTATTCTGGACATTAATGGACACTAGTGATGATATGTCCCCAAATGGGTGAGTATGGGATAGAGGGTTTCTTGTTGGTGACACGTAAGACCAAATGATATAAGGAAAAATATCACGTGATAATCCTTCATATCCACATAAGGATATATATCCAATGCTTTTTGATCTTAATATTGAAAAGGGCACTTGTTTTACAGCAGCATTTTGTGCAATTAGAGTTGTCAAGGATTCCATCTGCTCAAAATCTTCTTCCAACTTGTCTATGTTTGAACAACCAGAAACGATGACAGTTTTCAAAGATTTAGATTGCTGAGGCTTCTACAGTCCTTCAAATTTATCAGAACAAGATTACTGAGATCTCCAACGGACTCGTGTACCTTGGATAAACTAGGACAATCCTTGAGAATGAGCTTTTCAAGGTTGGGTAGGTTTGAAAAGTCAGGCGTGTTGGCCAAGTACCTGGAATGACTGAGATTCAGGAATTTGAACATCTTTAGCGGCTGCAAGAATATAAAATTTTCAAGAAAAATTAGAGATGAAATGGTAGCAACAATTAATGTTGTCATTACACTTTGAGTACAAAAATAAAATGTCATGTAATATATACCTGGGGATTCTTCTTCCAGACTCGTTCAAGATAACTATGCTTTAAGTCAATGGCGACTACATTTCCCTGATAAAAGTTGTCAGGTATGCATTTTAAAGGAAATCTGTGCCAATTGACCCATCTCAGGTGTCTGGAGAGATACCCATAATCACCAGTGAGATGTACATGATCAAGTTGCAATAGTCTCAGTTTCTTCATTTCCTTAAAAGGATTGGTACTGAAGTAAACTCTACTGGTTCCTTTCAACTTCAAAGCCAATCGCTTAACATCTTCGGTTCCCTGCGAAGCAATGAATTAAGAAAAATTAAAAAGAAAGGGGAAACACTTGTTTGTTCACTAGAAAGTAATACAAAAGGCTGAAGTGCAGTCACACTTGCACATAACAATGGAAACACTCCTAACTTTCAGCCAATAGTTAGGAATAACAAAATTATTCAGAAACAGAAAAAAATAGTTTTATGGTCATCATAGGATCAGAGAGGATGATCAAAAGATGTTAAACAGCATATAGAGAAAGTTCTTACAATATTTTCTCTCAATACTTCAAGTGCATCCTCATGAAACCATAATCGACTATGCTTCTCAGGCTTCTCAGGTGAACTTTCACGAACAATTTCTCTTCCCATGTCTCGTAGCAAATCATGCATTCCAAGCTTGTTATTTTTTACAATTTTTACGAGGCTCCGCTCTATCAGGACTGTTATTCCAATTTCATCATGAAGTCCACAGCCATTTAATATCTCTGTAACATAGGCTCTGTCTTCACCGATGAAGAAACAACATATGTCAAGAAATATATCTTTCTCTGTGGGTTCCTCTAAACCATCAAAGCTTATTTTCAGTATCTCTTGTACTTTCTTATGGGGAATTCTTTCTAGTTTTGATAATACACTTGTCCACTGTTTTTTTGTCCTCTTGTACAAATAAGACCCAAGGACTTCAAGAGCAAGCGGTAGTCCTCCACAGTAAGTGACTACATTTCTTGAGAGCTCAATGAAGTCTTCTCTTGGACTCCCTTCCATGAAAGCGTGCCAACTGAAAAGCTCAAGGGACTCATTTTCATCCATTTCCTTCATTCTATAGACATAGTCAACTTGGAGGACATCGAGTAAACGTACATCTCTAGTTGTAACGATCATTACACTTTCTGGACCAATCAACTCATGTTTTCCACATAGTGCATTTAGTTGCTCAAACTTACTGACATCATCTACAACAAGTGCCCTTTTTCCGTGAAATCTTTCCTTGATCATAGTTTTCCCCTACTCAATGCTATGTACCTTAATGTTTCTTCTTTTAAGGACATCCGAGAGAAGTTGTTCCTGCAAATCAATTTGGCCCCTATCTTTCCCCCAAACTTCTCTAATATTCTCAATGAAACTTCTAACTTCAAAATTTCTTCGAAGTTTGTTGTAGATGGCTTTGGCTATGGTTGTTTTACCAACTCCTCCCATGCCCCAAATTCCTACTATACGAGCTCTTCTTGATGGTCTTCTCAAAAATTGTACCACTTCTTGTACACGAGGTTCAATTCCAAGCGGAAAATCGGGAATAGGTAAGTATGTTAGATCTAGTTTTATCAAAACTTCATCAACAAGTTCCTTTATTACTTCGCTTTCAGACCTGTGATAATAGTAATTACAAAACAGACAAAATTAGCATCGATTATGAAAGATGATAAGCTTAAAATATACCTAGGATCAGTGACATTTGACTAAACTTTCAATTAAGGTAAGTATCAAATCTTAAGTCACACAATGTTCAAATACTATAATTTTTTATTACCTTTCCCATAATACTTGTACTAAACCTTCTAGTACAATATAAAAAGATTTTTTAAAATCATAAATTTAAGGAGCATGTAAATATTATCTCTCTCTTTTTTTTTTTTTTCTGAGTATATCATGCGAATATTTAAACTCAAAATGGGAAACTCAAATGGGAAAGGAATGACTTTGTCAAATAAAATAAAAAAAACAAGAAAGTATAGATTTTTACTTGTAATTCCTCACATCCCAACCAGACAAATTTGCAGCTTCGAAGAGTGCACTCTTCCAACGTGGCGCTACAAACAGGGAAATTTCGTCAAAATCACCCTTTTGATGGCATACAAAGGATGGGTCAACATCGTAAAATACGGGTAGCACCACCTGACCAATTTCTCGGTGGCACTCCATGATTTTCACGAGTTCATCAAGACACCATGTAGATCTGACATAGGTTTCGGAGAAAACGACGATAGATATCTGAGACCCTTCAATTGCTCGGTATATTTCCCGTTTTATCCTTTCTCCCCTCTCAAGCTTTTCATCGTCAATGAAAGTGTTGACTCCGGCATTTGAAAGGGAAGAGTAGAGATAAGAAGTGAAGTTCCTACGAGTGTCTTCCCCTCTGAGTCGGAAGATGAAGACGTCATGGGTCGGATGAAAAATTACATCTGCTAGTGCTTAAATCCGGCTGCTGTTACTGTAACTACTAGAAATGCAAGGTCTCTTATTAGAAGTCCAAAAGGAAACTGAAGTCAATCGAACTTGGTAATGGCATATCCCAACCAGTTATTTGAAAAAATAAATAAATAAATAGACAATAATTCTCGACAAATAAATGATTAACCCGGTACAAATACATAATTAATATATAATCCTTCTGATCTCTTTTGTAAGCAAGAAAAGTCACAAACTTTTTTGTGCAAATTTTAATAACTTATTTTCAATTTAACGACGTTATTTCTAAAATACCTTTCATTTAATTCAAATTTTGTTTTTAATGACTCTTTTTATTCCAAACAATACAAGCTTAATAAATAAGATGAAGGATAATTTAAGTAACAAACTTAATTTTTTAAATAAGATTAACAATATTAAACGAGATTAAGTGTCTCTTTGTTTCAAATACTTTTCAATGCCAACTCTTGGTGAAACTCGCGTTGGGCCAAAGCTCCAAAGTGGAGCTTTGGAAAAATTCAAATATGATGCCTCGGGCTTATCCATGTTTTAAAAATTAAATATATATTTTTAATATTATATATTATATTAAGTAATAAATTTTTAAAATATCAAATTTTAAATTACCATAAATAATCATATTATATATTTCATAAGATGAAAAATCAATGAAGAATGATAAATAATAAAAACTCGTGTATATGTATATTTAAAACTTATCAATAGACCTTTATAATTTAGGATAAATTATACTTTTGGCCCTTTATTATTTGGTCAAGATTTATTTTAGTCTTTATCTTTTAAAAGATTTATTTTGGTCCTTTATCTTTCAAAAGTTACACAAAATGGTCCTTTCGTCAGGTATTAACATGTTAGCCGTAGATCCGCCGAAATATGGGCATTTCCCCGGAGATCTGCCAGAATCTGGGCACTACTTCTGAGACACCCTGATGTCACATTAAAGAAAACCTAATTAACTAAGCCTTAATTCGTAACTAAAGTTATCGTGATTATTACAAACCAAAATATATAATTATTTGTAAACGGAAAATTAAAAAACGTTTAAAACATAAAACATGCGCAACGGTAAGCACACCACACATATATTCATAGTATTTACATACTATCAGCTGAGTGCAAGTTGTCCCAATAGAGGGACCATATCCAATAGAAACTATACTGACACTGAAAACGAAAATACATACACCAATTGATACTGAAACTGGGAAAGTCTTAAAACTACCCAAACCTGCTTATCAAAATAAAGCAAAATACAAAATAAGCTCACAGAGGCTCACAACCTATCTGGCGCATTCGACAAAACCATATCACAGACGATATGGGCACCTGGAACTACCCTCTCCATAGGTGCATCAGTAGACTCTGTCATACCATGTCCTTGGATCCCAAACTGACTCATCGTTGTTCATCACGATGCGTCAGCGACGATTGTGATACATCATCTGAACACTACGCTGCTTCCGACCCCGCTGCACCATGCCAACACGACTCCTCGGCTCTGAGCGATCCACCATGTTCCATATATCATTAAGGAACTCCCTCTAACGAGGTGGAAACCACATCTTTGAAAAGGGTAGCCTTTGGGAAATCCGATACCGGTCGTCCAAGTGAAAGTGAGGATCATCTCCCATCCATATATAGAAGCTCACCAGGCCGACGTACGTCATGAAGAATCGTGAATGGTCGACTTGCCATCCACAATCGTCATGGTAGACAATCTCAACGTCGCCTAGTATCGGGATCCTGGGAGGGATCCTGAAATGGCACAAAACAACACTAGAAGGGGGGTTGAATAGTGTTTTCAAAAAGCAGAGTTTAGGAAGCACAAAACAAAATCAATGAATGAAAGTGGCTCTTAGGACAGACGTCTTTTTACAGCACACTGATTTGAAACTATATAACACACCCTAATTAGTTACTTAAAACAGTTAGACAAACTGAATAATAAAGTAAAGGATAGGGAGAGAGTATACTCGGTGATTTATCCTGGTTCACCCACAAACTTGGCTACATCCAGTCCTTGGCTTAACCAAGTTTTAACACTATAACTGATCAAGGTTACAGACGAGTATTATTTGCACACCTAGCCTCTCCCGGCTCAACCACAAGTATTGTTTGCACACCTAGCCTCTTCAGGCTCAACATGTATTCTTGAAACAAGCCTATTCAGGCTCAGAGAGTTTAAGAGAGTTTTGAAGCACAACTTCAAAGTTTCAGAGCAATTCAACCAATCTTTAAACACTGTAGAGAGTCGATATAAACTTGGAGCTTGGTGAGTTACAGATGAGTTCTTCTTCAAATGATATTCAGAGTGTGAAGAAGATGAGTGAGTGATGAGAGCTTTCAGCTATAGAATGAGTTCTTCTTCGAATATTAGCTTTTCCGTTGATGAGAGATTTCTCCGGAAGGTTATCACTGTATCACTTGCATATATTGTCTCTGCTTTGTTGGTCTTCTACCTCTTCTATTTATACTTGATCACAAAGATCCGTTGAGATGCATTTGAAGGTCTTCAGCTTTATTCTTTGAGAAATAGCCGTTTTGACTTGATAATAAATACTTTGAAGAACGTTGGAGATTCCTTGTTGATATCTGAGTATAGCAGATATGATTTTCTTACTATGGGCAGTGTTATTTCCTTACTTGTGTAACACTAAGAAAGGCTCATATAAAGTAGCTTTTCTTTTACTATCATTAGGAATGCTTTTCTGTCTTCACCCTTTTGTCTTTTCTCTTTTTCTGATTTCGGTTGAAGATAAGAAATGTATTAATAAACTTCTTTCAAGTTTAATTAACTATATTTTAAATCTCTCTTAATATTGAATCAGAGATTAAGTGAATACTTCATAGAGAGCTTTTCATCTTGGCACGTGCTTCAATGTCACAGAAGTGACTTTTGCATCTCACATCCTTCTAAGTTTGTGGATGTCGGAATATTTCTTGAATCAAACACATTAATCTGACAGAAGAGTGATGCTGACTTTGTCGGAGACTTAGATGCATACTGAGATAGAGATATACGCTTCATTGAAGTGAGACTTCTTGATCTGTAATCTTGATCCTTCTTCTTCTTTCAACTTATTTCATAAGATAGTGTTTGTATTCCTTGAATACTTTGATCATTACTCTGACTGATGACTTCATTGCTTCTTTGATCTTCAGCATAGTCAGTCAAGTAAGAATGAAAAGTCTTCCATAAAAGTATTGCTTGACACTTTCTTTACTTTCATTTGCTATTGCTTTCAGTGAAGATAACAATCATTGATTGATTTTGCTTTGATATTGCTGTTAGCCGTTCTTCTTCATAATTTGATAAGTATGAAAGATGTTGATGTAGGCTTCAGTGAGTCAGACTTCAGACGCATTGTACTTCAGACGCTTGTATGCAACCATTTGATTTTTTTCATAATCTTTTGTTGACTTGTTCTGCTAAGATAGAAAGCTTTGACTACACAACTCAAGTAGATGATTAGCATGTTCATATGGTTCAATGTAAAATCAATTGCTTAATGTTTGAGTTCATCAAAACACACAAGGGCCACAAGAGGGTGAGTCAGATGCATGACGAGTCAGACGCATTATGACTTAACAGATCCTCCCCAGGATCCTCTGCAGATAATGCCTTGGCTGGTAGCCCAAGTCCGCCGCTGTCACTATCCTGCTGGCGCTGCTCATCTACCATACCGATGACATACACAAAGAATAGAGGAAGAAGGGCGATAAGCAACAGAACATAGTCAGGAAAATAGGGATTGGGAGTTGGGACATATAGAATAAATAATCATTTATACATACAACACATACAACAAGTAATAATCAACCATCTTCCGAGTCACACCAACACAGTACATCCTCGAAATTCACTCTCAGTTTAATCCTCCAAGGAGTTTCACTCCTATGCATATCGGTCGATATTTTTCATCCGAGTCTCAGCCCTGAGACATTTTCCTTACCGAGCCTCACTACTTAGAGAACATTAGTTAGTTTGCCCAGATAACCCTTCCACTCGTCTTGGCCCATAAGAGTGCATCCCTCTATGAGCTCAGCTCCATTTTAGGTATTTGGGTCACCTCGGAACGTCCACCTGCTATCATGATACTCAGGGTAAATTCGGAAAACCAGGCTATACCGAAGTACACGACACACTAGTAGCCACCTAATGGTCACTGTGAGCCTCCCGAGTCCAGTTCATACATCCCCAAGGTCTCTTCACATACCAGCCCCTCCGTAATTCGTACTCGCAATCGAGTACAACTAACCTCGTATGACTCCCAATCATACGGCTCGCGACTTTGGCAAAATGCAATGCAACAAACATCGCCATGGTTAACACTGGAACCTTCTCGCACATTCACACTCTCATACGGATGCCCATACATTCCCGGTCTTAAAGCCACAATCTCAAGGCATTACCACGGTGTTAACCCTTAACTCATCCATACAAACAGATATTCATCAAGATCATCAGCCAATCATCAGTTCACATATACAGACATACAATATTCATATAAACATATTGAACATAGCAAAAATCATATCTCATCATGTATAATCAAGAAACACAGTAACATGAAGTCCAGACAACCTCAATCAGTATAAAATTGCTAACCTAGGGTTTCAGGCTTACAGTCGATTATTCGACAATCGTAGTAGGGTCTGAGGAACCCTACACTTTCCTCCTAGATGATGTTGGTTACTTTCTGCCCATCTTGGCTATTCTTGTAAGCTACCTTGACATCTCAAAACACGTGTTCCTCTCCCTCTAGCTCGCTGCCACGTACACTCTGGGTTTCCTTGGATCTCATTAATTTTCCCTAGAACACAGACAGAGTCCCGACAATGTCATAAACCCTAATCTTTCAACAGAGCTAGAATCGAAGCAAGAATCGGAAAAGAAAGAAATGACAATGTTGACGGGTCGATGCATTAAGGATTTGGATATTACCTTAGTCGTATCGAAGAATCGATAGTCGATACTTGTAATACTCGTCGCCCTGATCACAACAATGTAGTCGGAATCGCGAACGGACAGATTGATTTTCCTCGGCCTCACTTTCTCTCTCTAAACTCTATATCTTGAGCTCTTTGTGCTGTGTTCGAAAATTATAATTTTTCCATCACTTTCATCATTTAAAAGGAACAAGGGGGTTGCTTCCAGCTAAGAACGCTCGAGTGCTGGGATCCCCACGCTCAAGCATTCCCATGCTCAAAAGTTGGGTCCTCCCACGCTTGAGCGTGGCCTCCTACATCGCCACATCTTCGCCATGCATCAAAAATCATTATAGGCGTCAACTGCACAAGAACGCTTAAGCGCCCAAAACCCTGTGCTTCAGCGTTCCCACGCTTGAACGTTGGGTCTTCCAGCGTTGGAGCGTGGCACGTGTGGTCGGTTTTCGCCTTTCACGCGTTTTGTCTCATTTTGAGCTCGTTTGCAGTTCGATTGACCTCAAATTTGAAACATAACCTCATCAAAACGTAAGGAATGAGACTAAGCCTTTAAACATGCCTAGTCCCTTCCTTAAACATGAATCGAGAAATCGAGGTGTTACAACTTCATTCCTCCCTCTTTCTCCGTCAAATCAAATTACAAACACTAATTCTTCTTAAAACTCACCCCTCCTTCATCTTATTTCTTTAAAATATTAAAACATCAAATCTTAGGAACTCTCCCCCACGATCCTCACCTCCAACACCCCTTCCCAAATTATCTCCACATGCGCCAAGGACTAAAAGTATATGGCGGAATCTGTGTATGTTAAATGAGTTTGTTGTCTTTCATTACCTACCACATGTTTGTAAAAGGAATTGAATTGAAGTTGGTTGATGATGTCCATGGTTACAAGAGCTGGATGGACATGTTTGTTTTATCCTTATCCCCTTCAGCAAAGCACCCTCTGATCGTTGGATTTTCAGACTCCAGCACCTTCCCCATTTTCACACTCATTTAGTTAAGCAGTATTAGTGGACCTTTTAAAAGGAAGGAGTATGTGGGATGAGAACTATCTCAGAGAAGGTTGATTGAATAATACCCAAACATGGGGTAGGGAGGAGGTAAAACCTAGGTTTAAGGAGAGAACAAAAATTAGGTCAAATCAAAGTTTTGAAAGGTTTGGAACAATAGGTTTCTGGTGTTCATTGTAATAATGGAAAACGTATATGCCTCTGAGACACCCCGATGTCCCATCAAAGAACCATCCTAATTAACTATTCCTTAAGCCGTTTATTAACGTTAACGCAAATATACATTCGAAAATAACATAAGCTTGCGGAAGCGATAAAATTAAAATCATTTAAACATACACAACGGAAGAAAAGATAAACGACAAATACATACACAATATATATATATATAGAGAGAGAGAGAGTATCCATCAAGTACCATCGATCCCAACAGAGGATCGGAAGCTTAACATCTATACAACTAAGTAAAGAGAAAGAAACATAAACTGGTCACAGAAACACTGGTCATGGAAAAGATAAGAGAACCTAATACAGACAACTTCTACCTGCCCGCCTCTCTCATAAATACTTCCAAAAATCAAAAGAAGACTATATTCACAATGGCTCTCCCTAGCAGACTCTATCGACTGACCATATCACAGACACTAGTCTCTGGAATCCCTAGTATGAATCCGGGGTCACACTCTGACTCGTCACTGCTGTTAACGATACTACGGCGCTGATGGCGGTGCAATGTCTGTGTAATCCTCCTCCTGCCCCCGTAGACTCTGCCAACTCCATCCTGGACCACAGACTGCCCCCTCTTATTTAAATAGACAACTATAAACACGAGAAGGAGGGGTTGAATTGTGTTTATCAGAATTTAAACAGAGTTGAAAACTTTTTGCATACAGAATCTTGGTTCAGACGAGTGGAAAGATACAGGACAGACAGGTGACCTGTCTGATGAAATCTTAACAGTGACTTAGGCAAACGTGACCGGATAAGAAAACTAAAGCAACTAAAGAGTTTATAAGGAAAGAGAGATTGACACAGTTATTTATCCTAGTTCACTCTTCAAAGCAAAGAGCTACATCCAGTCCTTGGCAGCACCAAGTTTTATCCATTGTCACTGATCGGGTTACAGACTCCAAGTATTGTTTGCACACCTAGCCTCTTCAGGCTCCAAGACAAGTATTCTTTGCACACCTAGCCTCTTCAGGTTCACTCAGGTTTGTTTGAGAAATTTGGTTTGTAATAAATACAACTTCAGACAGACAGATCTTTCATTAACACTCAGTGGTTTAAATGTAAAGCTTAGGAAAGTCTGCGTAATAACTTCAAATGATTGAAGAATACATAATGAAAGAATGAAGATATTAATGCGTAGAGTAATGGCTCTTTAATGCTATATGTATTCTCTATGTCTTCATCTTCAATGACTTATGTATTTATAGTCTTCAAGCATTTAAGATTCGTTAGAGACATTCCCTCAGATGTTGGCTTCAAGCAGAACTTCATTAAATGTGATAGAGTCGTTCTGGGCAGCCATTAATGCAATATGAACGTTGGTTGTACTCTAACTTGATGGATCATGGCTTTATACATCGTGAAACAGCCATATCAGAGTTGTGCAGAGAGCTTTTTGTACTTTGCTGAGTACAATTTCCTTTTCGTACAAGGACCAGAGGTACTAGGGAATAAAGCACGTTGGATGCATTATGTAACTGGTCTTTGGTTCTGATATCCGAGGTTACTTGAGAGAGTAACTTCTGACTTTTCTTGATAAGCGTGAGACTAAGTAGGAGAGAAGGCTTCAAGTCTCTTTCTGATAGGACAGCTCACAAAAGTTTGTTAGGTCCTTGGTTCTTCAACGAGTAACCTCAGACAAGTGTACGAACTCGTGTGGAGACAGGTTGAAGAAGTAACTTGAAAGAAGTCAATAATCCTAGTCAGCAGACAGGTTGACTTTCGCTTATCCAGACAGGTAGTCACTTATATGAGCAGACAGATGATTCTTACTGTTTTAATCTGCACACTAAATAGACAGGTTAGCAACCAATATGAAGGTTAATTAAATCATTAACCAATGTTTAGTTCTCATCAAAACTCGGGGAAATGCACATCAGACATTTTAGAGACTTAACAATCTCCCCTTTTTTGATGATGACAAACATTGAGATGATTTAATGAACCTCAGAAAATATCAACAAAGAAAATAGCATATAACAGACAGGTTGAAATTTTCTTAAGCAGACAGGTTATGCAGATGCTTGATCAGACATTAAGATTAATCATATAATCTGGTTAACTTAGTCACACATAAATTTGAATTGTTTTACTTAGAAATTATCATAGCAATCTTACTTAAGATTTAAATGAGCAATTATAGCAACTATCAGAACATACTTTGATCAACATACTTTGCTCATATCAGAAAATACTCGTGTCCATGTATTATTTTCTTATTAAGATCAAATCATATTCATTCTCCCCCTTTTGTCAACATCAAAAAGGAGTAATCATAATAAAAAAAATAAAGAAATAAGGAAAGTAAGGAAGAAATATATTTTATCCATCATGAGCTTTGATAAGTACAAGGCAGTTTACAACATAGAAACAAAAACTACCTAGATTGACTAAGTAACAAATATAAGGCAGTGACCCTTTGCTCTAAGAGCAGCCTAGCTCGCCTTTCTTTATCCAGCTGTCTTCTTAAGTCTTTTACTTGCCCTTGAAGCAGATGAAAGTCTTGTAAGGCCACTATCTGAGAAGTGGAGGCTTCTGTAGACAGGCTTGAGGAAGAGACAGACAGAGGAGAGTGCCAGGGTAAGGTTAAAACTGGGGGTGCCTTAGGTAGAGATAAGGGAGATGTGATGGAAGGGAAGAAAAGTTCATGGAGAGTTTGAAGAGCATAGAAAGGAAGAAAGACGAATTTGAAGATAATATTGATTTTGACAAAGTCAGTATCAAGTGAAGGAAACACACAGGAAAGTCTCTCGGACAGAGACAGTCTGGTGATGATTATTTGGATAGGTGGGGGAAGAGGTGTTTGAGATGATAAAGATGGAGGGATAGGTAATAAAGAATCAATATGACAAAAGAAAGAATTTGATCCATTAATTAACATAAAGAAATACCTAGACCTACGAGGTAGCATTACAACAGAAGCAGGATAGTGAGTTCCAGCTAATGTTCTAATGAAGACAACAATAGGTGGGTAGAAAAAAAGTTCTCTACAGGTGTTAAGAATATGAGGTGGAGGAGAAGGAATGACAGAGACATGTGAGATACTAGCAAATAAAAGAGATTGCAGATCAAACACAAAGAGTCTCGATGATATGCCAGTTTGTTCTTTGGGAGAAGAGTCCCTGTGAACAACTGTGTACTGACATTCATCAGTTACAATAGTGAAAGAAGATTTTTGAGTTTGAAAGGAGTGGACATGTGAAGGAAGAGAAGATGCAACAGAGAGAGGTTGAACAAAAAGGGCAGATGGAGAATAGACAGATGGGGTGATGATACCTTGATGAAAAGGGGAAGAAGGAGTTATCTGGTTTTCAGATAGCTTCAACTTCTTGTGAGATGGAGACACTTGGTCATCCTCGGGTTCAACTGTCTGTGCTCCTCCAGACAGGTCTTCTGCAGTGTTAGCTTCTGCAGGCACTTCAGTCTTTGTAGGTACTGGGTAACCAGATCTTTTCTTTTTGGGAATGATTCCCAAAATGAAAGTCTTCTTTGGTTCTTCCAGGACTTGCTCTGTTTGCTCCCCCTGAGCAGATGCTTCCTCTTTGCTAGGCTTAGACTCAACTTGCATGACCTTGGCAAAGGTCTTCACCAGCTCCTTTTTCTTGCTGGGATGAGCAGGAACATCCACTAATACCTCAGCTTCACTAGTCTTCCTCTTGGGAGAGGGTCTCTTCAGCTTGAACATCAAGGGCTCAACTGTCTCAACAGTATCTTTAGACACTGAAGGTTACAGCTCTGGAATTTGGTCTCGTCTGGCCACCTTTCCAGATGGTTTGAACAGTCTCTCAGAAATGGGGACTTTTGACTCATTAGTGGAAACCACTGGTTCTTCCTCGTTCTTCTCAACAATAGGCTTCTTCTTCTTCTTCTTCTTCTTCTTCTTATCATCTGCCTCCTCATCAGCAAGAGGGATTCCCTTGATGTCCATCGTAGACAGTATCTTCCTGTCTATGGGCAGTGACATGTCCACAAAGTGAACATCACTAGGAACAAACAACTTGTCCCTGAAGACCCTTGTCAGCAACATCCCATAAGGATAGGTCTGCATGTTGGTTCTCTTTATCAGAGTCTCAAGGTACATGAAGATAAAGTCGTTGATGTCAACCTTGATTTCGTGGATCAAGTGGTACAGAGCAAATATGTCCATCTTGGTCACACTATCTCGTGAGCCTTTCCTTGGCATCACACACTCCAACGGTAATTTGTGCAGGAATCTGCACTTGACCACCATGTTGACAAGCTTAGGGTTCACAGGTTTGGGAACACCAAAGATGGCAATGTTGACATTGCCAACTCCCACTTCATCTTCCCAGTTGGGTGTGAAGCCAGCTCCGATTCTCGGACATTTTGTGACAAGCTCCAGAGAGCTGATGGGGAAGAGAAGGGTTTTATCCCCCATTTCAGCCTTAAAGCTCTTGGTTCCGTTGAGTCGGTTGGTGACAACCACAGCATTTCTCTAGAACGTTTGGACGAGGGGAGTCCATTTGGAATACTCCAACTCTTCAGTGACATCCATACCTAGCTTCTTCATCTGTTGAAGATCAACAGTCGTTCCTGGAATGATCTTCTCTTTCTCAGTAACCTTGAGATTGTATTTATCAACGATTTCTTTTGTAGAGAGACAATTGGATGATGCCATTTTTTAGAGAAAGCGATTCTAGGGTTTCGAGAGAGAAGAGGGTTTCAGAGTCGAAAAGACAAAGAGATTTTGGAATTTTGAAAACGTAAAGGTTCAACCTTTCTGATCTATTGTCTTTTATAGTCATAAAGGTAGGAGAGAGAAAAATGACATTTTTTTAATTCAAAACGGCACGATTTGTATGGGGAACCGCAACGCCCGCTTAAGACATAATGAAAACACGGTTTCGAGATATATAAACTACCGTGCACATGATTAGCTTCAGATAAGGGAATGGTATTAAACACTTAATTGCCATTTCAACAAAACTGTTGAGTTCTAGCATAGTGACTTAGCAGAGTCAGACAGGTAAGCATAGACAGGTTAACATTTCAGACATGTCTTTCAACAATGCAATGCATGTTTAGATTATCTCTAATAAATAAAAACCTTTCTTATGCTAAGGGTTTAGTGAAAATATCAGCCCATTGATTTTCAGTTTTAACAAACTTAATATCAAAGATGCCTTTCTGAACATAATCCCTAATAAAATGATGTTTGATTTCAATATGCTTAGCCTTAGAATGCTGAATTGGATTTTGAGATAAGCATATAGCACTGGAATTATCACACCATACAGATATGTTATGTTCATAAATAGAGTAATCCTCAAGTTGATGTTATTTTCATGAGCTTTGCATTTTCCATTTTGTATTTCTTGAGTATCGGTATCTCCTTGGTATACTTTTGTTGATGGATGTAAATTCCATCACTTGTCTGCTTGATTTGTAATCCAAGGAAGAACTTCAATTCTCCCATCATGCTCATCTCAAATTCAGCTTGCATTAGATTTGAAAATTCCTTGCACAGCTTTTCATTAGTTGCTCCAAAAATAATATCATCAACATATATTTGAACTATAATAAAGTTCTCTTTAGAGCATTTCTTGAACAGAGTAGTATCTACTTGTCCTCTAGTAAACCATTATGCATGAGAAAAGAACTAAGTCGATCGTACCATGCTCTAGGTGCTTGTTTCAAACCATATAATGCCTTTTTAAGTTTGAAAACATGATCTGGTTTATCAGTATCCCCAAAACCAGGCGGTTGTTTAACATACACTCCTTCTTCAATTATACCATTTAGAAAAGCACTTTTTACATCCATTTGAAACGGGGTGAGTTAGTGTTGTGAAGCATATGACATTAAGATGCGTATGGCTTCTATTCTAGCTACAGGTGCAAAAGTTTCAGTATAGTCAATACCTTCTTGTTGGTAATAGCCTTGAGCTACCAACCTTGCCTTATTTCTGACAACTTTACCATCTTCGTCCAATTTGTTTCTGAAGACCTATCTTGTTCCAATAACAGACTTGTTTTTAGGCTTAGAGACAAGAGTCCAGACATCATTTATGGTGAACTGGTTAAGTTCTTCTTTCATAGCAAGAATCCAACTTTCATCCTCAAGAGCTTCTTCAATGCGTTTTAGCTCTGAACGCGCTGTCGCCACGTGCCAAAAAAACGAGCGATTTACAAAATAATGTAGATAGGGAGCGACAACTCGAGTATCGTCTCTCAAGGACTCTTGGGTGTTGTTGTTAACAGAAAAAGTCAGATTTTGAGGGGTTGTTTGGATTGAAACTAAAATAAAGAAACAAAACAAAAACAGAGCAAACTAAAAATTATCAAATAGCAAAGAAATGATTAACCTACTGTTCTCGGTTTCCCACTATCATTGGTTCACATAAATCCAAGCCCTAAGCAGATTCTAATCCCCTCCCGGTTGTAGCAACAATTTACAAGCGAAACCACTACTACAGATATATGTTCCTATTCCCGAATTAAGCAAACGGGGTTAAGCCCTTCGTGAACTAAGCGAACACGAAACGAACACACGCGAATTAAGCAAACGCGATTAATTATAGGAACATAATATCACCAAAAATAAATCAACACAACACAATATACTCCTGAATTAAGCAAAAAGAAATATATAGCATGGCATTGAAAAGAGAAAAGCATACAAAACAGGAAATACAAGAACCTCAAGTGTGGTTGAAACCAATCACAGTAGATTAATCTAAGGAGACTAGTTCTCCATTACAGAAATAAAACCTAACAGAGAAAACTAAAGGTAAAACTACTACTACTAACTCTGACTAACTAAGACTCCTCAGTTCTGCCTAAAACAGACTTATATACAGCTTTCTGGAATAAGCGAGGTCGCGAGGCGAGCACACATTCGCGAGGCGAATAATGCGAACAGTCTTCAGTGGGTGGCGAGTTCGCAAGGCGAGCTTCTCTTCGCGAGGCGAGACTCTTCAAATTCTAAACTGTAACGCCCGTGACCTTCAACATGCGCAAACCGTGATGGCTTCTGGTCTTCCAGGGTTGGATTACTCGCGAGACGAGTCAAGTGTTCGCGGGGCGAGACAGAAAGGATTGCAAATTCTGGAACAGTCTGCCTTCAGGTTCGCGAGGCGAATGCCTTTTCGCGGGGCGAAGAATCCAGATTTATTTCTCTTTATTACCTACAAACAAGAAATAACAGTAAGTACTTTATTCGACTCTAAATCAACTAAATTAACCTAAAAATACTTAAACGACTCAAAATGCTGCTTAAAGACAATCAAGTCTAATTTGGGTGAAAATGATATAAAATTAGCACAAAGCCAAGGTTTTTCTAGTTATAAAACTAGACTAGCCAGAGGCTGATCAAAATACCCCAAACTTAAACTTTGCTTGTCCCCAAGCAAACTAAAACTCAAAAACTTAAAAAGCCTCAAGACATGGCAAGCTTAAGAATTCAATCAACTTTGCACAAATTTCAAGCATTTTAACAAAACAATTTTTCTTTCAACGTTCCCCCCTTTCAACAAAGCAATCCCCACAATCATTTATTCTAAACAATTGAGAATTTCATCATTCAAACAGTCATTAATCTAAGCAGGGGATCCAAGTTACACACAAGAGGGAGATCACCAAATTCAAACAACTGCCTTCCTCACAAGGGAGTTTAGTTTTTCACTCAATCACTCAGTTTGTGTCTAGGTTATCAACAATTCACTCAGTTTCACTTTTAAGAGCACTTCATATAAATTTGATTTTCATCTCCAAATGATTCCCACAGAAAACATGCATGCAACATCAGAAGGTCTTTTATGGGTTGTAATGGGGCCTGGCTAAGGGTAGGATATACAAAGGAACTAGGCTGAAGACCCTAGGAACTAAGAGAGCATGAACTTTTTACACTTTGAATTTAAACTCAAGTTCCTTTTTTCATTTTTCATTTGCCTTGGGTGACTACAGCCTTTTTATTCAAATACTTTTAATTTTTTTTTCATTTCATTTTTTTTTACACTTTTCTCTTTTTTTTTCTTTTTTTTTTTCAATCCCAAACAACACATTACACCTTGTAGCCACCCCAAACTTAGTTTCTTGCAAACATCCTCTTGTCAAGATTCCATGCCCTCCTAATCCTAAGATCGGGTTAATCATGGTTTTCCAGATTTTAGCTTATAGCATAAGGTTAACAAGAACAATAGGCTGATCAGGCTCAAAGGGGCTAACTAAGGAACATGCATAAGGGATGGTTATTTTTAGGCCAAATGGTTATTTACAAAGAAAATGCCTAAATCATTTGAAGCAAGCACATAAACATGCAAACCATAAGGAGATTCAAGCAAGTTCGGGAAAGTGCAATTCAAAAGTGATTTCACACAGTTTAAAACATGTTGGAGGCTCAAAACCTCACCTGGACATTTTTGCAATTTGTTTGACAGAGATTCTATCCCTAGTGTGTGCTTCCCTTCATCCCAAACTTATCATAAATCATGCCATCATAACAAAATCTCAAAGTTCAGTTTTCAATCACATTTTTCAAATTCAAATTTTTTTTTTCAGCCTAGGGTGAATCATCACATAAATCATGCAATCAGTCTATGCAAATTCAATTAAAACCAATAAACTTGCCAACAAAAGACTCAACACACATACTCCTGATCTTCTCAAATTATTCAGGAGCTTTATTGAAAACAAAACATAAATAAAGCAAGGAAAAGAAAATTAAAAAGGAGAGGGTTTAGAGAAAACTCATTAGGGCGGTTCCACCAGGATCCCACTGTCTGTGATACAGTGGCCACGTGATAGCCAAAGGGTGGAACTTCATTTCATGGTCCCCTAACTTGCAGCCTTGATATGGAAATGAGCACTTGACAATTACGGTGACCTCGCCCAGTGCGGCGGACTTCTCACTTCCTCTTGGGTCACAGATGACCTCTTTCTCAACAAAATCCTCCCAATAAAATCGGGGTTCAACCCCTTGGACTGGCCATGGTGGAAAATCCAAAGGCTTGAACTCCATTACTGGTGGCTCCTCAGGGGGAGGTGGCAAATAGGACACTGGTGTTTCCGGTGCTGCTTCAACTTTTGCATTTTCTTCATTCACTACACTAACAATTTTATCACCTGCTATACATGCAGAAATTTCAGCACACACCACACAAAGGTTAGTGTTAGTAGAGTCAATACATATATCACAATAAACTGAATCAGAAAAGGTCTGAATGTCTGTAAATTCAGCGCACAGCTCATCCACCCCATCACTCTCAACACATGCATTTGATTTAAGTGAATCATCTACTTCCAAAGGTTCTTCATCATCCTCAAGCCCGGTGAAGCAGATGTCCTCCTGATCCTCCTGATCCTCATTTTCTATGTTTCCTGAAAGGAATAAACCTGCATAACATTCTATACACAAAGCAGTGTCAGTACAATCAGCACATGCATTAGAATCAGGGGATTCAACACACAGTTCATCAACAGAAGTGTCATTATCAAAATTATCCTCAGAAACTTGTGAATTTGTATGTTCTTCAAGGAGGCGTTGATTTAGCAGTGCAGCCGAGTTGGCGACTATTTGATCAATTAGAATGGACAACTTCTGAGATTCAGCTTCTCTCCTCTGTTGGGATTCAAGGTTACTTGCCTCCATCCTCTGTTGGAATTCGAGATTTTGTTCTACCATCCGTTGGTTGTTCTCTGCCATCCGTTGCATCAATTCTTCCAGGCTGAGCTGGTGTAGTGTAGGATCAGGCTGATATTGGTGCTGGCATACTGTCATCCGTTGATTGTTCTCGGCCATTTGTTGTATCAGAGAGGCAATCTCATCCAAGCTGCCGCGTTCTCCTCCATGTTGGCTAGGAGAATCATTCATGCCAAGCACGCCAAAATCACTATTAAACTCATAACTTCCAACAAAGTTAGGATAAGATGTACATGGTGGTGGCTTACTAAAATCAGGATAATACATGCATGGTTGCTCATAATAAACATTAGGCACAAAATTGTGCACATAATTATCCATGAAAAGCACTAAGATTCACAACCAGACAAAGCAGCCAAAACTAATTCAGTAATGCAAAAAGTTTTTTTTTTCTGTTAATAACAAACAAGAGTCCCCGGCAACGGCGCCAATTTTTGAACGTGCTGTCGCCACGTGCCAAAAAAACGAGCGATTTACAAAATAATGTAGATAGGGAGCGACAACTCGAGTATCATCTCTCAAGGACTCTTGGGTGTTGTTGTTAACAGAAAAAGTCAGAAAAAGTCAGATTTTGAGGGGTTGTTTGGATTGAAACTAAAATAAAGAAATAAAACAAAAACAGAGCAAACTAAAAATTATCAAATAGCAAAGAAACGATTAACCTACTGTTCTCGGTTTCCCACTATCATTGGTTCACATAAATCCAAGCCCTAAGCAGATTCTAATCCCCTCCCGGTTGTAGCAACAATTTACAAGCGAAACCACTACTACAGATATATGTTCCTATTCCCGAATTAAGCAAACGGGGTTAAGCCCTTCGTGAACTAAGCGAACACGAAACGAACACACGCGAATTAAGCAAACGCGATTAATTATAGGAACATAATATCACCGAAAATAAATCAACACAACACAATATACTCCTGAATTAAGCAAACAGAAATATATAGCATGGCATTGAAAAGAGAAAAGCATACAAAACAGGAAATACAAGAACCTCAAGTGTGGTTGAAACCAATCACAGTAGATTAATCTAAGGAGACTAGTTCTCCATTATAGAAATAAAACCTAACAGAGAAAACTAAAGGTAAAACTACTACTACTAACTCTGACTAACTAAGACTCCTCAGTTCTGCCTAAAACAGACTTATATACAGCTTTCTGGAATAAGCGAGGTCGCGAGGCGAGCACACATTCGCGAGGCGAATAATGCGAACAGTCTTCAGTGGGTGGCGAGTTCGCGAGGCGAGCTTCTCTTCGCGAGGCGAGACTCTTCAAATTCCAAACTGTAACGCCCGTGACCTTCAACATGCGCAAGCCGTGATGGCTTCTGGTCTTCCAGGGTTGGATTACTCACGAGGCGAGTCAAGTGTTCGCGGGGCGAGACAGAAAGGATGGCAAATTCTGGAACAGT
The DNA here is from genome assembly GCA_030762895.1 of Sophora flavescens. NCBI lineage: Eukaryota > Viridiplantae > Streptophyta > Magnoliopsida > Fabales > Fabaceae > Sophora > Sophora flavescens. Next base: position 131,902,213 of record CM061068.1, read on the forward strand.
CTGCCTTCAGGTTCACGAGGCGAATGCCTTTTCGCGGGGCGAAGAATCCAGATTTATTTCTCTTTATTACCTGCAAACAAGAAATAACAGTAAGTACTTTATTCGACTCTAAATCAACTAAATTAACCTAAAAATACTTAAACGACTCAAAATGCTGCTTAAAGACAATCAAGTCTAATTTGGGTGAAAATGATATAAAATTAGCACAAAGCCAAGGTTTTTCTAGTTATAAAACTAGACTAGCCAGAGGCTGATCAAGCTCCAATTTTGATATAAAGGCCACATTGCTTGATTCTCTTAGTGTGGATCTAGTTCTTACTCCTTCAGAATGATTTCCAATAATAAGATCCTTAGGATGATGAGTGTTGAACTTCCATTCCCTTTTGAGATCATCATGAAGATCTTGACTTGTCTACTGACTTGTCTGTTGACTCGTCTGCTCCACTTGTCTGACATCCTCAAGCACATGTTTTGTTTTGGTTAGATCGGGTTATTGACTTTCTGGATTGTGTTTGTTAATAATTTTTGAAAACAACTTTTTTTTTCAAAACAAATTTCTTACACAAAAAGACTAACACAAATAAGCACACACAAATAGATCTTTTAGAAGCTTAACAAAAGCAATATCAAAACCCCACAGTTAGTATAAGCTAATAAAACAAAAGAGTTTAGGGATAGAAGATTCACGCAAGAGATTTTATCATGGTTCACTCTCTTCCAACCAAGAGCTACGTCCAGTCCCTTCGACTTGAAGGTTTTATCCACCATTTCTCCAAATAGATTACAACCAAGTATTCAACACCTCTCCAGGCTTACAAGTATTCCTTTCTTACCAAGCCTCTCTAGGCTCTAACTCTAACAAAGAGATATAATGTTTGATCTTCTTAACTCACTATGTGTGAGAATATGACAGTTTAAGATCAGATGGACATTTTCACAATATTCAAACTAAGAAATACTGACTCTTGTTCTCTAAAGAAATATGAGTATGAGTATGAGTGATTGTAGTTTTACAAAATTTGAGCTCGTAAGGTTGTGTAGTCAAGAGTTCTTGTTTAAGTATCTCAGGTCTCCTATTTATAGTGACCTTCTTCTTCACTTGTATTTCTTCAATGGTTACTTTGAATAATCCCGTTTAGAGATAGCATTTAATGCATAATATCAGTTGTGACTGATAGCTTGAATATGGCAATGCTGAATAGTACTCTTGGTTATCGAGGTAGCATGAAATAGGAGGCTTACTGCTCTTAGTTTTGCAGCTTGTGAACTTGCTGTTCCTCCTTTGTGAACAATCCAGCTTTTTCAGTCATAAAGTTGTCATCGTACAGATCATTTTGCAGTATCGTTTTATACGATTTTGCTTTTTGCATTTCTTGATGGTACTATGTTTCTTTTTCAACAAGGTGAAACATTAAAGCAGATAAAACAAATGTGAAGAACAAATATTCTATTGAAATAAATATCAATCATTTGAAATAAATTCAAGAGATTCGAATTGCATTTAATTCATTTCAAAGATGGAGCTCGTCTAAAAAGAAACTCTGTCTACTTAGTTATATGAGAGACTAAGTCTGTTCAAAATTTTATTTTGCTCATCTGATGTCGTGGTATATCCTCTTGTCTATCAAGTCTTTGGACTTGCTGCTTCTCAAGGATCTCCGTCTAGTGACGTGGCAGTTGGAGCTCGTCTACTAGATTACTTTATTTTTCAGTTCATTTACTTCTGCTAATTACTTCCGTCTGCTTACGTGGCAAGATGGATGCGCTTATTATCAAGTCTTTGGACTTGCTGTATTTAACAAGTTATTTTGGTATTCATCTAGCAAACACTTAGAGCCTCGTCTATTTAAGAAAACCAATCTACTTAATTAAATAACTAAGTAACTTTACCAAAGTATTTGAGCAGCCCGTCTACAATGGTGAACATGTATTTTTCAATGAGAACTTATCCCATGTTTCTTTTACTTATATGTAAATATTCCTGCATAACTGAAAGCATATCAACTAACACTTTGCTAAGCAAATTTAATCCTTTTGTTAGCATCAAAACTTAGAGATTATTAAATCCAAAACCACTTTGGTTCCAACAATCTCTTCCTTTTTGATGATCATAAAACTAATTAAATTTGAAAAGCAAAGTCTAAGAGAGCTTGCAGGGCTCCCCCTAAGACAAAGCATTCAAATAATTAAGCAGGAATATAAGCTAACAAATAGGTTTAACAGCTTATCATACTTAGAATCTACATAAGGGAATAAATAAGCATAGTCAGCAGATATCAAAGCAAATAGGCAAACATAAGTATCAGAGCAGTTAGCAAGTAGAAAAGAATATGCATATGCAAACAAATATGAGCTTTTCAAAACTGACTTTATATATAAAAACAAATCTCTTTTCTGTCATTTCTCCCCCTTTTTGTCATTAGCCAAAAAGGTAAAAGGAGCGGACCATCATCGTCAGTATAAAAAGATAAAAGGTTAAGTTTAGGCAGGAGGTGGTGGTGGTGGTGTAGGGTTCTGATTCTGGCTTTTCTTGAAGTCCATGAGGAATTCTAGCATTTTATTGACAACCTCTAAGGTTGGAGCCATTGAAGTTTGAACTTGCTATTGGACATCTTCCTTTATTTTCTCAGTCATCTTCTCAACCTTCTCATCAACAATCTTGCCAACTTTGTCATCAACTATTTTTCCAAGAACCTCTTCAAGATTAGGTGGCAGAGCCTGTTGCCTTGAGCTTTCAGCAGACTCTTGAAATGTGCTTAGTGTTCTTGAATGATCTGAAGGGTGCATCACAACTAGAGCTAATGGTTGAGAATATTGTTTTTCTAATGAGCTATGATTATGAATGGATTCAACTGTATCTTATAAGTCCACAGTAGTAGCAATTTGATCAGGTTCCTCAACAACAGGTTCAACTACAATATGCTCTGAAGTAGGTGGAGGGATCACTGAGACTTCTTTTGCCCATCTGATGGGATAGATGAATTCCAAATTTTTACTGTTTATAGGAAGTCCCCAAAGATCTTTATAGATCATATATCTAAAATTTAAAAGACCACACTTCCTTCTGACCTTAGGAATTCCGTTCTTCTCTTCATCAGTCAGTCCATAGGAAGATGCCTCTCTGGTGCAGTGGATAATATGAGATTTCCAGAAATCAGCAGCTCGATGTTCATTGATCAACATAATGGATTCAGTATGCAAAAAGAATTCCAACATTGAGTAGTCAAACATTTCTTGGTTCAGATCAAGCATTGCTGATTCAAATTCAGGCATGACTCTTTTGAATCTACTGTTTTTCTTGTCCTTGTCCTTATTTAGATCTAACATTGGCAGTCTTGGACAAATTCTGTAAGGCGTGATTCCAACTCTGGTTGCTTCATTATGTCTTAGCCAAGATGGAGGGACACAATGCGTGGCTTTATCAACTCTGAAATGACTGAATTCCCACTTCAACATTTCATAGATGAGCTGATCCAGAAAGAAATTAGAGGCCCTCCCATAGACTCTGGGATGCTTAAAAGACACCCATTTTGCGTCCCTTGGCATGATCATGGGAACATGCTTTGAGGATCTTGCTCTACGCTCAGGGATGGTAGGAAGATTTTTCCTATTGGGGTCAGTCTCCCAGACAGGTATGATTTGTCTCCCAACTCCATCAGTGAGGGGTATGAAAGGAGGAGTTTTGACAAGGTTAAGGTAAATTTTTCTAGGGAGGAATTTGTTTAGGGGTAGGTGAGTGACTAACTGTCCTAAGTTGTTGTGCATTTGAGAAGGCACATTTTTTATTAATTTACAATCAGGATGAGGTAGGTAAAGGGGTTCAACAGGTGGGCTGACTTCTTCCTCATACTCAGGTAGAGGATACCATCTGTTGGGAATGTGTTCAGGTTCAGGTTGGTGAGAGTGAAACAGAACTTTCCATTCTCTTTTTACCTTGGCCCAATCCTCAGATTTGCCATTATAAAGAACACAAGTTGGGGTGAAGGGAAATAAGGTTCTTAAGGGTTTTGGGAAAGGAGCACCAGGGGAAACGCCATCATCTGGTTGATTGAACCAGGATTATCGACAGGGATAATAGGTTGAAATTGTGGAGTGGCTATTTGTGTTGGTTGGGGTGAAAAGGGGTGTGGGAATGTACACATCATCTGGAGTGGAGACAGACACATCATCAATCCTAGTTTCTAAACTAGACACTAAGGCATCTACTGCTATTTGAACAGGATCACTAGCAGAGATGGTTACCTTGGAAGTCTTAGTTGATCTGGATTTTTTTGCTGGTTGCCTTCTAGGTTTTGTTGGAACAGGCACAACAGCCTCAGCAGCAGCAACAAAGGTCTTCTGCTTCTTCAGAATTGCAATGATAGGAATGCTGTCCTCATCAGCTTCCTCATCTTCACTGTGAGAGAAGATAACTCTTTTTTGCTTCTTTACAGCAGGGGCATTAGAAGGTTCCCTGATAACATTGCCACCAGCTGGTCTCTTGGGGGCATGCTTCCTTGTTGTAGTGATCTTTTGCCTAGTTACTCTTTTTACTCCTAGGACTTCACCATTGTTTTGTTCCACCATCTCTTCTTTAGCTTTCATTAACTCCTCAATCTTGGCCATTGCAGCAGCAGCATAGGTACTGAGGTTCATATTGGCTATTCATTTTACCAAAGTCTGTAGCCGACATTGGTTTTTCAGTTAATATCCTAGTTTGCTCCTCAGGAGTCTTTGCAGCAAGAATCTCATGCATTCCTTGAGCCTTGAAAATCTTGGAAAGAAGATGGCAAAAAGGAAATGCTGAGAGTCTTTTCTTGTTCATCACAACATCTCTGAATCTTCCGTACATAATTCTTGGAAGATTGATCTTTGTTTCGGTGAGAAGATGGCAGAGGCAAAATTTGTGCAGAGAGGAGAGGTTGTCTTTGGATCCAACCTTATGAAGAACCACCTTGTTAAGAAGCTGATGAAGGATGCGAACAATGTCCTTCATTTCAACAACTTTCCAGGTGAGAGTTCTGACTGTATCTTCTTTCATGAGACAGACTTCAATAGTCTCAGAGCCACCCAAATCCTCTTCCCAAGACTCAGTAAAAACCAAGCCCTCCTGAGCACAGAAAATTGCATTAGCAATAGTCTTCTCCGAGACTACAATTTTCTTTCTTAACACCGTTGAGAAAAAGTCAGTATCAATCACTTGGACATTTCTCCAGAAATCCCTAATCAGATTGGGAAAGACAGAGACTTTCTCCGTGAAGAGTCCTCCCCACCCGGCTGCATTAACATATTTGCTCATGTCTAAGTTGTAGTCTTGCAGCACTCCAAGATTGAAATGATGTTCAATTGCCAAATTGAGCTTGTCCACATTAAAGGTTGAAGAAGAAGCCATTATAGGTGATCAGAGAGCTTAGGGTTTGGAAGCAGAGAGAGAGAGATGGCTTGAGAGGTTAGAGAAGTGTAAAGTTTTTCTCAGAGGGAAAATTTTTTATAGGAATTTTGAATCTCAAAGGTTAAAAAAAACTTTTGACATGACATGTCATTATGATAAAACGGCGTTGGTAACCTGGAACCATAAAAAGGTCTTGATGGGATTGATGGAAGTACTGACTCAGCTAAGAGAATAAAGGATAAATTTGTCTTGAGACAAAATAAATGCATTTATTAACTCACAAAAAAAATGCTTGAACATAGAGAGATGTGAACTCATCTGAAACTATACAATGGACGTGATAACCAGTATCAGTGGACGCGTCATATCGACGTACAATACAATATGCAATAGATGCACAACTTTTAATAGGTATTAGACGAGCATAGGTAATGGACGCAAAACAAATTTATCTCAAGGCTGGACGCCTAAATTAATCCATACATATCATATTAAGATGCTTCCTAATAAAGATAAATCTGTCCTCTGCAAGAGGTTTAGTAAAGATATCTGCTCATTGATGATCAGTATCAACAAATTGTATATCATATACACCTTTTTTCACATAATCCCTAATAAAATGATGTTTAATCTCTATATGCTTAGCTCTAGAATGCAAAATTGGATTATTAGATAGATTTATTGCAGCAGTATTATCACACATAAGCGGAATACTACTTACAAATACATTGTAGTCCTCCAATTGATGTTTGATCCAGAGAAGTTGTGAGCAGCAACTTGCAGTTGATATAGCAGTTGATAAAGCAATGGTACTTTGTCTTTTGCTTGACCATGAGACAAGATTAGCTCCAATGAAGTGACATTCTCCACTAGTGCTTTTTCTTTCAATGCTATCTCCAGCATAGTCAGCATCACAGAAACCAACTAATCTGTAATCTTCATTTTTCTTAAAGCACAAACCAAGATTAGTAGTACATTGAAATCGAGCACATAAACATACACTGAACATAATATCAGGCCTAGACGCAGTAAGATATAAGAGAGATCCTATCATACCTCTATATACCTTTTAGCCTACATTTTTCTCTTTATCATCTTTGTTCAGTATGGAAGTGGGGTGCATAGGAGTATTCATTGGTTTACAATCATCAATCTTAAACTTCTTCAGAAGCTATTTTTTATACTTGGTTTGGTGGATGAGCACCTCATCCATGGTTTGTTTTACTTGAAGTCCAGGGAAGAATTTGAGTTCTCCCATCATGCTCATTTCAAACTCTTTCTGCATTAACTTAGAGAATTCTTTGCATAGAGACTCATTAGTACCACCAAAAATAATATCATCAACATATATTTGTACAACTATGAAATTAGACTTAATGGATTTTCTAAATAAGGTTGTGTCAACCTTTCCTCTATTGAATCCATTTTCCATAAAAAAAGGAACTTAGTCTGTCATACCAAGCTCTAGGAGCTTGTTTGAGACCGTACAAAGCTTTCTTAAGCTTATATAAATGTTCAGAATGGGTTTCATATTCAAAACCTGGAGGCTGCATAACATAGACTTCTTCATTAATAAAGCCATTTAGAAAAGCACTTTTAACATCCATCTGAAAAAGCATAATACTATGATGTGCAGCGAATGAAAGTAGAATTCTAATAGCTCCTAATCTAGAAACAGGTGCAAAAGTTTCAATATAATCTATACCTTCTTCTTGAGAGAAACCTTGAGCAACAAGTCTTGCTTTGTTTCTTATTACCTTACCATTTTCATCAAGTTTGTTTCTGTAAACCCACTTTGTTCCAATCACTGATTTGTCTTCGGGCAGTGGAACCAGAGTCCAAACATCACTTCTTTCAAACTGATTGAGTTCTTCTTGCATGGCTAGAATCCAACCATCATCTAGCAGAGCCTCGTCTACTGTCTTTGGTTCTAACTCAGAGACTAGTGCAGATTTGTCTTATTCTCTGAAGGTTGATCTGGTTCTTAGCTTGTCATTGGGGTTTCCAATGATCTAATATTGTGGATGATAATTCTTGAAGTACCATGATTTTTGAATTGTACCATGTTGAGAAGTGGAAGTTTCTGGTTGTTGAGTGGGGTCATCTTCTTGATCATCAACTTTTATCTCAGGTGAGTCTCCTGGTATGCTTAGATCAAGATCTGCAAAAGCTTCATCTATCTCTGATAATTTCTTATCAGGCTGTTTGTCATCGAACTTGACATGAATACCTTCCTCTACTATCAGAGTCCTAGAATTATAAACTCTAAAGACTTTAGATGTTTCAGAGTATCCTAGTAGTATTCCATTATCTGTTTTAGCATCAAACTTACCAAGTTGATCTTTGGTGTTCAGTATATAGTGTTTACAACCAAAAGGGTGAAAATAAGATGTGGTGGATTTTCGTCCTTTCCACAGTTTATAAGGAGTCTTATTCACGATAAGTCTAATGTATATTATGTTCTGAATGTAGCAGGCAGTATTAACAGCTTCAGCCCAGAAGTGTCTAGGGACAGAGTTGTCATTGAGCATAGTCCTAGCCATCTCTTGAAGAGATCTTTTCTTTCTCTCTACCACACCATTTTGATGTGGTGTTCTAGGTATTGAGAAGTTGTGAAGGATGCCACTTTCTTCACAAAACTTATGAAATAGCTAATTTTCAAACTCTCCCCCATGGTCATTTATGATTGAAGTGATACACATGCCTTTTTCATTCTGTACGCGTTTGCAGAATACAGAAAAGACCTTAAAAGACTCATCCTTGTGAGTTAGGAACATAACCCATGTCCATCTAGTGTAATCATCTACTATGACAAGACCATATTTCTTACCACTGACAGAGGCAGTCCTTGTTGGACCAAAAAGATCAAGATGTAGCAACTCTAGTGGTCTATTGGTACTGACAACATTCTTAGATTCAAAAGAACATTTGACTTGTTTTCCCTTTTGACATGCATCACAGAGAGCATCAGATTTGAACTTAAGGTTTGGTAGTCCTCTCACGAGGTTATGCTTGTTTAGCTTTGAAATTAATTTGAAGCTTGCATGACCTAGCCTTTTATGCCAAATCCATCGCTCATCTTCAATTGACACTAGACATGAGACACTTTGATTTGAGAGGTCCTCTAAGTCAATCTTACAGAGATTGTTTTGCCTTTTAGCAGTGAATAAAAGTAATCCATCATCTTTCTTGACAGTACACATGTTCTTATCAAAAGACACTGCATATCCACTGTCACATAATTGACTTATGCTCAGTAGATTATGCTTCAAGTCATTTACTAAAAGAACATTATCAATGGAGGGAAAATGACGTCTACCAATTTTACCTATACCAATGATTTTCCCTTTTTGATTTCATCCAAATGCGACCCAGCCACCATCTTTGGGCTTAAGGTTTTGGAACATAGACCTTTCTCCCGTCATGTGTCGTGAGTAGCTACTGTCCAAGTACCAAGACATCTGTTTTCTTCCTGTTGTTAAGCAGATCTGCAACAGGTATTATCTTATCTTTAGGTACCCAAACTGACTTGGGTCCTTTCTTGTTTGTTGTCACTGGACGAGTATGCTTAGCATGTTTATTGTGTATGCATCTAGATGTAATATGCCAATTTTTTCCACACACTTTGCAAAAGGTGTTGGACGAGCTAGACTTAGCTTTCGTATATTTATTTGGAACTTTTGAAGCTCTATGCTATTCAAGTGGTTTTGACTTTTTGTGAGATGCGTCTTGCTTCTCTTTGTCATAACCAAGACCATATTTATCATAAGGTGACCTAGAGTACCTTAAAATGAGACTAAGCTTATCTGAGCCACCTACAAGATTTGATAGAGAATCAGTTAGATATGTTACATCTTGATTTAGTTTTGCAACTTCACAAGAAACATCAGGTTCACACACCATTTTGTCAGCTAGACTGACATTCACTGATTTTAGTATGTCGTTTTCAATTTTGAGGTTTTGTTTCTCAGTGCAGACCCTATCATATTCTCTAATCAATTTAGTAAACTTCTTTTTGAGACTCTTATATTCTCGTGATAGTATAGACGACTCATGCAACAGTTCATCAACAACATTTTGAAGAGTAGACGGATCAGAGTCCATTACCTCAGCATCAGTGTATTCGCTTTCTGATGCAGTGTCTACCTTGAGATAGATATTTGCCTCTTCCTCAGCTTCATTTTCTTCATCTGATGAAGACAGATCAAGATCCTTCCATGTAGCCATTAAGCCTTTCTTCTTTTTGTAGAATTTCTTTTTATCCTTTAGCTCAGGGCGAAGCTTTGAAATGACCAGGTTTATTGCATTCAAAACACAAAGGTGGACCTTTTTCCTTGGAGTCTGACTTCTCCTTGGAAAACTTTTTGTTGAGTTGCTTCCTTCTGAAACCATCTTTCTGTCTCCGCATATGTTGAATCTTCCTGGAGATAAAGGACAATTCATCCTCATCTGATCCTTCATCATTATCAGAAGATTCAGATTCATCTGATGACTCTGCAGCTTTGAGAACTTTTGATGAGCTTGCTTTCTTTTCCTTTAGGGCAATAGATTTTCCTTTTCTGGAGTTTTCTTCTTCATTAAGTTCAAGTTCATGAACCTTGAGAGATCCAAGAAGCTCTTCCAGAGAGAGTGTATTCAGGTTTTTGGCTTCCTGAATAGCAGTTACTTTGGGTCTCCATTGCTTGGATAGACTTCTCAGGATTTTTCTGACATGATCTCTATTTTCATAAACTTTTCCAAGAGATCTGAGACTGTTGGTGATGGTTTGGAATCTTCCAAACATTTGGCCTATTCTTTCATGTTCACCCATCTTGAACATCTCATACTGATGAACCAGCATGTTGATCTTTGATTCCTTAACTTGTGAAGAACCCTCATGAGCTAGGGCAAGAGTATCCCAGATTTCTTTAGCAGTATTGCAGCTGTGAACTTTGTCATGTTCAGATCTGGTGATGGCACACATCAAATAACGCTTAGCTTTAAGATTGAGTTGATGCTTTGCCTTTTGATCTATTGTCCAGTCTGCTCTAGCAACAGCAGCTTCATTTTCATTTTTGGGTTCGGTATAACCGGTTTCTATGAGCTCCCAGATGTCTAGACTTTGTGCATCCAAAAAGGCCATCATCCTCTTCTTCCAGTAGTCATAATCAGAACCATCCGCATCCATGGTTGTTGCATCGTACTCCCTCAGCACTTGTTAGATGCTCAACCCTTTCGAGGTTGAGCTCTGATACCAACTGAAGTTGACACAGGCAAACACAAGAAGGGGGGGGGGGGGGTTGAATTGTGTTTGTTAATAATTTTCGAAAATAACTTTTTTTCAAAACAAATTTCTTACACAAAAAGATTAACACAGAAATAAGCACACACAAATAGATATTTTAGAAGCTTAATGAAAGCAATATCAAAACCCCACAGTTAGTATAAGTAAATAAAACTGAAGAGTTTAGGGATAGAAGATTCACGCAAGAGATTTTATCCTGGTTCACTCTCTTCCAACCAAGAGCTACGTCCAGTCCCTTCGACTTGAAGGTTTTATCCACTATTTCTCCAAATAGATTACAACCAAGTATTCAACACCTCTCCAGGCTTACAAGTATTCCTTTCTTACCAAGCCTCTCTAGGCTCTAACTCTAACAAAGAGATATAATGTTTGATCTTCTTAACTCACTATGTGTGAGAATATGACAGTTTAAGATCAGATGGATATTTTCACAATATTCAAACTAAGAAATACTGACTCTTGTTCTCTAAAGAAATATGAGTATGAGTATGAGTGATTGTAGTTTTACAAAAGTTGCGCTCATAAGGTTGTGTAGTCAAGAGTTCTTGTTTCAGTATCTCAGGTCTCCTATTTATAGTGACCTTCTTCTTCACATGTATTTCTTCAACGGTTACTTTGAATAATCCCGTTTAGAGATAGCATTTAATGCATAATATCCATTGTGACTGATAGCTTGAATATGGCAATGCTGAATAGTACTCTTGGTTATCGAGGTAGCATGAAATAGGAGGCTTACTGCTGAGTTTTGCAGCTTGAGAACTTGTTGTTCCTCCTTTGTGAACAATCCAGCTTTTTCAGCCATAAAGTTGTCATCGTACAGATCATTTTGCAGTATCGTTTTATACGATTTTGCTTTTTGCATTTCTTGATGGTACTATGTTTCTTTTTCAACAAGGTGAAACATTAAAGCAGATAAAACAAATGTGAAGAACAAATATTCTATTGAAATAAATATCAATCATTTGAAATAAATTCAAGAGATTCGAATTGCATTTAATTCATTTCAAAGATGGAGCTCGTCTCAAAAGAAACTCCGTCTACTTAGTTATATGAGAGACTAAGTCTGTTCAAAATTTTATTTTGCTCGTCTGATGACGTGGCATATCCTCCTGTCTATCAAGTCTTTGGACTTGCTGCTTCTCAAGGATCTCCGTCTAGTGACGTGGCAGTTAGAGCTCGTCTACTAGATTACTTTATTTTTCAGTTCATTTACTTCTGCTAATTACTTCCGTCTGCTTACGTGGCAAGATGGACGTGCTTATTATCAAGTCTTTGGACTTGCTGTATCTAACAAGTTATTTTGGAATTCATCCAGCAAACACTTAGAGCCTCGTCTATTTAAGAAAACTGGTCTACTTAATTAAATAACTAAGTAACTTTACCAAAATATTTGAGCAGCCCGTCTACAAGGGTAGACGCGTATTTTTCAATGAGAACTTATCCCATGTTTCTTTTACTTATATGTAAATATTCCTGCATAACTGAAAGCACATGTTAGATCTCAACTAACACTTTGCCAAGCAAATTTAATCCTTTTGTTAGCATCAAAACTTAGAGATTATTAAATCTAAAACCACTTTGGTTGCAACACATCTTCTAGATTTGATAGTTCTTTATCAGTCTTTAATCCATCATTGAATTTAACATGAACAGATTCTTCAATAATGCAAATTCTTGAATTATAAACTCTAAAAGCTTTAGACATTTCAGAATATCCTACGAAAATACCTTTATCTACCTTAGAATCAAATTTTCCAAGATTATCTTTGGTATTCAGAATAAAACATTCACATCCAAAAGCATGAAAATAAGATATGTTGGGGCTTTTTCCTTTCCACAATTCATAAGGAGTCCTTTTTAGAAAAGGCCTAATAAGTATTCTGTTTTGTACATAACAAGCAGTATTTACAGCTTCTGCCCAGAAGTACTTAGGGAGATTATTTTCATTGAGCTAGTCATCTCTTGCAGAGATCGGTTCTTTCTCTCAACCACTCCATTTTGTTGTGGAGTTCTACGTGCAGAGAAATTGTGAGAGATCCCATTCTCCTCACAGAACTGTCTAAACTGCTCATTTTCAAATTCTCCCCCGTGATCACTTCTAAGGGTAGAAATACAGAAACCCTGCTCATTTTGTACTCTTTTGCTGAATACTGAGAAAGCCTTAAAAGACTCATCCTTGTGTGTTAGGAATAGTACCCATGTGAATCTAGAATAGTCATCAACTATGACAAATCCATATTTTCTTCCAGCCAGGCTGGCAACACTAACTGGTCCAAACAGATCCATGTGTAACAACTGAAGAGGTCTAGAGGTTGATACTTGGTTTTTAGATTTGAAACTTGATTTTATCTGTTTACCTCTTTGACATGCATCACAGAAGACATCTTTCTTAAAACTAATATCAGACAATCCTCTCACAAAATTATTCCTTTTTAATTTAGAAATTAGTTTCATACTAGCACGTCCTAGTTTCTTACGCCATAACCATCTCTCATCCTCTTTAGACATCAGATAGGTTACACTTTGATCTAAGAGATCAGACAGTTCAATCTTATAAAGATTTTGTTGCCTTTTAGCTGAAAAGAGGGTTTTGATACAACAATCTTTAACTATGCATACATCCTTAGTAGAGGAAACATCAAATCCACTATCGCATAATTGACTTATGCTAAGCAAGTTGTGTCTTAATCCTTAAATCATAAGAACATTAGATATAGAGGGAAGAGGGGGTTTACCACCAATAGTACCAATTCCTATAACTTTTCCTTTCTGATTCCTTCCAAAGGCAACGTGTCCTCCTTTCTTAAGTTGGAGGTCTAGGAACATAGACCTTTCTCCTGTCATATGACGCGAGCAACCATTGTCCAGGTACCAGCAGTGGTGTTTTCTTTTTCCTGTTGAGGACATCTGCAACAAAAATTATTTGATCTTTAGGTACCCATATTTTTCTGGGTCCTTTTCTGTAAGTTATAGGAGTCTGTGAAGACTTCCTTCTCTTCTTATGGATACACTTAGACATAACATGTCCAGTTTTTCCACAGAAGTTACAGACAGGTGTAGATTTGGTTATAGTTGACTTAACAGATACTGTAGAAGCTTTAGTTGATTCTTTATAATGTGTCTGATGCACATATCCAATCCCTTCTTTGTTAAGAGAGTGCCTGTAACACCCTACTTTTTATTTTCCGATTTTTATTTTTTCAGTAAAAATATTTTCGCTGTATTAACCGGTATAAATGTATTTATTTATATTTTTATCCGAGTTCATGGAGATTGATTTTTATGAAATAAAAATCATGTTCATACTCTATCTTAGGGTGGAAGCTTACGATAAAAATTTGGGTTGAAAATTCAGATGGAACCCGGTTTGCGTTTTCACTGACAGTATAATTTTACTGAGCAGAAAACCTAATTTTGACTCGTGAATGAAATGGTTTATATTTAAATCATATTTCCAACGAGTTTGGTTAGTTTGAAAATTTTCAGTCGAAAACGAAATATTACGCTTTTATACGAGCGTAAAACCCTAATCGGGAAACCGACGGAGTCGAGAAGGGAAGTACAGAGACCCATCAAGAGATCGGGACAACGAGTCATACATGACGACTCATGGAGGATGAGTCGCCAAGAATTTATGAGCATTAAATGCAAATAATCATGACATTTAGGTAAAAAGGCCAAAATACCCCCAAGCTTTCGCGGGTATTAACAAGACGCATCTACGCACTCTTAAACACTCATTTTACGTGGTTGAAAACCTCCCACATCTCTCCAATTTCGTGCATCCATCTCCAATAAATCTTACCTATTTCATTTTGCTTTTGTTTCATTATTTTCCTCTCAAAAACCGGAATCGGATAAACGACGGAGCTGCGTACGGAATTTTCGGGAACCGCTAACTGATAAGATCGGTGACTCATTAGTGAGTCACTTTGTGTGGCCCAAAATCATCCTCACCTCCATCAAATGTGAGCCACATATTTATTAACCATAGTTACGCAAAGTAACCCTAGTTAAGTTAATTATTAACTATGGTTAAGCTTATATTAATTTAATATTCACAAAACCCATTAAACCAATTCCTTATAACCAAACAAGGCATAAGATTACTCCTATAAATACCCTCCAAACCGTGGCCTCCCTCACCATTTCACTCATCTTCTTCATTCTCTTCATCTTCCTCACAAACTTAGTTACAAAACCCTAAGAACACCGAATCCCCACCAAACATATGACCCTCTTCCTTTCTTAAACTCGGAAAACACTCAACATAAAAGTTGTTCCTCTTTCTCTCTTCTTTCCAACAAGATAAAGATCATCAAAAACGGATAAGTGGATTGGGAGATAGGATCAAAATACCGAAACTGCCCAGAATTCTCAGCAACCCACGAAACAGCAGAAAGAAGTTCATTTTCACCCCTGTTATGATCCGAACCAAATGAAACCTTCAACACCAAAGTTGTTCCTTTTCTTCTTATATTTCTAACAAGACAAATTTCGTGATTTTTGGATGAGTATATTGTGAGATACACTCACAATACCATCACACCCTCAAGCTGTCCAGTTTTCAGCTTAGTGAAGGTTGATCATTTTCTTCATTTCTTCAATCTTGAAGAGGTAAAATCTCATCTCCTTGATCATATAAGCTTTCATATTCATGTATTTCTCATGTTTATGCCATGAATCATATTTTTCCATTCCTAGATCTAGAACTTCAAATAATTCTAGAAAATTGTAGAAAAATCATAAAAATGTGAAACCAATTTCTATGATCTAGTTATGATCCCTCCTTTATTTATCCAAGAGCATGTGATCAAAATCATTTTCATTCCCTATTAACCATTAATGGCCGAACCTAGGTAGGAAAATGGGTTTGGTGTTTTGTTGTTTGTTTTGAAAGTTAGTACTTGACTTAAGTTCTATAATACATGTATAGCTTAAATCCAAGAGCTTAGGTCCAACAAAAATCCCTAGCTTAAATTCCTAATATGGGCCGAAACCCTAACCCTAAAGGTTAGAGGATTTTGTTTCAAATTTTAGTCTTGTAATAAGTAATCTATGTTAGTTAAGACTCTAGTAACTAGGATCCAAAAGATAGCATTAAGAAGATAATCCTAAACCTATTTTCTAAGTCTTGGCCGAACCTAGCCCTAAAGTGTCATAGATGGTTGTTAGTTGATTAATTATAGTTATGTTGTTTGAATGAAGGTGGTTGTGTTAACTCGTGGCGGGATAACGAGGATCGTCGTGTACGTGTTTCCGGTGATAACTCAGGTGGGAGAAAGAACCATTCCATCGTCGGAACCGATAAGTAGTATATAATTTATAATAATGGTGTAGAGCGACCTAAACCCTACTAGGGGTCGAGTAATCGACAATACCAAAATCGTATTGAAATCTTTTCCGTAAAACCAATGACGATTTGGGAATTGTAGGTTTATCGCCTTAGGTTAATTATTCATATTCGAGGATGTTTGAATTATTTACTTTTGACTGTTTGTGATACGCTGGTTGAGGTATTCCATCTGCATGTGACGTATTGTTTCGGTGTTTGAATAATTATGATAGTGAGGATGTTTGTTGTCTGTCACGGCCGTGATGGTTGTCATGGCCAGGCCGTGACAGGTTCTGTGTTGTAGGATTCTTGTCTTTGTTGTCTGTCACAGCCGTGATGGCTATCACGGCCAGGCCGTGACAGAGTATGACTTTGTTAATTATTTGGTTGTGATCAATTGTCTTATATGAGATTGAGATGTTTGAATATTCTGTTGATTAATGTGTTATGCATGATCTGCCTGGGTTTAATACTATGCTTAGATGATTTTAAGGAAAGATATATATTGCTCGGAGGTATTTTGTTTGGGTGAGAGTTTTGAATATGAATTAGAAGTGCCTCGCTATTATTGTGTAGCAGTGATGTGATATAGAATGTAAGTGGAGGTTATGAGGAAAAGCTTGAGGTGCTAGGTTGTTATTGATAAAAGTCAGTGAGAATCATATGTTGCATTGTTGTTCATAACCGTGTATTTGAGATACACGAGGTCCGAAGTTCTCGTGGACCGTTCCAAATTAGAAATTAAGTTGTGCAACTATAGTGTCATTGCTATGCATGAGCACCCTTGATAGAGTTGGGAGAGAGAACCAGGGTGTGCACCGGCGGTACTGTGCAGCTATAGTGTCATTGCTTTGCATGAGCATTCTCACCATGGATGTACACCATGGATGTGAATGTGCACCGGCGTTGAGAACGTGTCACTTGGACGACTGACTGACATTCCTAACGAGGGATGTGTGACAGGATTAGCAGTGGCCACGTCAGCATAAAGGTTTAGTTGCATGAGTTGGAGGGTAGAGGATGATATAGTGAATTGAGGATGATTGTTGATTTTGAATGATGCGTGTCTGTGACTATTATTGTATTATATGCTATGAATCTTTTCCACTTATGATGATAGAACTGTTTCTTATCTCCCTATTTCTGTATTTTTGTGTTTGTCTACTTTGTTACGTTAGAAGACCAGATGGACGAATATGTTGCTGAGGAGATGGATGGAGCCTTGTACGAGACGGAGGTTGTTGAGGAGTTGAATGACATTCCATATGAAGATGACGCTGGAGAACAACCTACTGATCCTAATAATATAGTGTAGTAAGTTTAGGGCCAGTGAGTCATATAAGAAGTTTCTTGTTTTCAGTTAGTTATAAGCATGTTTGTATAAATAAGTACCGGTGTGGGATCCTACTGAGAGGATACCCTAAACCGTGTTGTGTAAAATAAAGGATAATTATGTGTGTGTTTATGTAATATAGTTTTGGTGTGTTTTGTATTTGTAGAAGTTATATGATTATTATTTAAGTTTTAATTTTTACGTATTTTCAACAGTAAGCGCGCGATTAAGTAAATAAATATTAAGGTTTTAATGTAATAATACAATGGGGCACAACGGGGTGTCTCAGTGCCTCTGACAGCCAAGTAGCTTAGTCAGATTATCTCTACCATTAACAAATTTGGCAAGATCAGAAGTGAGCTTTTCCACTTTCTGTTGAAGTTTTTCAACTTCTTCAGATGGTGATGTTTCACTTGAGATCTTAGTTTCCTTATACTTTTCAGTCTTCAGCTCACTGTTCTCTTTAGCCAACTTCTCACACTCTTGAGATTTCTGTTTATGCTCACTGGTGAGCTTTACATACTCTCTTTTGAGGGATTTGAAGGCCTTAGATAAGCAGTTGGATTCCTCCAGTAACTCCTCATAGGCATCAAGGAATTCCTCACAGTTAGGATATACCTCATCGTCTGAGTCTGAGTCAGTGTTGGCCATCAAACAGAGTTTGGCTTCTTCCTCTGTTTCTTCATTAGAAGATGTTGACTCCAGATCCTCCCAAGTAGCCATCATTCCTTTCTTCTTCTTCTTGAAGAATTTCTTAAAAGGGGCCTTCTTGAGTTGAGGACATTCAGCCTTGTTGTGACCAGGCTTCTTGCACTCATAGCAGACAATTGGACTTTTGTCTATTGGAGTGGATTCTTTGAATTTCTTGTCCTTGTTGAACCTTCTGAATGGCTTATCCCTCTTGAACTTCTTTTTCTGTAAGAGAAGCCTTATCTTCCTGGTCAGGAGAGACAATTCTTCATCACTCTCAGAATCCTCGTGTTCAGACAGGTCAGCATCACTGGATGACTCGTCTGCCTTCAGAGCCTTGGAAGCTTTTGCTAACTTTTGATCAGCCTTTAGAGCAATTGACTTGCCCTTCTTTGGTGCAACTTCATCTTCAAGTTCTTGCTCATGAACAGTGAGTGTTCCAAGAAGTTCATCCATAGTCAAGGTAGTGAGATCCTTGGCTCAGAATCTTTCCAACCTTCTCAGCATTGGTGTAGACTTTACCAAGAAATTTTAAAATGTTGACTATAGCTTGGAATCTTCCTATCATTTGAGCAACAGATTCTCCTTCCTCCATGACAAACAGTTAATACTTTCTGACAAGTATGGCAATCTTTGACTCTTGACTTTGGCTGATCCTTCATGTGTGACAGCTAAAGTGTCCCATATTTCTTTGGCAGAGTCACAAGCACATGCCTTCTCAAACTCCTCAGGACTGAGAGCACAAATGATGTTATATCTAGCGTTCAGCTCCCATTTTATCTTTTCTGCAGTAGTCCATTGAGCTTTTGGCTTGTCAGAGTCATCATCATTCTTGGGAATGAATGGACCACCTGTAATGACATCCCAGAGATCAGAGTTTGTAGATAGGATGAACCATTGAAATCTATCTTTCCAATAGTTGTAGTTTTCTCCATTGAAGTAAGGAGGTCTGGTTAGGGAAGCTCCTTCAGTCTGGTGACTTCCACTTGAACTAGCTCCAGCAATCATCTCTATTCTTCAGGTCCTTTTACCTCTACACTGTTAGATGCTCAACCCAGAGGCTGAGCTCTGGTACCAACTGAAATAGACAACTATAAACACGAGAAGGGGGGTTGAATTGTGTTTATCAGAATTTAAACAGAGTTGAAAACTCTTTACATACAAAAGCTTGGTTCAGACGAGTGGAAAGATACAGGACATACAGGTGACCTGTCTGATGAAATTTTAATAGTGACTTAGGCAAACACACCACTTGATAACCGGATAAGAAAACTAAAGCAACCAAAGACTTTATAAGGAAAGAGAGACTGACACAGTTATTTATCCTGGTTCACTCTTCAAAGCAAAGAGCTAAGTCCAGTCTTTGGCAGCACCAAGTTTTATCCACTATAACTAATCATGTTACAGACTCTAAGTATTGTTTGCACACCTAGCCTCTTCAGGCTCTAAGACAAGGATTCTTTGCACACCTAGCCTCTTCAGGCTCCAAGACAAGTATTCTTTGCACACCTAGCCTCTTCAGGCTCACTCAGGTTTGTTTGAGAAATTTGGTTTGTAATAAATACAACTTCAGACAGACAGATCTTTCACTAACACTCCGAGTGGTTTAAATGTAAAGCTTAGGAAAGTTTGCGTAATAACTTCAAATGATTGAAGAACACAGAATGAAAGAATGAAGATATTAATGCGCAGAGTAATGGCTCTTTAATGCTATATATATTATCTATGTCTTCATCTTCAATGACTTCTATATTTATAGTCTTCAAGCATTTAATATCCGTTAGAGACATTCCCTCAGATGTTGGCTTCAAGCAGAACTTCATTAAATGTGATAGAGTCGTTCTGGGCAGCCATTAATGCAATAGGAACGTTGGTTGTACTCTAACTTGAAGGATCATGGCTTTATGCATCGTGAAACAGCCATATCAGAGTTGTGCAGAGAGCTTTTTGTACTTTGCTAAGTACAATTTCCTTTACGTACAAGGACCAGAGATACTAGGGAATAAAGCACGTTGGAAGCATTCTTTAACTGCTCTTTGGTTCTGATATCCAAGGTTGCTTGAGAGAGTAACTTCTGACTTTTCTTGATAAGCGTGAGACTAAGTAGGAGAGAAGGCTTCAAGTTTCTTTCTGATAGGACAGCTCACAAAAGCTTATTAGGTCCGTGGTTCTTGAATGAGTAACCTCAGACAAGTGTAGGAACTCGTGGGGAGACAGGTTGAAGACGTAACTTGAAAGAAGTCAATAATCCTAGTCAGCAGACAGGTTGACTTTCGCTTATCCAGACAGGTAGACACTTATATGAGCAGACATATGATTCTTACTGTTTTATTCTGCATACTAGATAGACAGGTTATCAACCAATATGAAGGTTAATTAAATCATTAACCAATGTTTAGTTCTCATCAAAACTTAGGGTAATGCACATCAGACATTTTTGAGACTTAACACTTATCCCATCTGTCATCTGGGAACTCATGCTGACGTGGCAGATACCACATCTTTGTGAAGGGCAGTCGTTGGGAGATCCGATAAGAACCAAGCATAGTGAAGTAAGGTCCTCCTCTGAGACGGACATAGATGCTGATCGGGCCGACATAAAACATGAAGAACTGAGAGTGATCGACCTACCACCCATGGTCGTCATCATATACGGTCTCAATATCCCCCAGGGTCTAAATCCTCGACGAAACCATCTGCAGGTAATGCATCTGAAGATGCTCTAGTCCGATCACCGTTGGCGTATGGCTGCTGCTCATCTGACGAACCGATACATACATAGAAAAATAAAGAAAAGAAGAAGGGATATAAGAATCTCGGCACTACCATAAAACAGGGATAGGGAAAACATAGCAAAGCATACTATCACACAGAAGTCAACACAAATAGCAAACATCTATCGAGTCATACTATCACAATCATCGTCGATTATCCATCTAGGATCAATCCTCTAGGGAGTCACACTCCTATGCATGTCAGCAGATCTCCCACATTAGGGATATTGATCCCCCGGACATTCATTTTTTCTCTCGGGCCTATCCGTAGCCCAAAGAATGTCAGTTGGTTTGTCCTGGTAACAGTTCCGCTCGTCGTGACCAATACGGGTGCTTCCCCCTATGAGCTCAACTCCAATAGGGGTATCTTGGTGTCCTCAGAAGGTCCACCATAGACTGGAACACCCTGGGCCCAGACGTTGAGATGGTCGAGTATCAGCGAAGACCACGACACAATGGGTTCAAACCATTGGCCACTATCAGTAAATCTGAACCTGGCTACATCCTCAAGGTTCCCTAAACCATTCAGGTTGCATTTAGTACCCGCGCCCGGGTACACCAACCTCACATGATTCCCAGTCACACGGGTCGCCACTTTGGCAAATATGCAATGCAACACACACCTAAGTTGACACCGGTATCATTACTTACTTACACGCATTACGATGCACTCGGCATACACAACCTCAACTCGATACCCATATACCGTTCTCATATCATATTCACAACCATAGTACCCTCAAGGTGTCAACTAGGGTTTCCAACAGCACAACAGAAAATCAGACAACCTCAACGGCATCAACACCAACATCATAATATCATCATCTCCAGCATCACATTAATAACTTAACGTCATCAATATCAACATAGCATAAGACATATCATGCATGTATAGTAACCAACACACGTCAACCAGCATCATAACCATAAACAAGATAAAGCAGTAAAACAAACAACCTTAACATATGCACGTAAAACGATAAAATAAACCTAACATCGATATGTGTTCCGTAATTAAATCACATGTACAGTTTTAAAATCATTTTCACTAGGGATTTAATCACTGCAGGCTATTCGACAACTAGTAGGGTCTGGGGCACCGTACGCATACAACATAATACACTATACTATGCTTGCCTCCGCGGTGTGTCGGATATTTTCTCCCCACCTTACACAGTCCTAACGTGATGCCTCGAGCCTGGCCCCCTCACCAACACAGTTGCTGCCTCGCTTAGAAACGAGATCTCCGGTGCTCCGAAATTTGCCCTAAACATATGGGCAGAGTCCCGACAATGTCATAAACCCTAATCTTGCAACAGTTTCACAAACAAAGCCATAATCGAAACAAGATTTACAAAAGAAGGTAAATTACAATGTCGACATGTCAACGAGTTAGGGATTCGAGCATTACCTCCACTGTTTGATGAATCGAAGGTATGTATATGACGTGCTCGTTGCCCTGAACGCGTATTCAAAGTCGGAATCGAAAACGGATGGACGAATCTCCCAGAATCACAACTTTCTCACTCTAGAAAGTTCTCCCTTATCTCACAATTCTGGTCGAGTGAAAATGTGAGGGATGAGCCATGCAAAGTGAGAGGAAGAAGAAAGTGGGGGTAGAGCACTGGGCACTCGAGCCCCCACCACCCCAATGCTTGGCGCTGCAGCGCTTGAGCTTTGGTCCCGCCACGCTTGAGCACTGCATGTTGCTCAGGCCACGTGTCCTGCAGTTGACACGTGGTGCCACGTGTCTTGCAGTTGACACGTGGTGCCACGTGTCAGAAACCATAGAACCCTCGAGCATTGGACATGCAACGTTTGAGCGTTTTGACTGATGTCGGTTTCCAGATTTCGCGCGTTCTGATGCACTCTGAGTCTGTTTTAAGTCCGATTGACTTCAAACTTGGTACACAGACACTTAATAAACATGATTAAGTCATCACGCACGCTTAATTCTTGTCTGATTCCTTAATCGAGAAAACGGGGTGTTACAGCCTCCATCAAAATAGATTCCAGTGGACGTTAATGAATATAACAGACCAGACAAAAGGACCAATTTGTATAGCTTTTGTGAGAAAAATGACCAAAATTAATCTTTTAAGAGATAAATGAGCAAAATGAATTTTGACCAAAAGATAAAGGATCAAAAAGTATTTTAGCCTATAATTTATAACTCATGCATATAAACATTGTGATGAGTTCTAAATTATTGTGTTATTTGTGTAATGTGGTTATGTTAGATAATTTGATATAAATATTACCTTCAACTATATTAATATTATTTTTAAATAAAGTAGGTACAATGGTTGATTCTCCAATTATGTGCTGGCTGAAAACATCATTTTTGTGAACTATTTTTAGAACTGTGTTTTTATTCATTGGGATTATCAATGTCATTAGTAAAGTCGTTTTCAAAGACTAAGGAAGAGCATATTGAGAACGTTGAGACTTGAGGAGTTGCCTTCTTTAGTGGATGTTTTATTTTTCTTATTTGGTTAGTTGTTTGAAAATAAGTAGACCGTTATGGCTACAATTGTGATTCTTTTATTTTGGGTTTTGTTGGACCAAAAAGCATATAAAAAGCTCTGTATTGGGTCCTTGAAAATAATTTTTTTAAACTTATGGGAATAAATGCAAAAATTATTTTATAGATATATTAACATAAAATGCAAAAAAATATTTTATATTGTTAATAAAATGAGAATTTGAAATTTATGTTAATATTACTTAATATAATATATTATATTAAAAGATTAAAAAATATTATTTAATTACTAACGGTTCAACCACGATTTAATAGCGATTAAACCATTGAAATGTGTAGGGATTGATTTCCAAAATTGCACATATGGAGACTGATGAAAAATCAACATCATGTATAAGAATTAAAACCTTAGTTTTGCCTGTAATTTTTTATATTGGAGTAAATTAGCATTCTGTAGCCTATATATAGTTCACAAAATTTGTATTAAATTATGATAATAACAATGATACATGGTAATAACAATAACAATATATCACCAATTTTTTAAGTATAAAAAAAAAATTTGAGCTTTGTCTCCTCTCAAAACCTATTACCTATATAACTCGTTTCAAATATAAGAAATAAATACAACACACTCTCAAGCCACTGCACATAAGGTGCCATGTTTAATAATTGAAGAATATCAATTGAATTTTAATTTGACTTCTATTTATTGCAAAAGGCTTCTCAAAGCATGAAATGAAATAACAAAGTCCCAAAAAATTGATTTAAAACATCACACCAAACTAGGCTCAAAATAATTACGAGGGCAACATTATAAATTTGGAAGAAATAAATATATTATATCTAAAAAAGATTACAGAATTCTTGTAAAAAAAAAAAAGATTACAGAACTATGATAACTTAAAAATGAATTGGTTATAATAATAATTTAAAAGTAGTAAAATAGATTTTTTTTTTACAGGAACCTATTATATCAGAAATTCCAATTCCATTATTACATTTTTACTCTCTGATGTCACAAATCTAGGAGTAAGACCCTTCCAATTTGATTGAACTGTCGTTTTAGGAGCATTATCACAAAATCTAGGTTCACATCATTAAAACTAGCTTGAGGTAATATTTTTGAAAGACACTAATGAAAAGGAGACTGAAATCGCTTGAACAAAACTTGCTGCTGTTGTGGGTAAATGGTTAGAGCATATTTAACCAACTGATTCAGATAAATTGATTTAAAAGAAACATTAAGATATACGAAATCATGAAGATAAAAATTTCTACACTTCAGGATTGAATAATTCACAACTGAGGAACCTCGATCATAAGGGTTTATGAATTGAGGAATATAAATAGAAGCAGAAGAGGAATAAAACAGAAGATGGCATAAATTTCAGATGCAGAGGATTTGGGGATATTGCAAAATTCAAAATTTAAAGGAAGAGGTATAATTTTCTCAATGACATCAGGTCACACTCGCAGCAAAAATGATTTTTTTTTTAAATTTATTTTCTGACACTCGTATGCCATTACTGTTTGCTAAGTAATCATGAGGACTAGGATACTAGAAATGAACTCCTATCAAAATATTCAGAACTGTAAAGTTAGAAAGCTTTGGGAAAACTGTATCAAATTTGGGTCCAAATCTATGTATATTTATCAAGTCAAGTAGGCTAGTAGTACAATGTAGTACAAAGACCATAAACAGTCTCTCCACATTAATCACGTGCATAGAACACTTAATTCTCAACAAGAACCTTGTTAATGGAACAAACAATAACCACGTGAACTTCTCTTTTGTGTATTACAACATAAGATTGTCCCTCCTTCCTTCTACCTTATAGAAAAATATTGCTAGATGCAGCAAACAAGTAATGGAATCCTATATTATGACTATGGCATGCCAAACAGAAAACAATTGAAACCTCTATTTCAGTTCAAGCTTAAAGATTTTTCATTCTCTTTATAGGTCTTAAAAAGGCATTGTTCTTTACTCTGGTGAAGGCTCCATTTTCATGTCAGTTGACTCACAATATATTAGATACACTGCTGTCTTCTTGACAATCAATCCATGTCCAAAAGCTACAAAAATTTCCACTTTGTCACCAGGTCCCAGATTTGATAGTATGCCCTCCCACTCTTCATCACCAAAGGACTTTACTGTGTCTTGCTTGTAGAGATGGATTGTGCACTTACTAAAATTAACAATCAAGACACTAATAAGACATTCTGCTGCCATGTTTTCTGGCATAGATGAATAAACAACACACAAAGTCATTCCTTTCATGCGGCAATCACTATCATCAGGAACATTGAAAAGCACTGAATGTCCGTCCCCTGTATGGGTTAACCAATAAGGATAATTGTCAACTGGGAGAGAAAAATCACCAGACTCACTGGCAGTCAATCCCTGTACCACGAACAAATGCTTAGATTATGCTCTTAAAATGAACAATGTGTCATTATATTGTCATTCCAAATTCTAAAAGGTGAATTTTCGACATGGTAACAGCATAAAGAAAAATACGGAGAAGGTAGCTAATAGAAACATATTCATCCATCGTAGCGATCAACAGCAGCAAGGACTCTTTTCTGTTAGGATAGCAGTTTCAGAGCTGTTATGTCTTACATGTCTTTCAAGTTTAAACTTCTATATGTATTACATCTTCAATAATTGTTCTAACAAGATTGACACTTATATACTACTAGGTACATGCTCTTCAATATTTGACCATTACACATCCCGATGACTCTTGTGTCTGTATAGCATCTACTAGTTCAAGAGCCATCTGTTAGCAATAGGCCTCCGATTAAGACGACCTATGTTAGGAGGAAACCCATTAATACAAATGGGTCTTAGTAACTGCTATTATAACTATTATTGCTAGAATATTGTAACTGCTCATTAGTGTGTAACTGCTGTGTATTTGTAACTGTTATTTGTAATAGTTTAAGTGAGGATTGCCCAGAGCCTTATAAGCATTACTTGGGCCATATCTCTAGTCGATATAGGACTCTCAACACACCCCCTCACGCTTACATCTGAAGTGTGGACTGATGCGGGTGGAATAACAGGGATCTCAACACCCCCCTCATGCCCAGGACAGAACATCTGGAGTGTGGATAATTGCGGGTGGAATAACAGAGATCTTGGCCCAATAACAGATCTAGGATAGGCTTTGATACAATCTTAAAATTTGGATTTTAGGCCTAATTCGTCCCACAAAACCGGCTTTTAAGGTGAAGATTGCCCAAGCCTTATAAGCATTACTTAGGCCATATCTCTAGTCGATGTGGGGCTCTCAACACACCCCGTCACACTAAGGACCGAACATCTGAAGTGCGGATTGATGCGGGTGGAATAACAGGGTTCTCAACACAGGCTCTGAGGTTTTCTAGGTCTCACAGGTTATTGCAGAAGATTTGGTAAGGATTATGGAAAAATTGAAAAACTATTGACACAATTACTAAAGAAAGACAGTTTTACATGGCAGCAAGAAGCTCGGGATGCTTTTGAATCATTGAAGAAGGCTGTGGTAGACTTACCTATTCTAACAGTTCCAGATTTTTCCAAGCCATTTGTTATACAGACCGATGCTTCCAATAAAGGGGTTAGGTGCAGTTTTGTTGCAAGAAGGACATCCAGTTGCTTTCCTCAGCCAAGCACTCTCTGAAAGAGCCCAAAAGAAATCAATTTATGAAAGGGAGCTCATGGTCATTGTCATGGCTATGCAAAAATGGAGACACTATTTGATGGGAAGACATTTCATTATTCATAGAAATCAGAGAAGTTTGATATTTTTGACTGACCAACGTATATTGGGAGAAGAGCAATTCAAATGGACTTCCAAATTGATGGGAATGGATTTTGAAATCAAGTACAAACCAGGGAGTGACAATAAAGCTGCTAATGCCTTATCAAGGAGAACAACTTATGCAGCTATTTCAACAGTTCAATTCTATGAATTAGATGACTAGGAAGAGGAAGCACAATCAGATAGTAAACTATGGACTATTATCCAAGATCTGGTTAAGGACTCCACTACTCATCCAGGGTTCTCTTTCCAAAACAGGAAATTGTTGTACAAAGGAAAATTGGTTTTGCCAAAGAATTCTCAGAAAATTCCTCTCTTATTTAAGGAATTTCACAGCTCTGCAGCTGGGGTTGCGGGCCATTCTGGTTTTTCCATGACATACAAGAGGATACCAGCCTTAGTGTATTGGGAAGGAATGAGGAAGGATATTCAGCAATTGGTGGCTACTTGTGAAGTTTGTCAATAGAACAAATATCAAACTCTTTCACCAGCAGGTCTCCTCCAGCCACACCCAATTCCAACTCAGGTTTGGGATGATATATCAATGGATTTTGTGGAAGGGCTCCCAAAAACACAAGGTAAAAGACACAATAATGGTGGTAGTGGATAGGCTTACTAAGTATGCTAATGCCAATTTTATTCCCCTCAGTCACCCTTTGACTGCCAGAGATGATGCAGAAGTTTTCCTTAAATAAGTGGTTAAATTGCATGGGTTTCCATCTACTATTGTGTCGGATAGGGATAAGATATTTCTCAGCCACTTTTGGACTGAGTTATTTCGTTTTGCAGGGGACTAAACTTAAGTTCAGCTCCGCATATCATCCCCAGTATAATGGTCAAACAGAGGTTGTCAACAAATGCTTAGAAACCTACTCAAGGGGCTTGACTGGCTCTAAACCGAAACAGTGGATCAAGTGGTTAAGTTGGGCAGAATTTTGGTTCAACACGAATTATAATAGCTCCACTAAAAGCAAGTAGAGAGTAATTATAATTTATAGAAGTTGAGGTATCTTCAATTTCTAGCTTAATGATAACAATATATCATTATTTTATCACTTATGCATTTATATAACTTTTAAAAAAATATTTATAATATATGATATTGCCCCCACTAATCAAAATTCCTGGGTCCGTCCCTACAACTCCTTAAGGGTACTACCATTTCATCCACTTTGGAAGAAGTCAATTAGATGACCATAGAAAGGATCACAATCCTAAATGATTTAAAGTCTAATCTAGTCAAGGCTCAAAATCAAATGAAGACCAATGCTGATAAGAAACGAAGGGAGGTCAGCTATGCAGTTGGTGACCGGGTATATCTCAAACTTCAACCATACAGAGGTTGAAATCTTTAGCTAAAAAGAGGAATAAAAAATTGGGCCTGCGGTTTTATGGTCCATACCAGATAGTGAAATCTATTGGGCAGGTGGCTTTTTCAATTAGACTTACCTATGGAGAGTCGGCTTCACCCAACCCAATCTTACACGTTTCACTTTTGAAGAAAGTTGTATCCTCTGTTGTGTCTCCTCAACCTTTGCCTCGTATCTTTGTGAGATGATTTGGAATTACAAGTTGAACCAGCAGCAGTAATTGCAGTCCGCTATAGCTCATCTGGAATGGCTGAAGTGCTGATTCAATGGGAAGATCATCCAGAT
This sequence comes from Sophora flavescens, assembly GCA_030762895.1. Lineage (NCBI taxonomy): Eukaryota > Viridiplantae > Streptophyta > Magnoliopsida > Fabales > Fabaceae > Sophora > Sophora flavescens. The sequence goes on from CM061068.1 coordinate 131,930,952, forward strand.
TTTGAAGCCACATGGGAGTTAGCAGATGTCATCCAATAGCAATTTCTAGACTTTCACTTTGAGGATCAGGTGAAACTGTTGGGGGGAGTGTTGTTAGCAACAAGCCTTCGATTAAGACGACCTACGTTTGGAGGAAACCCATAACTGCTATTATAACCTCTATTGCTAGAATATTGTAACTGCTCATTAGTGTGTAACTGCTGTGTAAATGCTATGTATTTGTAACTGTTATTAAATAGAGAGTAGGAGGGAATAGATAGACATTTGGTTAGTATGTTGAGGTTTGGGCCAAGGAGAGACTAGGCTCTAGAATCCAAGTGTTCAGATTTCTCTTTGTATTTCTGTTCTTATATGTACTCAATCTCTATTGGAAACTACTTCCCGAGAGAATCTATCAATAAAATATCAGTACTATTCAAGTAAATCAATATCATTTCTAACAAGTTCTATCACCATCCCACAACTCTCATTTTCAGGCTGTCAAGCATATTCCACTATCTTACTTACACTGTTAGTTATGACCATATGATCTTCATATTTATCCTAATGGCTCTCCTCTTTTATTTTCCTTCTGTAATGCTAATAGGGCTTGTTGTCTTGGCACACACCAATAGCTTCTATAATTTTTTATATAGGTCTTCCTATTTCTTGATAATCTCATGAGCAAAATATTATCTCTCACTCTAGCACTGTAGCCGAATACACAAATACCATGCTATTACTAGTACAGTTTCTTAGTTCACTTGAATTCAACATATGATGTGTGATCCCCTTTTTGGCGATAACATTTGCATTACTTATTTGGCTACTAATCCCATTTATCAAGCTCAAATTAAGCACATGGAAATTCATTTTTACTTAGCTCTTGATAAGTCAGCTTCATGTTCACTATGTTCCCATTGATCATCATGCAGTGCAAATATTTTCACCATGTGAATGCAATTTAAAGTTCTCTTGATCAATGGTGAAGATAAGGATAAAATTGATAGAGAGAGAAGGTACCTGTGATATGCTATTGCTAAGAATATTTAAGACTTGGTTGTAACTTCCCATTCCAATTAAAAGAAACCTCAAGGAATGCTCTGAGATTTGTGATGCACATGTTGTTTCCAAATCATTAAAATTTACATCATATATGTCATCTAGAATTCTTCTTAAATCTTGAGTTAGCTGCAACTCTGAGTGGCATTGCACCCAAACACCTCGAAGATTTGAAAGGCCGTGAAGCACTGTTAATAGATCACCCAAATTATTATTCTGGACATTAATGGACACTAGTGATGATATGTCCCTAAATGGGTGAGTATGGGATAGAGGGTTTCTTGTTGGTGACACGTAAGACCAAATGATATAAGGAAAAATATCACGTGATAATCCTTCATATCCACATAAGGATATATATATCCAATGCTTTTTGATCTTAATATTGAAAAGGGCACTTGCTTTACAGCAGTATTTTGTGCAATTAGAGTTGTCAAGGATCCCATCTGCTCAAAATCTTCTTCCAACTTGTCTATGTTTGAACAACCAGAAAGGATGAGAGTTTTCAAGGATTTCAACTTATAGATTGTCCTTGGTAGATTGCTTAGGCTTCTACAGTCCTTCAAATTTATCAGAAGAAGATTACTGAGATCTCCAACGGACTCGTGTACCTTGGATAAACTAGGACAATCCTTGAGAATGAGCTTTTCAAGGTTGGGTAGGTTTGAAAAGTCAGGCGTGTTGGCCAAGTACCTGGAATGATTGAGATTCAGGAATTTGAGCATCTTTAGCGGCTGCAAGAATATAAAATTTTCAAGAAAAATTAGAGATGAAATGGTAGCAACAATTAATGTTGTCATTACACTTTGAGTACAAAAATAAAATGTCATGTAATATATACCTGGGGATTCTTCTTCCAGACTCGTTCAAGATAACTATCCTTTAAGTCAATGGCGACTACATTTCCCTGATAAAAGTTGTCAGGTATGCATTTTAAAGGAAATCTGTGCCAATTGACCCATCTCAGGTGTCTGGAGAGATACCCATAATCACCAGTGAGATGTACATGATCAAGTTGCAATAGTCTCAGTTTCTTCATTTCCTTAAAAGGATTGGTACTGAAGTAAACTCTACTGGTTCCTTTCAACTTCAAAGCCAATCCCTTAACATCTTCGGTTCCATGCGAAGCAATGAATTAAGAAAAATTAAAAAGAAAGGGGAAACACTTGTTTGTTCACTAGAAAGCAATACAAAAGGCTGAAGTGCAGTCACACTTGCACATAACAATGGAAACACTCCTAACTTTCAGCCAATAGTTAGGAATAACAAAAATATTCAGACACAGAAAAAAATAGTTTTATGGTCTTCATAGGATCGGAGAGGATGATCAAAAGATGTTAAACAACATATAGAGAAAGTTCTTACAATATTTTCTCTCAATACTTCAAGTGCATCCTCATGAAACCATAATCGACTACGCTTCTCAGGCTTCTCAGGTGAACTTTCACGAACAATTTCTCTTCCCATGTCTCGTAGCAAATCATGCATTCCAAGCTTGTTATTTTTTACAATTTTTACGAGGCTCCGCTCTATCAGGACTGTTATTCCAATTTCAGCATGAAGTCCACAGCCATTTAATATCTCTGTAACATAGGCTCTGTCTTCACCGATGAAGAAACAACATATGTCAAGAAATATATCTTTCTCTGTGAGTTCCTCTAAACCATCAAAGCTTATTTTCAGTATCTCTTGTACTTTCTTATGGGGAATTCTTTCTAGTTTTGATAATACACTTGTCCACTGTTGTTTTGTCCTCTTGTACAAATAAGACCCAAGGACTTCAAGAGCAAGTGGTAGTCCTCCACAGTGACTACATTTCTTGAGAGCTCAATGAAGTCTTCTCTTGGACTCCCTTCCATGAAAGCGTGCCAACTGAAAAGCTCAAGGGACTCATTTTCATCCATTTCCTTCATTCTATAGACATAGTCAACTTGTAGGACATCGAGTAAACGTACATCTCTAGTTGTAACGATCATTACACTTTTTGGACCAATCAACCCATGTTTTCCACATAGTGCATTTAGTTGCTCAAACTTACTGACATCATCAAGTACAACAAGTGCCCTTTTTCCGCGAAATCTTTCCTTGATCATAGTTTTCCCCCACTCAATGCTATGTACCTTAATGTTTCTTCTTTTAAGGACATCCGAGAGAAGTTGTTCCTGCAAATCAATTTGGCCCCTATCTTTCCCCCAAACTTCTCTAATATTCTCAATGAAACTTCTAACTTCAAAATTTCTTCGAAGTTCGTTGTAGATGGCTTTGGCTATGGTTGTTTTACCAACTCCTCCCATGCCCCAAATTCCTACTATACGAGCTCTTCTTGATGGTCTTTTCAAAAATTGTACCACTTCTTGTACACGGGGTTCAATTCCAACCGCAAAATCGGGAATAGGTAAGTATGTTCGATCTAGTTTTATCAAAACTTCATCAACAAGTTCCTTTATTACTTCGCTTTCAGACCTGTGATAATAGAAATTACAAAACAGACAAAATTAGCATCGATTATGAAAGATGATAAGCTTAAAATATACCTAGGATCAGTGACATTTGACTAAACTTTCAATTAAGGTAAGTATCAAATCTTAAGTCACACAATGTTCAAATACTATAATTTTTTCTTACCTTTCCCATAATACTTGTACTAAACCTTCTAGTACAATATAAAAAGATTTTTTAAAACCATAAATTTAAGGAGCATGTAAATATTATCACTCTCTTTTTTTTTCTGAGTATATCATGCGAATATTTAAACTCAAAATGGGAAACTCAAATGGGAAATGAATGACTTTGTCAAATAAAATAAAAAAAACAAGAAAGCATAGACTTTTACTTGTAATTCCTCACATCCCAACCAGACAAATATGAAGCTTCGGTGAGTGCACTCTCCCAAACCGGCACCACATTCGTCATCGTTTAAAATGTACCCTTTTGATGACGTACAAAGGATGGATCAACATCGTAAAATACGGGTAGGACCACCTGACCAATTTTTTGGTGGCACTCCATGATTTTCACGAGTTCATCAAGACACCATCTAGAATCAGCATAGTTTTTGGAGAAAACGACGATAGATATCTGAGACCCTTCTATTGCTCGGTATATTTCCCGTTTTATCATTTCTCCCCTCTCAAGCTTTTCATCGTCAATGAAAGTGTTGACTCCGGCATTTGAAAGGGAAGAGTGGAGATGAGAAATGAAGTTCCTACGAGTGTCTTCCCCTCTGAAATTTAGGAAAACGTCGTAGATCCATTTCCGATCTGACTTAGAGGATGAAAAGGTATAGGCAGACATGGATCGGATGAAAAATTACATCTGCTAGTGCTTAAATCCGGCTGCTGTTACTGTAACCACTAGAAATGCAAGGTCTCTTGTTAGAAGTCCAAAGGGAAACTGAAGTCAATGGAACTTGGTAATGGCATATCCCAACCAGTTATTTGAAAAAATAAATAAATAAATAAATAGACAATAATTTTCGACAAATACATGATTAACCCGGTTCAAATATATAGTTAATATATAATCCTTCTGGTCTCTATTGTAAGCAAGAAAAGTCACAAACTTTTTTTGTTTAATATATAAGCAAATTTTAATAACTTATTTTTAATTTAATGACGTTATTTCTAAAATATCCTTCATTTAATATAAATTTTGTTTTTCAATGACTCTTTTTATTCCAAATAATACAAGCTTAATAAATAAGATGAAGGATAATTTAAGTAACAAACTTAATTTTTTAAATAAGATTAACAATATTAAACGAGATTAAGTGCCTCTTTGTTTCAAATACTTTACAACGTCAACTATCGTCGAAACTCGTGTTGGGCCAAAGCTCCGAAGTGGAGCTTTGGAAAAATTCAAATCTGATGCCTCGGGACGGTATATATTCGCGTTGCGTTAACAACAACCTTAACCAAACATAGCCTAAGTAGCCACCTTAATATGTGTGTTTTATTTAATTTTTGCTTATAATAGAGACCGGAGGGAGTATATTTGAACACCTTAAAATTGTGGCAAATGACGTTCAAAATCATGGTTAATTATATTTAATATATGGTTAATGAGTTATGACATCTAGTTATGCCCATTAACCATCCACTGAACATAATTAACTACGTATTTGAACTGCGTTAACCATTCAAATTGTTCTCGAACATTATTCTACATTTTTGTATTCAAAAATCATTTCTCTATCACAAGTCATGGGTTGCACGAAAGAATCCATGTTTTAAAAATTAAATATATATTTTTAATATTATATATTATATTAAGTAATAAATTTTAAAAAAATCAAATTTTAAATTAACATAAATAATCATATTATATATTTCATAAGATGAAAAATCAATGAAGAATGATAAATAATAAAAACTCATGTACACGTATTTTTAAAACCTATCAATAGACCTTTATAATTTAGGATAAATTATACTTTTGATCCTTTATTGTTTGTCAAGATTCATTTTGATCCTTTATCTTTTAAAAGATTTATTTTTGTCCTTTATCTTTCAAAAGTTACACAAAATTGTCCTTTCGTCGGGTATTAACATGTTAGCCGGAGATCCGTCAGAATCTGGGCAATACTTCTGAGACACCCTGATGTCACATTAAAGAAAACCTAATTAACTAAGCCTTAATTCGTAATTAACGTTATTGTGATTATTACAAACCAAAATATATAATTATTTGTAAACGGAAAATTAAAAAACGGTTACAACATAAAACATGCGCAACGGTAAGCACACCACGCATATATACATGGTATTTACATACTGTCAGCTGAGTGCAAGTTGTCCCAATAGAATGACCATATCCTATAGAAACTATACTAACACTGAAACTGAAAATACATACACAAACTGATACTGAAACCGGGAAAGTCTTAAAACTACCCAGCCTGTCTATCAAAATAAAGCAAAATACAAAATAAGCTCACAGAGGCTCACAACCTATCTGGCGCATTCGACAAAACCATATCACAGACGATATGGGCACCTGGAACTACCCTATCCATAGGTGCATCAGTAGACTCTGTCGCACCATGTCCTTGGATCCCAAACTGACTCATCGTTGTTCATCACGACGCGTTAGCAACGATAGTGATACATCGTCCTCGAACAACTGCTTGCTTCCAACCCCGCTGCACCATGCCAACACGACTCCTCGGCTCTGAGCGATCCACCATGTTCCATATATCATCAAGGAGCTCCCTCTAACGAGGTGGAAACCACATCTTTGAAAAGGGTAACCTCTGGGAAATCCGTCACGGGTCGTCCAAGTGAAAGTGAGGATCATCTCCCATCCATATATAGAAGCTCACCAGGACAACGTACGTCATGAAGAATCGTGAATGGTCAACTTGCCATCCACGATCGTCATGGTAGACAATCTCAACGTCGCCTAGTATCGGGATCCTGGGAGGGATCCTGAAATGGCACAAAACAACACTAGAAGGGGGGTTGAATAGTGTTTTTTAAATAAGAGTTTAGGAAGTACAAAACAAAATCAGTGAATGAAAGTGGCTCTTAGGACAGACGCCTTTTTACAACACACTGATTTGCAACTATATAACACACCCGAATTAGTTACTTAAAACAGTTAGACAAACTGAATAATAAAGTAAAGGATAGGGAGAGAGTATACTCGGTGATTTATCCTGGTTCACCCACAAACTTGGGCTACATCCAGTCCTTGGCTTAACCAAGTTTTAACACTATAACGGATCAAGGTTACAGACGAGTATTATTTGCACACCTAGCCTCTCCAGGCTCAACCACAAGTATTGTTTGCACACCTAGCCTCTTCACGCTCAACAAGTATTCTTGAAACAAACCTATTCAGGCTCAGAGAGTTTTGAAGCACAGCTTCAAAGTTACAGAGCAATTCAACCAATCTTTAAACACTATAGAGAATGGATATAAACTTGGAGCTTGGTGAGTTGCAGATGAGTTCTTCTTCAAATTATATTCAGAGTGTGAAGAAGATGAGTGAGTGATGAGAGCTTTCAGCTATCGAATGAGTTCTTCTTCGAATATTAGCTTTTCAGTTGATGAGAGATTTCTCTGGAAGCTTATCATTGTATCACTTGCATATATTGTCTCTGCTTTGTTGGTCTTCTACCTCTTCTATTTATACTTGATCACAAAGATCCATTGAGATGCATTTGAAGGTCTTCAGCTTTATTCTTTGAGAAATAGCCGTTCTGACTTGATAATAAATGCTTTGAAGAACGTTGGAGTTCCTTGTTGATATCTGAGTATAGCAGATATGCTTTTCTTGCTTTGGGCAGTGCTCTTTCCTTACTTGTGTAACACTAAGAAAGGCTCGGATAAAATAGCTTTTCTTTTACTATCACAAGGAATGCTTTTTTGTCTTCGTACTTTTGTCTTTTCTCTTTTTCTGATTTCGATTGAAGATAAGAAATGTATTAATAAACTTCTTTCAAGTTTAATTAACTATATTTTAAATCTCTCTTAATATCGAATCAGAGATTAAGTGAATCCTTCATAGAGAGCTTCTCTTCTTGGCGAGTGCTTCAATGCCACAGAAGTGAATTTTGCATCTCACATCTTCTAAGTTTGTGGATGTTTGAATATTTCTTGAATCAAACACGTTAATCTGACAAAAGAGTGATCCTGACTTTGTCGGAGACTTAGACGCATACTGAGAGAGAGATAGACGCTTCATTGAAGTGAGACTTCTTGATCTGTAATCTTGATCCTTCTTCTTCTTTCAACTTATTTCAGAAGATAGTGTTTGTATTCCTTGAATACTTTGATCATTACTCTGACTGATGACTTCATTGCTTCTTTGATCTTCAGCATAGTCAGTCAAGTAAGAATGAAAAGTCTTCCATAAGAGTATTGCTTGACACTTTCCGTTCTTTCATTTACTATTGCTTTCAGTGAAGATGACAATCATTGATTGCTTTTGCTTTGATATTGTTGTTAGCTGTTCTTCTTCATAATTTGATAAGTCTGAAAGATGTTAATGTAGGCTTCAGTGAGTCAGACTTCAGACGCATTGTACTTCAGGCGCTTGTATGCAACCATTTGATTTTTTCATAATCTTTTGTTGACTTGTTTTGCTAAGATAGAAAGCTTTGGCTACACAATTCAAGTAGATGATTAGCATGTTCATATGGTTCAATGTAAAATCAATTGCTTAATGTTTGAGTTCATCAAAACACACAAGGGCCACAAGAGTGTGAGTCAGATGCATGACGAGTCCGACGCATTATGACTTAACAGATCCTCCCCAGGATCCTCTGCAGATAATGCCTTGGCTGGTAGCCCAAGTCCGCCACTGTCACTGTCCTGCTGGTGCTGCTCATCTACCATACCGATAACATACATAGAAAGAATAGAGGAAGAAGGGCGATAAGCAACAGAACATAGTCAGGAAAATAGGGATTGGGAGTTGGGACACATAGAATAAATAATCATTTATACATACAACAAGTAATAATCAACCATTTTCCTAGTCACACCAACACAGTACATCCTCGAAGTTCACTCTCATTTTAATCCTCCAAGGAGTCTCACTCCTATGCATGTCGGTCGATATCTTTCATCCGAGTCTCAGCCCCGAGACATTTTCCTTACTGAGCCTCACTACTCAGAGAACATTAGTTAGTTTGCCCAGATAACCCTTCTGCTCGTCTTGACCCATAAGAATGCATCCCTCTATGTTGGGTCACCTCGGAACGTCCACCTGCTACCGTGATACCCAGGGTAAAGTTAGAAAACCAGGCTATACCGAAGTACACGACACACTAGTAGCTACCTAATGGTCACTGTGAGCCTCCCGAGTCCAGTTCGTACATCCCCAAGGTCTCTTCACAGACCGACCCCTCCGTAATTCGTACTCGCACTCGAGTACAACTAACCTCGTATGACTCCCAGTCATACGGCTCGCAACTTTGGCAAAATGCAATGCAACAAACATCGCCATGGTTAACACCGGAACCTTCCCACACATTCACACTCTCACACGGATGCCCATACATTCTCGGTCTTAAAGCCACAATCTCAAGGCACATATACAGACATATATTCATCAGATCATCAACCAATAATCAATTCATATATACAGACATATAATATTCATATAAACATATTGAACATAGCAAAAATCATATCTCATCATGTATAATCAAGCAACACAGTAACATGAAGTCCAGACAACCTCAATCAGTATAAAATTGCTAACCTATGGTTTCAGGCTTACAGTCGATAAACCTACAACCACTAAACCCGAGAGAATATTAAATATTATTTTATTAGGGTTTACCCATTATCGATTATTTGACAATCGTAGTAGGGTCTAGGGAACCCTATGCTTGCCTCCTAGACGATGTCGGTTACTTTCTGCCCATCCCGGCTATTCTTGTAAGCTACCTCGACATCTCGAAACACGTGTTCCTCTCCCTCTAGCTCGCTGCCACGTACACACTGGGTTTCCTCGGATCTCATTAATTTTCCCTAAAACATGGACAAAGTCCTGACAATGTCATAAACCCTAATCTTTCAACAGAGCTAGAATTGAAGCAAGAATCGGAAAAGAAGGAAATGACAATGTCGACGGGTCGACGCGTTAGGGATTTGGATATTACCTTAGTCGTATGGAAGAATCGATAGGCAATACTTGTAATACTCGTCGCCCTGATCACAACAATGTAGTCGGAATCGCGATTGGACAGATTGATTTTCCTCGGCCTAACTTTCTCTCTCTAAACTCTATATCTTGAGCTCGCTGTGCTGTGTTCGAAAATTATAATTTTTCCTTCACTTTCATCATTTAAAAGGAACAAGGGGGTTGCTTCCAGCTAAGAACACTCGAGTGCTGGGATCCCCACGCTCAAGCTTTACCACGCTCAAAAGTTGGGTCCTCCCACGCTTGAGCGTGGCCTCCTACATCGCCACGTCTTCGCCACGCGTCAAAAATAATTCTAGGTGCCAACTGCACAAGAACGCTCAAGCGCCCAGTACCCAGTGCTTGACCATTCCCACGCTGGAACGTTGGGTCTTCAAGCGTTGGGGCGTGGCACGTGCGGTCAGTTTTCGCATTTCGCGCGTTGTGTCTCATTCTGAGCTCGTTTGAAGTCCGATTGACCTTAAATTTGAAACATAAGCTCATCAAAACGTAAGGAATAAGACTAAGCCTTTAAACATGCCTAGTACCTTCCTTAAACATGAATCGAGAAATCGGGGTGTTCCAACTTCATTCCCCCCCTCTCTCTGTCAAATCAAATTACAAACACTAATTCTTCTTAAAACTCACCCGCCTTCATCTTATTTCTTTGAAAATACTAAAACATCAAATCTTAGGAACTCTCCACCACCATCCTCACCTCCAACACCCCTTCCCAAATTATCTCCACATGACTAAAAGTATATGGCGGAATCTGTGTATGTCAAATGAGTTTGTTGTCTTTCATTGCCTACCACATGTTTGTAAAAGGAATTGAATTGAAGTTAGTTGATGATGTCCATGGTTACAAGAGCTGGATGGACATGTTTGTTTTATCCTTATCCCCTTCAGCAAAGCACCCTCTGATCGTTGGATTTTCAGACTCCAGCACCTTCCCCATTTTCACACTCCTTTAGTTAAGCAGGATTAGTGGACCTTTTAAAAGGAAGGAGTATGTGGGATGAGAACTATCTCAGAGAAGGTTGATTGAATAATACCCAAACATGGGGTAGGGAGGAGGCAAAACCTAGGTTTAAGGAGAGAACAAAGATTAGGTCAGATCAAAGTTTTGAAAAGTTTGGAACAACAGGTTTCTGGTGTTCTTTGTAATATTGGAAAACGTATATGCCTCTGAGACACCCCGATGTCCCATTAAAGAACCATCCTAATTAACTATTCCTTAAGCCCTTTATTAATGTTAACGCAAATATACATTCGAAAATAACATAAGCTTGCGGAAGCGATAAAATTAAAATCATTTAAACATACGCAACGGAAGAAAAGATAAACAGCGAATACATACACAATATATATATATATATATAGTGTCCATCAAGTACCATCAATCCCAACAGAGGGATCGGAAGCTTAACATCTATACAACTGAGTAAAGAGAAAGAAACATAAATTGGTCACATAAACACTGGTCATGGAAAAGATAAGAGAACCTAATACAGACAACTTCTACCTGCCCGCCTCTCTCATAAATACATCCAAAAATCAAAAGAAGACTATACTCACAAAGGCTCTCCCTAGAAGACTCTATCGACTGATCATATCACAGACACTAGTCTCTGGCATCCCTAGTATGAATCCGGGGCTCCCACTCTGACTCGTCACTGCTGTTAACGATCCTACGGCGCTGATGGCGGTGCAACGTCTGTGTAATCCTCCTCCTGCCCCTGTAGACTCTGCCAACTCCATCCTGGACCACAGACTGCCCCCTTTTATTGAAATAAACAACTATAAACACGAGAAGGGGGTTGAATTGTGTTTATCAGAATTTAAACAAAGTTGAAAACTTTTTGCATACAGAAGCTTGGTTCAGACGAGTGGAAAGATACAGGACAGACAGGTGACCTGTCTGATGAAATCTAAATAGTGACTTAGGCAAACACACCACTTGATAACCGGATAAGAAAACTAAAGCAACTAAAGAGTTTATAAGGAAAGAGAGATTGACACAGTTATTTATCCTGGTTCACTCTTTAAAGCAAAGAGCTACGTCCAGTCCTTGGCAGCACCAAGTTTTATCCACTATAACTGATCAGATTACAGACTCCAAGTATTGTTTGCACACCTAGCCTCTTCAGGCTCCAAGGCAATTATTCTTTGCACACCTAGCCTCTTCAGGCTCGCTCAGGTTTGTTTGAGAAATTTGGTTTGTAATAAATACAACTTCAGACAGATAGATCTTTCACTAACACTCAGAGAGTGGTTTAAATGTAAAGCTTAGGAAAGTCTGTGTAATAACTTCAAATGATTGAAGAATACATAATGAAAGAATGAATATATTAATGCGTAGAGTAATGGCTCTTTAATGCTATATGTATTCTCTATGTCTTCATCTTCAATGACTTCTGCATTTATAGTCTTCAAGCATTTAAGATCCGTTCGAGACATTCCCTCGGATGTTGGCTTCAAGCAGAACTTCATTAAATGCGATAGAGTCGTTCTGGCCAGCCACTATTGCAATAGGAACGTTGGTTGTACTCTAACTTGAAGGATCATGGCTTTATGCATCGTGAAACAGTTATGTCAGAGTTGTGCAGAGAGCTTTTTGTACTTTGCTGAGTACAATTTCCTTTTCTTACAAGGACCAGATGTACTAGGGAATAAAGCACATTGGAAGCATTCTTTAACTGGTCTTTGGTTATGATATCCGGGGTTGCTTGAGAGAGTAACTTCTGACTTTTCTTGATAAGCATGAGACTAAGTAGGAGAGAAGGCTTCAAGTCTCTTTCTGATAGGACAGCTCACAAAAGCTTGTTAGGTCATTGGTTCTTCAACGAGTAACCTCGACAAGTGTAGGAACTCGTGGGGAGATAGGTTGAAGACGTAACTTGAAAGAAGTCAATAATCCTAGTCAGCAGACAGGTTGACTTTCACTTATCCAGACAGGTAGTCACTTATATGAGCAGACAGATGATTCTTACTGTTTTAATCTGCACACTAGATAGACAGGTTAGCAACCAATATGAAGGTTAATTAAATCATTAACCAATTTTTAGTTCTCATCAAAACTTAGGGTAATGTACATCAGACATTTTAGAGACTTAACACTTATTCCATCCGTCATCTGGGAACTCATGCTGAAGTGGCGGATACCACATCTCTGTGAAGGGCAATCGTTGGGAGATCCGATAAGAACCGAGCATAGTGAAGTAAGGTCCTCCTCCAAGACGGACATAGATGCTGATCGAGCCGACGTAAAACATGAAGAACTGTGAGTGGTTGACCTGCCACCCACAGTCGTCATGATATACGGTCTCAATATCCCCCAGGGTCTAAATCCTCAACGAAACCATCTGCAGGTAATGCATCTAACGATGCTCTAGTCCGATCGCCGTCGGTGTATGGCTGCTGCTCATCTGACAAACCGATACATACACAGAAAGAGAAAGAAAAGAAGAAGGGATATAAGAATCTCGGCACTACCATAAAACAGGGATAGGGAAAACATAGCAAAGCATGCTATCACACAAAAGTCAACACAAACAGCAAACATCTATCGGGTCATACTGTCACAATCAACCTCGATTATCCATCTAGGATCAATCCTCTAGAGAGTCACACTCCTATGCATGTCAGCCGATCTCTCACATTAGGGATATTGATCCCCCGAACATTCTCTTTCTCTCTCGGTCCTATCCGTAGCCCAGAGAATGTCAGTTGGTTTGTCCTGTAATGATTCCGCTTGTCGTGACCAATATGGGTGCTTCCCCCATGAGCTCAACTCCAATAGGGGTATCTTGGTGTCCTCGGAAGGTCCACCATAGACTGGAACACTGGGGCCCGGATGTCGAGATAGTCGAGTACCAGTGGAGACCACGACACAATGGGTGCAAACCATTGGCCACTGTCGGTCAATCTGAACTCGGCTACATCCTCAAGGTTCCCTAAACCATTCAGCTTGCATTTCGTACCCGCGCTCGGGTACACCAACCTCACATGATTCCCAGTCACACGGCTCGTCACTTTGGCAAATATGCAATGCAACACACACCTAAGTTGACCCTGGTATCATTACTTACTTACACGTATTACGATGCACTCGGCATACACAACCTCAACTCGATACCCATATACTGTTCTCATATCATATTCGCAACCATAGTACCCTCAAGGTGTCAACTAGGGTTTCCCATAGCACAACAGACAATCAAACAACCTCAACGGCATCAACGCCAAGTCGCCAACATCATAATATCATCATCTCCAACATCACATTAATAACTCAACGTCATCAATATCAACATAGCATAAGACATATCATGCATGTATAGCAACCAGCACACGTCAACCAGCATCATAACCATAAACAAGATAAAGCAGACAAACAACCTCAACATATGCACGTAAAACGATAAAATAAACCTAACATCGATATGCATGTCGTAATTAAATCACACGTACAGTTTTAAAATCATTTTCACTAGGGATTTAATCACCGCAGGCTATTCGACAACTAGTAGGGTCTGGGCACCCTATGCATACAACATAATACACTATACTATGCTTGCCTCGCCGGTGTGTCGGATACTTTCTCCCCACCTTACACAGTCGTAACGTGATGCCTCGAGCCTGGCCCCCTCACCAACACAGCTGCTCCCTCGCTTAGAAATGAGCTCTTCGGTGCTCCGAAATTTGCCCTGAACATATGGGCAGAGTCCCAACAATGTCATAAACCCTAATCTTGCAACAGTTTCACAGACAAAGCCATAATCGAAGCAAGATTTACAAAAGAAGGTAAATGACAATGTCGACATGTCGACGAGTTAGGGATTCGAGCATTACCTCCACTGTTTGAAGAATCGAAGGTATGTATATGATGTGCTCGTTGCCTTGAACGCGTATTCGAAGTCGTAATCGAAAACAGATGGACGAATCTCCCAGAATCACAACTTTCTCACTCTAAACATTTCTCCCTTATCTCACGATTCTGGTCGAGTGAAAATGTGAGGGATGAGCCATGCAAAGTGAGAGGAAGAAGAAAGTGGGGGTAGAGCACTGGGCGCTCGAGCCCCCACCACCCCAATGCTTGGCGCTGCAGCGCTTGAGCTTTGGTCCTGCCACGCTTGAGCACTGCATGCTGCTCAGGTCACGTGTCCTGCAGTTGACACGTGGTACCACGTGTCAGAGACCCTAGAACGCTCGAGCGTTGGACATGCAGCGTTTGAGCGTTTTGACTGATGTCGGTTTCCAGATTTCACGCGTTCTGATGCACTGAGTCTGTTTTAAGTCCGGTTGACTTCAGACTTGGTACACAGACACTTAATAAACATGATTAAGTCATCACGCACGCTTAATTCTTGTCCGATTCCTTAATCGAGAAAACGGGGTGTTACAGCCTCCATCAAAATGCCTAGATTCCGGTGGACGTTAATGAATATAACAGACCTGACAAAAGGACCATTTTGTATAACTTTTGTGAGATAAAGGACCAAAGTGAATCTTTTAAGAGATAAAGGACCAAAATGAATTTTGAGAAAAAAGATAAATGATCAAAAAGTATTTTAGCCTATAATTTATAACTCATGTAGATAAACATTGTGATGAGTTCTAAATTATCGTGTTATTTGTGTAATGTGGTTATGTTAGATAATTTGATATAAATATTACCTTCAACTATATTAATATTGTTTTTAAAGAAAGTAGGTACAATGGTTGATTCTCCAATTATGTCTGGTTGAAAACATCATTTTTGTGAACTATTTTTAGAACCGTGTTTTTATTCATTGGGATTATCAATGTCATTAGTAAAGTCGTTTTCAAAGACTAAGGAAGAGCATATTGAGAACGTTGAGACTTGAGGAGTTGCCTTCTTTTGTGGATGTTTTATTTTTTTTATTTGGTTAGTTGTTTGAAAATAAGTAGACCGTTAGGGCTACAATTGTGATTCTTTTATTTTGGGTTTTGTTGGACCAAAAAGCATATAAAAAAGCTCTATGTTGGGTCCTTGAAAATAATTTTTTTACACTTATGGGAATAAATGCAAAAATTATTTTATAGATATATTAACATAAAATGCAAAAAAATATTTTATATTGTTAATAAAATATGAGAATTTAAAATTTATGTTAATATTACTTAATATAATATATTATATTAAAAGATTAAAAAATATTATTTAATTACTAACGGTTCAACCACGATTTAATAGCGATTGAACCATTGAAATGTGTAGGGATTGATTACCAAAATTGCACATATGGAGACCGACCAAAATCAACATCATGTATAAGAATTAAAACGTTAGTTTTGCCTATAATTTTTTATATTGGAGTAAATTAGCATTCTGTAGCCTATATATAGTTCACAAAATTTGTATTAAATTATGATAATAACAATGATAAATGGTAATAACAATAACAATATATCACCAATTTTTTAAGTATAAAAAAAAATATTGAGCTTTGTCTCCTCTCAAAACCTATTACCTATATAACCCGTTTCAAATATAAGAATTAAATACAACACACTCTCAAGCTACTGCACATAAGGTGCCATGTTTAATAATTGAAGAATACCAATTGAATTTTAATTTGACTTCTATTTATTGCAAAAGGCTTCTCAAAGCATGAAATGAAATAACAAAGTCCCAAAAAATTGATTTAAAACATCACACCAAACTATGCTCAAAATAATTAAGAGAGGGCAACATTATAAATTTGGAAGAAATAAATATATTATATCTAAAAAAGATTACATAATTCTTGTAAAAAAAAAAGATTACAGAACTATGATAACTTAAAAATGAATTGGTTATAATAATAATTTAAAAGTAGTAAAATATATTTTTTTTTTTACAGGAACTTATTATATCATAAATTCCAATTCCATTATTGCATTTTTACTCTCTGATGTCACAAATCTAGGAGTAAGACCCTTCCAATTTGATTGAACTGTCGTTTTAGTAGCATTATCACAAAATCTAGGTTCACATCATTAAAACTAGCTTGAGGTAATATTTTTGAAAGACACTAATGAAAAGGAGACCGAAATCGCTTGAACAAAACTTGCTGCTGTTGTGGGTTGGTTAGAGCATATTTAACCAACTAATTCAGATAAATTGATTTAAAAGAAACATTAAGATATACGAAATCATGAAGATAAAAATTTCTACACTTCAGGATTGAATAATTCACAACTGAAGAACCTCGATCAGAAGGGTTTATGAATTGAGGAATATAAATAGAAGCAGAAGAGGAATAAAATAGAAGATGGCATAAATTTCAGATGCAGAGGATTTGGGGATATTCAAAATTTAAAGGAAGAGGCATAATTTTCTCAATTACATCAGGTCACACTCGCAGCAAAAATGATTTTTTTTTAAATTTATTTTCTGACACTCGTATGCCATTACTGTTTGCTAAGTAATCATGAGGACTAGGATACTAGAAATGAACTCCTATCAAAATATTCAGAACTGTAAAGGTAGAAAGCTTTGGGAAAACTGCATCAAATTTGGGTCCAAATCTATGTATATTTATCAAGTCAAGTAGGGTAGTAGTACAATGTAGTACAAAGACCATAAACAGTCTCTCCACATTAATCACGTGCATAGAACACTTAATTCTCAACAAGAACCTTGTTAATGGAACAAACAATAACCACGTGAACTTCTCTTTTGTGTATTACAACATAAGATTGTCCCTCCTTCCTTCTCCCTTACAGAAAAATATTGCTAGATGCAGCAAACAAGTAATGGAATCCTATATTATGACTATGGCATGCCAAACTGAAAACAATTGAAACCTCTATTTCAGTTCAAGCTTAAAGATTTTTCATTCTCTTTATAGGTCTTAAAAAGGCATTGTTCTTTGACTCTGGTGAAGGCTCCATTTTCATGTCAGTTGACTCACAATATATTAGATACACTGCTGTCTTCTTGACAATCAATCCATGTCCAAAAGCTACAAAAATTTCCACTTTGTCACCAGGTCCCAGATTTGATAGTATGCTCTCCCACTCTTCATCACCAAAGGACTTTACTGTGTCTTGCTTGTAGAGATGGATTGCGCACTTACTAAAATTAACAATCAAGACACTAATAAGACATTCTGTTGCCATGTTTTCTGGCATAGATGAATAAACAACACACAAAGTCATTCCCTTCATGCGGCAATCACTATCATCAGGAACATTGAAAAGTACTGAATGTCCGTCACCTGTATGGGTTAACCAATAAGGATAGTTGTCAACTGGGAGAGAAAAATCACCAGACTCACTAGCAGTCAATCCATGTACCATGAACAAACACTTAGATTATGCTCTTAAAATGAACAATGTGTCATTATATTGTCATTCCAAATTCTAAAAGGTGAATTTTCAGCATAAAGAAAAATATGGAGAAAGTAGCTAATAGAAACATATTCATCCATCGTAGCGATCAACAGCAGCAAGGACTCTTTTCTATTAGGATAGCAGTTTCAGAACCTTTATGTCTTACATGTCTTCCAAGTTTCAACTTACTTCTATATGTATATCTTCAATAATTGTTCTAACAAGAAAGCTTTTACAATTGGCACTTATATACTACTAGGCA